>CM065736.1:2153412-2178412 GCA_033310375.1 Conus canariensis | reverse complement strand
CTTCTGTCCCTTCCTTGTTATCTTCCACTTCCTTCTCCCTTTCCTTGTTATCTTCCCCTGCCTTCTCTCCCGTTCCTTGTTATCTTCCCTGCTTTCTGTCCCTTCCTTGTTATCTTCCACTGCCTTCCCTCCCCTTTCTTGTTATCTTCCACTGCCTTCTGTTCCCTTCCTTGTTATTTTCCCCTGCGTTTCTGTCCCCTTCCTTGTTATCTTCCACTGCCTTCTGTTCCCTTCCTGTTATCTTCCCTGCCTTCTATCCCGTTCCTTGTTATCTTCCCCTGCCTTCTGTCCCTTCCTTGTTATCTTCCACTGCCTTCCCTCCCCTTCCTTGTTATCTTCCACTGCCTTCTCTCTCCTTCCCTGTTATCTTCCACTGCCTTCTCTCTCCTTCCTTTTTATCTTCCACTGCCTTCTCTCTCCTTCCTTGTTATCTTCCACTGCCTCTCTCTCCTTCCTTGTTATCTTCCACTGCCTTCTCTCTCCTTCCTGTTATCTTCCCCTGCCTTCTGTCTCCTTCCTTATTATCTTCCACTGCCTTCTGTCTCCTTCCTTGTTATCTTCCACTGCCTTCTGTCTCCTTCCTTATTATCTTCCACTGCCTTCTGTCTCCTTCCTTGTTATCTTCCCCTGCCTTCTGTCTCCTTCCTTATTATCTTCCACTGCCTTCTGTCCCCTTCCTTGTTATCTTCCACTGCCTTCTCTCTCCTTCCTGTTATCTTCCCCTGCCTTCTGTCTCCTTCCTTATTATCTTCCACTGCTTCTGTCTCCTTCCTTGTTATCTTCCACTGCCTTCCCTCCCCTTCCTTGTTATCTTCCACTGCCTTCTGTCTCCTTCCTTGTTATCTTACACTGCCGTCTGTCTCCTTCCTTTTTATCTTCCACTGCCGTATCTCTCCTTCCTTGTTATCTTCCACTGCCTTCTCTCCCCTTCCTTGTTATCTTCCACTGCCTTCTCTCCCCTTCCTTGTTATCTTCCACTGCCTTCTCTCCCCTTCCTTGTTGTTTTCCACTGCCTTCTCTCCCTTCCTTGTTATCTTCCACTGCCTTCTGTCTCCTTCTTTTTTTTCCACTGCCTTCTGTCGGTTCCTCGTTATCTTCCACTGCCTTCTCTCTCTTTCCTTCTTATCTTCCACTGCCTTCTCTCCCCTTCCTTGTTATCTTTCACTGCCTTCTCTCCCCTTCATTGTTATCTTTCTCTGCCTTCTCTCCCTTCCTTGTTGTTTTCCACTGCCTTCTCTCCCTTCCTTGTTATCTTCCACTGCCTTCTGTCCCTTCCTTGTTATCTTCCACTGCCTTCTCTCCCCTTCCTTGTTGTTTTCCACTGCCTTCTCTCCCCTTCTTTGTTATCTTCCACTGCCTTCTGTCCCCTTCCTTGTTATCTTCCACTGCCTTCTGTCCCCTTCCTCGTTATCTTCCACTGCCTTCTGTCCCCTTCCTCGTTATCTTCCACTGCCTTCTCTCTCTTTCCTTGTTATCTTCCACTGCCTTCTGTCCCCTTCCTATTTATCTTCCCTGCCTTCTCTCCCCTTCCTTGTTATTTTCCACTGCCTTCTCTCCCCTTCCTTGTTATCTTGACCTGCCTTCTCTCCCCTTCCTTGTTATCTTCCACTGCCTTCTCTCCCCTTCCTTGTTATCTTCCACTTCCTTCTCTCCCTTTCCTTGTTATCTTCCCCTGCTTTCTGTCCCTTTCTTTGTTATCTTTCTCTGCCTTCTATCCCCTTCCTTTTTATCTTCCACTGCCTTCTTTACCCTTCCTTGTTATCTTCCACTGCCTCCTCTCTCCCCCTTCCTTGTTATCTTCCACTGCTTTCTGTCCCCTTCCTTGTTATCTTTCACTGCCTTCTGTCCCCTTCCTTTTTATCTTCCACTGCCTTCTCTCCCCTTCCTTGTTGTTTTCCACTGCCTTCTCTCCCTTTCCTTGTTATCTGCCACTCCTTCTGTCCCCTTCCTTTTTATCTTCCACTGCCTTCTCTCCCCTTCCTTGTTTATTTTCCACTGCCTTCTCTCCCCTTCCTTGTTATCTTGCCCTGCCTTCTGTCTCCTTCCTTGTTACTTCCACTGCCTTCTGTTCCCTTCCACTGCCTTCTGTCTCCTTCCTTGTTATCTTCCACTGCCTTCTCTCCCCTTCCTTGTTTATCTTCCACAGCCTTCTTCTCCTTTCCTTGTTATCTTCCACTGCCTTCTGTTCCCTTCCTTTTATCTTCCACTCCTTTCTATCCTCTTTCCTTGTTATCTTCCACTGCCTTCTGTCCCCTTCCTTTTATCTTCCACGCCTTCTGTTCCCTTCCTTGTTTCTTCCACTGCCTTCTGTTCCCTTCCTTTTATCTTCCACTGCCTTCTGTCCCCTTCCTTTTTATCTTCCACTGCCTTCTGTCCCCTTCCTTTTTATCTTCCACTGCCTTCTGTCCCTTCCTTTTTATCTTCCACTGCCTTCTGTTCCCCTTCCTTTTTATCTTCCACTGCCTTCTGTCCCCTTCCTTTTTATCTTTCCACTGCCTTTGTTCCCCTTCCTTCTTTTATCTTCCACTGCCTTCTGTCCCCTTCTTTTTATCTTCCACTGCCTTCTGTTCCCTTCCTTTTTATCTTCCACTGCCTTCTGTCTCCTTCCTTTTATCTTCCACTGCCTTCTGTTCCCTTCCTTGTTATCTTCCACTGCCTTCTGTCCCCTTCCTTTTATCTTCCACTGCCTTCTGTTCCCCTTCCCTTGTTATCTTCCACTGCCTTCTTCCCCTTCCTGTTATCTTCCACTGCCTTCTCTCCCCTTTCCTGTTATCTCCACTGCCTTCTCTCCCTTTCCTTGTTATCTTCCACTGCCTTCTGTTCCCTTCCTTGTTATCTTCCACTGCCTTCTCTCCCTTTCCTTGTTATCTTCCACTGCCTTCTGTTCCCTTCCTTGTTATCTTCCACTGCCTTCTCTCCCCTTCCTTGTTATCTTGCCCTGCCTTCTCTCCCCTTCCTTGTTATCTTCCACTGCCTTCTCTCCCCTTCCTCGTTATCTTCCACTGCCTTCTCTCCCCTTCCTCATTATCTTCCACTGCCTTCTCTCCCCTTCCTTGTTAGCTTCCACTGCCTTGTCTCCCCTTCCTTGTTATCTTCCACTGCCTTCTGTCCCCTTCCTTGTTATCTTCCACTGCCTTGTCTCCCCTTCCTTCATATCTTCCACTGCCTTCTGTCCCCTTCCTTCTTATCTTCCACTGCCTTCTCTCCCCTTCCTTCATATCTTCCACTGCCTTCTCTCCCCTTCCTTGATGTCTTCCACTGCCTTATCTCCCCTTCCTTCATATCTTCCACTGCCTTCTCTCCCCTTCCTTGGTATCTTCCACTGCCTTATCTCCCCTTCCTTCATATCTTCCACTGCCTTCTCTCCCCTTCCTTGTTAACCTCGATTATTTCTCTGAGAGGTATGCAGTCAGTGACCGCTACTGTTCATCACAATAAGAATGCCAAGGGGAGAGAGAGAGAGAGAGAGAGAGAGAGAGAGAGAGAGAGAGAGAGAGAGACAGACAGACAGACAGACAGACAGAGACAGAGAGAGACAGACAGACACCCAGACAGACAGACAAACAACGACAGAACAGAGACAGCACAGGGAGAAAGCGACAAAAAGACCGATAGGGAGACAGAGACAGGCAGACAGACTGGCAGACAGACAGACCGACAGAGAGGGAGAAAGAGACAGACCGACAGACAGACAGACAGGGAGAAAGAGACAGATAGACAGGCAGGCAGACAGACAGACAGACAGACAGACAGACAGATAAACAGAGACGATAAGTATTAGATCACAGATACCATCCCTACTTTCATTTTTATTACGCCCACTTCTTCGATTTTTTTTCCAGTTTATCTTATTTACTTATATTTTCTTTCTATAATATCTGTTTAGCTACCTATTTAGCTACATATAAATCACCACTTGGAAGGAGCATAGAAAAGGGTCAAATGTACCGAGGAAGACAAAATACTTTGTTAAGCCATGAGGACGTACAAAACACGAAGACTAAGTGAAGTTCATGTAAAGGACAAAACAAGCAAACAAACCTCTGACCAAAGTCCTAGGGAATCAAGCAAAACACGATCAATCTTAGGCGCACAACGACTCCAAAACGAGGCGCTTAGTGTCATCCAAACGAGGCTGGTGGAGACAGAATCCGTATGTTGGTTGCCTAGAGTCGCCATGTTGACTTCAAACCTGACTGCAGCCATATTTTGTTTCTGACCTGTCTCAGTTTGTTGTCATTTTTATTGGTTGTGAGAAAGTCCATTACACTGGTGATTTATTCACACACACACACACACCACACACACACACACACACACACACACACACACACACCACACACACACACACACACACACATCTCTCTCTCTCTCTCTCTCTCTCTCTCTCTCTCTCTCTCTCTCTCTCTCTCTTTGTCATATTCATTTTACCGTCTGTTTTTATACATGCTAATTCTTGTAAGTTGTAGTACATTTCCTATGTTCCCCCAGCCCACCCCACCCCCTACCCCTACTCTCTCCTTCCCCTTCATTATTGTTATTTTCATTTTTATTTTTTTTTTTTTGTTTGTTTATTATTTTTTTTCGTTTCTCTTCTATTTTCATTTGAGGTTCCATTATGATTGCATGACCGCTTTGTTTGCTTGTTTGCTTTCCTACATTATTTCATTTCACTGCATGTTGTAGTCCCTACTCAGGGCGAGGACTGGATTTAAAAACACGCGTCAGTGCTTATCTATTATCCTCGTAAATAAAGAATTGTGTCTTGTCTTGTCTGCTGTTATATATTGCATTCATGTACCCCTTCATTAGGGGCCCGTATATGAATATATGAATAAAATAGAAATATGAATCTCAGTCCCTGTCTGTCTCTGTCTCTCTCTGTCTCTGTCTCTCGCTTTCTGTGTCTCTGTCTCTATCTCTCTCCTATTCACATTTAAATGTTTCAGTCCTTGAAATACAAGCTAAATGTTATTATGTTCTTATAATAAAACACCAGCAAGGTTTATCATTGTATTAGCATTACTTCCATTACAGTTATTATGATCAAACACCAGCAGTGTATTAGCATTACTTTTATTACATTTATCGTGATCAAACACCAGCAATGTTTATCACTGTATTAGCATTACTTCCATTACAGTTATCATGACCAAACACCAGCAAGAGAATTGGCTCTCCGGGACTCTCGCATAAGCCCCCACCCACCCACTCACCCACCCACCCCCTCCCCCGCCTCCCACCTGCTTTATCAGAACAGTCAGTCACAGCTGCCGGCCTTTTAGGTCAGAAGGATGCTATTTGGGTCCGCTATTTACCTCGCCCTGCCTGTGTGCGGGGGCGTCTGCCCGACATAGATAGCATGCATGCTTGTGCGCTGTGGTAACTGACATACCTATGGCAGATACTCATCTCCCAACGGTCCCTTGCCCGTACACAAGTGAAGGGTAATATTTGTTATCGAGAGACCGCTTGACTTTCGCGAATGAATTAGAACACTAAAAGCATACATTTTATCATCCAGCAGAAGAAACCCCGTCAGCTTAAGACATGACTCACTCTGCGTACATCGTAAACATTCTACTTATCATCTAGGAATCCCCTGGTTGTAAAACGTCACCTGAAGTTACCGCCATCACTTATCTGAAAAAACAAACAGCCCTGGATGAACAACACCAAATCGCTCTGTCCTACTGGTGACGTCACAGCTCTACATCCGGGTCTTGTTGTCTGCAGCTTCAGCCTCGCTTGCCGACATTGACAGCTTCGTTTTCAGGTGTTCACATTCTTTCTCCTATCACGCAGTTTCGGATAATTAATGACTTGAGTCGGTGATTTTTTAAAAATTTTTTATGATTTCCCCCGAAATTAATGGGCGCTCCTAAAACGACTGGAACAGAACTTAGTGTGTCTTGTGTTCACCATCCCTTTCTCATCACATCTTCTACACACACACACACACACACACACACACACACACACACACACACACACACACACACACACACACATATATATATATATATGTGTGTGTGTGTGTGTGTGTGTGTGTGTGTGTGGAGAGAGAGAGGAGAGAGAGACAGAGGAAAAAGGAGGCACAGAGAGAGAGAAAAGGGGAGAGAGGAGAGAGAGAGAGAGAGAGAGAGAGAGAGAGAGACAGAAGAGAAGACAGACAGACAGACAGACAGACAGACAGACAGACAGAGACAGAGACAGAGGAAAAAGGAGGCACAGAGAGAGAGAAAGGGGAGAGACACAAAGAAACAGAGGCAGACTGGAGGTACAAAGGAAGAAGGAGAGACAGAGACAGAGAGAGAAATAATACAGGAAAAGACTGAAATCAGGAATGGAACACAAAAAGCAGGCAACTCCAAACCTTTCACCTTCCATAACAGCTCAGTAAGTCGGATAACAAAACAAAGAAGAGAGACAGACAGACAGACAGACAGACAGACAGACAGACAGACAGACAGACAGACAGAGAGCAAGTGAGATACAGATAGACAGACAGGAAAAGAGACAAGGCAGACGAGCCACAGACACAGACACACAGACACACAGACACACACACACACACACACACACACACACACACACACACACAACACACACACACACAAAGAGAGAGAGAGAGAGAGAGAGAGAGAGAGAGAGAGAGAGAGAAGGAAAGAAAGAAAAGAGAGAGAGAGAGCAAGAATCTGTGTGCGTGTGTGTGTGTGTGTGTGATGAGAGAGAGAGAGACAGAGACAGACAGACAGACAGACAGACAGACAGACAGAGACAGAGAGAGACAGAGAGAGACAGAGACAGAGAGAGAGATCCATTCTAGAGTGTGTCAGTTTCGTTCAGTTGAGGTCATGCGTGTGACTGAGTCCCAAAATAGAGCTGGGATCTCCTTGATGTTTCGCCAGCCCTGTGCTTAATCTCCCTTTGTGCCTCAATCCTGCCTCTCAGCTGTGAGTACCTCATCTAGGGGGAGATTATTCAGTCTGTGGTTATCTCCCCCTGTGTCTCTATCCTGCCTCTCAGCCGAGACCGCCTCATCCAGGGGGAGATTATACAGTCTGTGTCCGTCTGCACACATTCCTCGTCTGATGAGAAATTCATCAACTTCCACACAGCTCCTGTCAGACCCTAGCCGCTGAAATGGGACATTAAAATAACGGGCTGAGGATGGGGGGAAAGGAGAGGAGAGAGAGAGAGAGAGAGAGAGAGAGAGAGAGAGAGAGAGAGAGAGAGAGAGACAGAGAGAGAGAGAGACAGACAGACAGACAGACAGACAGAGAGAGAGAGAGAGAGAGACAGAGAGAGAGACAGAGACAGTGACATATAGTTCCTTGTTTCGTTGCACTGCTGTATAATAGGCGTCTGGATAAGTGTGTGTGTGTGTGTGTGTGTGTGTGTGTGTGTGTGTGTGTGTGTGTGTGTGTGTGTGTGTGTGTGTGTGTGTGTGTGTGTGTGTGTGTGTTAGTTCTTTAGTTTAACGTCTATTTACTATAAGTGTTATTAGACGGAAAAAACAAAACAAAACAAAACAAAAAAGCATATGATTGTGTGTGTGTGTGTGTGTGTGTGTGTGTGTGTGTGTGTGTGTGTGTGTGTGTGTGTGTGTGTGTGTGTGTGTGTTTTCTGTGTGTGTGTGTGTGTGTGTGTGTGTGTGTGTGTGTGTGTGTGTGTGTGTGTGTGTGTGTGTGTTAGTTCTTTAGTTTAACGTCTATTTACTATAAGTGTTATTAGACGGAAAAAACAAAACAAAACAAAACAAAAAAGCATATGATTGTGTGTGTGTGGGGGGGGGGGGGGTGCAAGAGAGAGAGAGGACTGTGTTAGGGACAAGAGGGGAAGGTTGGGATGGGTGGTAAGATAGGTAGATATTTACTTATCTAGCCTTTAGTGTATGTTGATCGGGGGAATTAAAGTATATCAAATGAAACAAGTTTAGTAATAATAAGATAATGTTGCTTATAGCCCAGCCGACCGCAAAGGGCCACATCAGGGCTGTCACCACGTTTAAAATCAACTCACAAGTCATTTAAAAAAAAAACAAAAAAAAACTTTCATACATCTCTTTAAATGACATCTTCTAAAACGCACCAGAAACTTCGTTAAAACTCTTTCTTCCGTAAAATCTTAAATCAGATGAAAAATGTTAATCTCTCTCAAAAACTCAAAGATCACGTCAGGCGGGACATCTCTGAACAGGATTTTCATGGACTCGGCTGTAAAATGTTTGTGTCTCACATCGTGCAAGTCCCAACACTAAAAGAATATGTTTCATTGTGAGTGGCACATGACATGGAATGCACCACGGCGCTTCTTCACTCTTTAAAAGGTATGAATGGGTAAAATACGAATGGCCGGTGTGCAGCCGGCACAGAACTGTTTCTTCTTTACGACCACCAGACGTAGATGAGAGGAACTCTTTAAGGTTTGGACGGATCTGAAAGAGTTTGTTATCCGTCTGTGTATTCCAATCCTCCTGCCAGAGGTCTCTCACATAATCGTTAATTTTGGGTTTCAGATCTGAGCAGGGGATATATATGTTGGACAGTTTCTCTCTTGTGGCATTCTTGGCCAAACGATCAACCATTTCGTTCCCTCCAATGCCAAGATGACCAGGAATCCAAGCCAAAATAATGTTGTAACCATCCACTTTCAACTTGGTCAAAAGTTCAAAAAAGTGTAAAAGTTCTGGGTGCTGAAGGTTGCGGCCAGCTATGGCCTCCAACGCTGACAGTGAATCTGACAGAACCAGAAAGTCCCTCTTCTTAGATTGTGAGATTATCTTCAATGCCAGAACCAGAGCAGTAAGTTCAGCGGAATAGACAGAAGCATCTGGAGGTATATGTTCTAACTGTATCTGAGAAGGAGCCCCAGGGCAGTAGGCTGCACAGGCCACTCCATCCTCAGACTTGGAACCGTCAGTGAAAATTTTCTGATAAGTTTAGTAGAATTGGAGCATAATGCAGGGGGATGGGTGGGGGAGGAGAAAGTTTGCCGGTGGGGATGGGGGGCATGTGTGCGTGTGTGTTGTGTGTGTGCGTGTGCGTGCGTGCGTGCGTGCGTGCGTGCGTGCGTGTGTGTGTGTTGTGTGTGTGTGTGCGTGTGCGTATTGTGTGTGTGTGTGTGTGTGTGTGTGTGTGTGTGCGTGTGTGTGTGCGTGTGCGTGTGCGTGTGCGTGTGCGTGTGTGTGTGTGTGTGATCTCTCTTCCCGCTCCCGAAGTGTGTGCTCTCTCTCTCTCTCTGCACGTGCAGCACGGCCATTGGGGGCAGGCACATGCTCACAAGCAGAAGTTGCAACAGCTGCACTCCAAGTGACAGGCTGTGGTTGTGAAAAACTAGCAATGGAAGGGACTGGCTGCACACGACATTCACCCTCAGCTGGAGGCTATCGGGGGATCACAGACCTCTACCACAGTACAACGGATCCTGGATCCGTCCTTTCATCTTCTGCCCCGGATCCCTGATCACATTGAAAGGGGTCGTCCGTGGGCCACGATTAATCTTTCCACTTGATTTCCATCAAATTGGTTATGTACTTTTTGTGGTTTCTTGATGTAGAGAAACAAATCAACAGGCGCGACGGTGGGGGCGGGGGGGGGGGGGGGGATCATTGTCTTGGCAGAGGGAAAAAAGGTGATGTTGAAAGCTAGTTAAAAGGTAGACGTTCCCTTAAAAAGTGGGGGCATGGGGGTTGGGAAAAGTGCGAGATAAAGATAGGAAGAAAGAAAGAAATGGTGTGAAGAAAGGAAAATAGCGTCAGGATAAGAAAGGAAAAAACTATGTAGAGGAAACCAACAAAAAAATTCAGGGAAAAAGAAAGTAAGATGCGACGTGATGGAGTGAGACTATCTAACAAAATAAGGAAAGAAAGAAGTGTGAATCAGAAAAAATAACTTGAAGAAAAACATGTGAGGGAGGGAAAAGAGAAGAAGACTCAAATTGGAAAATGGTGAATGGAGGGGGGAGGGGCAAGACAAAAAATAAGGGGAGGAAAAGCATGTGAGGGAAAAGGAAAAAAGGTAAGGGGGCCAGGAAAAATCAGAAAAGCAGAGCATGTGGTAATTTAAGAAAAAGCAGCAATAAAGTGTGGGAGGGTGGGGGGAGGAAAAACAATAGACTGGTGGCCTAAACTCTGACTCCAACATCGAGCGTGACCTCAAACTCTGGCTCCATGATGGACTCCTCAGACACTGGCTGGTTCCGTGATAGACTAGTGACCTCAAACTCCTGTTCCATGGCAGACTAGTAGCCTTAAAGTTTGGCTCCAAGAGAGACTGGTGAACTCAAACACTGACTCCATGACAGACTATTGACCTCAAACACTGACTCAAACATAGAGCGTGACCTTAAACACTGACTCCATTAAAGACTAGTGACCTCAAACATTTGACTCCATGATAGACTGGTGACCTTAAATACTTCCTCAATGATAGACTGTGACCTCAAACACTGGCTTCAAGATAGATATGTGACCTCAGTCTCTGGCTCCATGATAATTTGGTGACCTCAAACACTGGCTCCAAAATAGACTGGTGACCTTAAACACGAGCTCCATGATAGGCTGGTGACCTTAAACACTGGCTGGCTCCATGATAGACTAGTGACCTCAAACACTGGCTCCATGATAGACTGGTGACCTCAAGCACTGACTCCATGATACACTAGTGACCTCAAACACTGGCACCATGATAGACTGGCGACCTCAAACACTGGCTCCATGATAGACTGGCGACCTCAAACACTGGCTCCATGATAGACTGGTGACCTCAAACACTGGCTCCATGATAGACTGGTGACCTCAAACACTGGCTCCATGATAGACTGGTGACCTCAAACACTGGCTCCATGATAGACTAGTGACGTCAAACACTGGCTCCATGATAGACTGGTGACCTCAAACACTGGCTGGCTCAATGATAGACTAGTGACCTCAAACACTGGCTCCAAGATAGATGTGTGACCTCAATCTCTGACTCCATGATGGACTGGTGACCTCAAACACTGGCTCCAAAGTAGACTGGTGACTTCAAACACTGGCTCCAAAATAGACTGGTGACCTCAAACACTGGCTCCAAATTGTACGGGTGATTTCAAAGATTGGCTTCATAATGGACTGGTGACCTCAAACTGTGGATTCAAAATGGACTGGTGACCTCAAACTCTGACTCCGTGATAGACTGATGACCTCAAACACGTGCTCCATGATAGACTAGTGACCTTAAACACTTGCTCCATGATAGACGGGTGACTTCAAACTCTGGTTCAAATATTATTAGACTGGTGGATCCAAATCCTGGCTCCAAGACTTCCTTTTAGAGCGTATATGAACGACAATGCTTTGTTTGTAAACACTAGAGCTGACTATTCAGATAATTGGCACATTTCGACCTCCCTTGCGTTCTTCTCTGATTCTTCAGGTAGGCTCTAAGATTCCTTCGGATAGTGATTACATCACACACACACACACACACACCACACACACAACACACACACCACCACACACACACACACACACCACACACACACACACACACCACACAACCACACACACACACACACACACACACACACACACACGCACACGCGGGCACACACACACACACACACACACACACACACACCCACACACACACACACCCACGCACGCACGCACGCACGCACGCACGCACGCACGCACCACACACCACACACACACACACACACACACACACACACACACACACACACCTTTCCCTTTTTCTTCTTCTCTGTCAGTACCTGTGAGGACCTGCAGGTTATGACGGCAGTCCTGTCAGACTGTAGGACTGCAGTTATGAAGCAGTCTCTGTCAGTATCCTGTGAGGACCTGCAGGTTATGAACGCATGTCTCTGTCGTACCCTGTGAGGCTGCAGGTATGACGATCTTGCAGTACCCTGAGGACCTGCAGTATGAACGGCATGTCTCTGTCAGTACCTGTGAGGACCTGCGGCTATGAACTGGCATGTCTCTGTCAGTACCCTGTGAGGACCTGCAGTTATGAACGGCATGTCTCTGTCAGTTACCTGTGAGGACCTGCAGGTATGAACGCATGTTCTGTCAGTACCTGTGAGGACCTGCAGGTATGACGGCATGTCTCTGTCAGTACCTGAGACCTGCAGGTTATGAACGGCATGTCTCTGTCAGTACCCTGTGAGGACCTGCAGGTTATGAACGGCATGTCTCTGTCAGTACCCTGTGAGGACCTGCCAGACAGGTTATGAACGGCATGTCTCTGTCAGTACCCTGTGAGGACCTGCAGCGGTTATGAATGGCATGTCTCTGTCAGTACCTGTGAGGACCTGCAGGTCATGAACTGGCATGTCTCTGTCAGTACCCTGTAGGACCCTGAACAGGTTGATGAAAAGGCACGTCTCTGTCAGTACCCTGTGAGGACCTGCACAGGGTATGAATGGCATGTCTCTGTCAGACCCTGTGAGGACCTGCAGTATGAAGCTGTCTCTGTCGTACCCTGTGAGGACCTGCACAGACAGGTCATGAATGGCATGTCTCTGTCAGTACCTGTGAGGACCTGCACAGGCGGTTCATGAATGGCACTGTCTCTGTCAGTACCTGTTAGGGACCCGCACAGACAGGTATGAAGGCATGTCTCTGTCAGGACCTGTGAGGACCTGCACGAGTCATGAATGGCATGTCTCTGTCAGGACCTGTTAGGACCCGCATAAACAGGCCGTAAAAGGCACGTCTCTGTCAGTACCTGTGAGGACTGCACAGGCGGGTCATGAATGGCATGTCTCTGTCAGCACCCTGTGAGGACCTAGAATGTCTCTGTCGGTACCCTGTGAGGACCTGCACAGACAGGTCATGAATGGTATGTCTCTGTCAGGACTGTGAGGACCTGCACAGGCGTGTCAAGAATGGTATGTCTCTGTCAGGACCTGTTATGACCCGCATAAACAGGCCGTAAAAGGCACGTCTCTGTCAGGACCTGTGAGGACCTGCACAGAGGACCTGCACAGACAGGTCATGAATGGTATGTCTCTGTCAGCACCCTATCAGGCCCTGCACATACAGGTCGTGATCTACTGAGGAGACCTCTCCAGGAACGGAGGTCGGCTCTACACAGGCGTGACAAGTGCTTCCGGTCACATGACTGAATGCCACGGACCCATCTGATGTCGGTGAAGAGTTTGGTGGTTTGGCTTTGACGCCCTCTTCTCTCGCCTCTACTCCCTCTACCTCCCCCCCCCCCCCCCCTCTCTCTCTCTCTCTCTCTCTCTCTCTCTCTCTCTGTCTCTCTCTCCAGGACCAAAATTAATGTGGAATGAGGAAGAGGAGAGAAAAGTGTGCTCTTTATGATTGTCTGTTTGGCAGACTGATTTCCCCTGAACATGACGACTGTGTGAGATGATCACGGAGAGAATGAAGTGACAAGTACTTCCCATGAACATGACGACTGCGTGAGAACGTCAAGGAGAGAATGAACTGACAAGTATTTCCCATGAACATGACGACTGCGTGAGAACGTCAAGGAGAGAATGAAGTGACAAGTACTTCCCATGAACATGACGACTGCGTGAGAACGTCAAGGAGAGAATGAACTGACAAGTATTTCCCATGAACATGACGACTGCGTGAGAACGTCACGGAGAGAATGAACTGACAAGTATTACCCATGAACATGACGACTGCGTGAGAACGTCAAGGAGAGAATGAAGTGACAAGTACTTCCCATGAACATGACGACTGCGTGAGAACGTCAAGGAGAGAATGAAGTGACAAGTACTTCCCATGAACATGACGACTGCGTGAGAACGTCAAGGAGAGAATGAAGTGACAAGTACTTCCCATGAACATGACGACTGCGTGAGAACGTCAAGGAGAGAATGAAGTGACAAGTACTTCCCATGAACATGACGACTGCGTGAGAACGTCAAGGAGAGAATGAAGTGACAAGTACTTCCCATGAACATGACGACTGCGTGAGAACGTCAAGGAGAGAATGAAGTGACAAGTATTACCCATGAACATGACGACTGCGTGAGAACGTCAAGGAGAGAATGAAGTGACAAGTATTACCCATGAACATGACGACTGCGTGAGAACGTCAAGGAGAGAATGAAGTGACAAGTACTTCCCATGAACATGACGACTGCGTGAGAACGTCAAGGAGAGAATGAAGTGACAAGTACTTCCCATGAACATGACGACTGCGTGAGAACGTCAAGGAGAAAATGAACTGACAAGTATTTCCCATGAACATGACGACTGCGTGAGAACGTCAAGGAGAGAATGAAGTGACAAGTATTACCCATGAACATGACGACTGCGTGAGAACGTCAAGGAGAGAATGAACTGACAAGTATTTCCAGTGATGCGATTTTCGTTCCATGATCTGTTCCTGGGAAAGTGACTCCACCCCCACCCCTACCCCCACCTCCGTATGTCTCATGCTTTTCAATGAGGCATCTATGACAAGTTCATCTACTTACCTAACTCGGCTTTTACAACACCCTCATCCTCCCTCTCCCTCACACAACCAGCTCTCTTCGCCACAACGCTCCCCCACACCCTCATCTCCACAGCCTTTATCTCCCTTTGCCCGTGACTCGCCGTTTTCTCCCCTCCCCTCACTTCCCCTTCCCACTTTTGCTTACTTACTTACTTACTTACTTACTTACACACACACACACACACACACACACACACACACACACACACACACACACACACACACACACACACATACACACACACGCACGCACGCACGCACGCACGCACGCACGCACGCGAGCACGCACGCACGCACGCATGCACGCATGCACGCACGCACGCACACGCACACACACACACACACACACACACACACACACACACACACACATACACACACACGCACGCACGCACGCACGCACGCACGCACGCACGCACGCACGCGAGCACGCACGCACGCACGCATGCACGCATGCACGCACGCACGCACCCCCACACACACACACACACACACACACACACACACACACACACACACACACACACACACACACACACACACACACACATATATATATCACGGCCGTTTTTAATATTTTCCTTTCCTACACATAACACTCCATCTCACCCCACCCTAACCCCAATCAATCATCCTACATTACTTTCCAAAATCCACCTCCACCCCTCTCCCCACCCAATCCTCAGCCATGGAAACACTCCCCACCCCATCCTCTGCCATGGAAGCACTACCCACCCCATCCTCAGCCATGGAAGCACTACCCACCCATCCTCAGCCATGGAAGCACTCCCCACCCCATCCTCAGCCATGGAAGCACTACCCACCCCATCCTCAGCCATGGAAGCACTACCCACCCCATCCTCAGCCATGGAAGCACTACCCACCCCATCCTCAGCCATGGAAGCACTACCCACCCCATCCTCAGCCATGGAAGCACTCCCCACCCCATCATCAGCCATGGAAGCACGACCCACCCCTTCCTCAGCCACGGAAGCACTACCCACCCCATCCTAAGCCATAGAATCACTACCCACCCCATTGTTTGCCATGGAAGCACAACCCACCACATCCTAAGCCATAGAAGCACTACCCATTCCATCCCATCCTCAGCCATGGAATCACTACCCACCCCATCCTCAGCCATGGAATCACTACCCACCCCATCCTCAGCCATGGAATCACTACCCACCCCATCCTCAGCCATGGAAGCACTACCCATCCCGCCCCATCCTCAGCCATGGAATCACTACCCACCCAATCCTCAGCCATGGAATCACTACCCACCCCATCCTCAGCCATGGAATCACTACCCACCCCATCCTCAGCCATGGAATCACTACCCACCCCATCCTCAGCCATGGAAACACTCCCACCCCATCCTCAGCCATGGAAGTACTACCCACCCCATTCTTTGCAATGGAAGAACTACCCACCCCATCCTCAGCCATGGAAGCACTACCCATCCCACCCCATCCTCAGCCATGGAATCACTACCCACACCATCCTCAGCCATGGAAGCACTACCCACCCCATACTCAGCCATGGAATCACTACCCACCCCATCCTCAGCCATGGAATCACTACCCACCCCACCCCATCCTCAGCCATGGAATCACTACCCACCCCATCCTCAGCCATGAAAGCACTACCCACCCCACCCCATCCTCAGCCATGGAATCACTACCCACCCCATCCTCAGCCATGAAAGCACTCCCCACCCCACCCCATTCTCAGCCATGAAAGCACTACCCACACCATCCTCAGCCATGGAAGCACTTACCACCCCATCCTCAGCCATGGAAGCACTACCCCCCCATCCTCAGCAATGGAAGCACTACCCACCCCATACTCAGCCATGGAAGCACTACCCACCCCATACTCAGCCATGGAATCACTACCCACCCCACCCCATCCTCAGCCATGGAATCACTACCCCCCCCCCATCCTCAGCCATGGAAGCACTCCCCACCCCATCCTCAGCCATGGAAGCACTACCCACCCCATCCTTTACCATGGAAACACTCCCTACCCCATCCTCAGCCATGGAAGTACTACCCACCCCATCCTTTGCCATGGAAACACTCCCCACCCCATCCTCAGCCATGGAAGCACAACCCACCCCATCCTCAGCCATGGAAGCACAACCCACCCCATCCTCAGCCATGGAAACACTACCCACCCCATCCTCAGCCATGGAATCACTACCCACCCCATCCTCAGCCATGGAAACACTCCCCACCCCATCCTCAGCCATGGAAGCACTACCCACCCCATCCTCAGCCATGGAATCACTACCCATCCCATCCTCAGCCATGGAAGCACTACCCACCCCATCCTCAGCCATGGAAGCACTACCCACCCATCCTCAGCCATGGAAGCACTACCCACCCCATCCTCAGCCATGGAAGCACTACCAATCCCACCCCATCCTCAGCCATGGAAGTACTACCCACCCCACCCCATCCTCAGCCATGGAAGCACTACCCACCCCATCATCAGCCATGGAAGCACTACCCATCCCACCCCATCCTCAGCCATTGAAGCACTACCCATCCCACCCCATCCTCAGCCATGGAAGCACTACCCACCCCATCCTCAGCCATGGAAGCACTACCCATCCCATCCCATCCTCAGCCATGGAAGCACTACCCATCCCACCCCATCCTCAGCCATGGAAGCACTACCCACCCCACCCCATCCTCAGCCATGGAAGCACTACCCATCCCACCCCATCCTCAGCCATGGAAGCACTACCCATCCCACCCCATCCTCAGCCATGGAAGCACTACCCACCCACCCCATCCTCAGCCATGGAATCACTACCCACCCACCCCATCCTCAGCCATGGAAGCACTACCCACCCCATCCTCAGCAATGGAATCACTACCCACCCATCCCATCCTCAGCAATGGAAGTACTACCCACACCATCCTCAGCCATGGAAGCACTTCCCACCCCACCCCATCCTCAGCCATGGAGTCACTACCCACCCCACCCCATCCTCAGCCATGGAATCACTACCCACCCCACCCCATCCTCAGCCATGGAAGTACTACCCACCCCATCCTCAGCCATTGAAGTACTTCCCACCCCATCCTCAGCCATGGAAACACTACCCACCCCACCCCATCCTCAGCCATGGAAGTACTACCCACACCATCCTCAGCCATGGAAGCACTCCCCACCCCACCCATCCTCAGCCATGAAAGCACTACCCACACCATCCTCAGCCATGGAAGCACTACCCACCCCACCCCATCCTCAGCCATGGAAGCACTACCCACCCCATCCTCAGCAATGGAATCACTACCCACCCATCCCATCCTCAGCAATGGAAGTACTTACCCACACCATCCTCAGCCATGGAAGCACTTCCCACCCCACCCCATCCTCAGCCATGGAATCACTACCCACCCCACCCCATCCTCAGCCATGGAATCACTACCCACCCCACCCCATCCTCAGCCATGGAAGTACTACCCACCCCATCCTCAGCCATTGAAGTACTTCCACCCCATCCTCAGCCATGGAAGCACTACCCACCCCATCATCAGCCATGGAAGCACTACCCATCCCACCCCATCCTCAGCCATTGAAGCACTACCCATCCCACCCCATCCTCAGCAATGGAAGCACTACCCACCCCATCCTCAGCCATGGAAGCACTACCCATCCCATCCCATCCTCAGCCATGGAAGCACTACCCATCCCACCCCATCCTCAGCCATGGAAGCACTACCCACCCCACCCCATCCTCAGCCATGGAAGCACTACCCATCCCACCCCATCCTCAGCCATGGAAGCACTACCCATCCCACCCCATCCTCAGCCATGGAAGCACTACCCACCCACCCCATCCTCAGCCATGGAATCACTACCCACCCCACCCATCCTCAGCCATGGAAGCACTACCCACCCCATCCTCAGCAATGGAATCACTACCCACCCCATCCCATCCTCAGCAATGGAAGTACTACCCACACCATCCTCAGCCATGGAAGCACTTCCCACCCACCCCATCCTCAGCCATGGAATCACTACCCACCCCACCCCATCCTCAGCCATGGAATCACTACCCACCCCACCCCATCCTCAGCCATGGAAGTACTACCCACCCCATCCTCAGCCATTGAAGTACTTCCCACCCCATCCTCAGCCATGGAAACACTACCCACCCCACCCCATCCTCAGCCATGGAAGTACTACCCACACCATCCTCAGCCATGGAAGCACTCCCCACCCCACCCCATCCTCAGCCATGAAAGCACTACCCACACCATCCTCAGCCATGGAAGCACTACCCACCCCATCCTCAGCCATGGAAGTACTACCCACCCCATCCTCAGCCATGGAAACACTACCCACACCATCCTCAGCCATGGAAGCACTTCCCACCCCACCCCATCCTCAGCAATGGAAGCACTACCCACCCCATCCTCAGCAATGGAAGAGCTACCCACCCCATCCTCAGCAATGGAAGCACTACCCACCCCATCCTCAGCAATGGAAGCGCTACCCATCCCATCCTCAGCCATGGAAGCACTACCCACCCCACCCCATCCTCAGCCATGGAAGCACTACCCACCCCACCCCATCCTCAGCAATGGAAGCGCTACCCACCCCATCCTCAGCAATGGAAGCACTACCCACCCCATCCTCAGCCATGGAAGCACTACCCACCCCACCCCATCCTCAGCAATGGAAGCGCTACCCACCCCATCCTCAGCAATGGAAGCACTACCCACCCCATCCTCAGCAATGGAAGCACTACACCCACCCCATCCTCAGCAATGGAATCACTACCCACCCCATCCTCAGCCATGGAAGCACTACCCACCCATCCTCAGCCATGGAAGCACTCCCACCCCACCCCATCCTCAGCCATGGAATCACTACCCACCCCATCCTCAGCCATGGAAGCACTACCCACCCATCCTCAGCCATGGAAGCACTACCCACCCCCATCCTCAGCCATGGAAGCACTACCCACCCCATCCTCAGCCATGGAAGCACTACCCACCCCATCCTCAGCCATGGAAGCACTACCCACCCCATCCTCAGCATGGAAGCACTACCCACCCATCCTCAGCCATGGAAGCACTACCCACCCCATCCTCAGCCATGGAAGCACTCCCATCCCCCCATCCTCAGCCATGGAAGCACTACCCACCCCATCCTCAGCCATGGAAGCACTACCCACCCCATCCTCAGCCATGGAACACTCCCACCCCATCCTCAGCCATGGAAGCACTACCCACCCCATCCTCACCATGGAAGCACTACCCACCCCCACACAGGCGTGAGGATGAACCTGTCGTCGCCGACTGTGGGACTCTGGTGTCAATGAGATACCCAGCATCCTACCCCATAAGTGACCCGACCCCACCATGCTGTCTGGAGGAGAGGGGGAGAGGGGGAGGGGAGCGGGGGAGGAGCACACTTAAGGACACACCACCTGCTCAGAGAGAGAGGGGGAGAGAGAGGGACGGAGGAGGCAGAGAAGAGGAGGGGGAGGGAGAGGAAGAGGAGGGAGGAGAAGAGAGACAGGGGGAGGGAGGAGAGAGAGAGAGGGGGGGGGAGAGGCAGGGAAAGAGAGAGAGTGGCTGTAAAGAGACAAACCCAGACAGGAACAGTGAAAAGACACACAGACAGACAGACAGGAATACAGACAGACAGATAGACAGACAGACGGATGGACAGACACAGAAACAATCAGAGGGAGAGACAGATAGACAGGCAGGCAGACATACAGAGGACAGACAGACAGACAGATGGACAGACACAGAAACAATCAGAAGGAGAGACAGATAGACAGGCAGACAGACATACAGAGGACAGACAGACGGATGGACAGACACAGGAACGGTGAGAAGGAAAGACAGATAGACAGGCGGACAGACAGAGAGGCACACAGAACTTGTTCAGATCCCAGAATGTTAACGTATATTTGCCTTCAGCCCATATACATACACATGACAGTAGAGAACGGACGTGTAGTGTGGAGGGAAGAGGGAGAATTGTGTCTGTGTTGGCGTGGTTGCAGGGGGAGGGGGGGGGATGGCGGGGTTACAGGGAAAGAAATAACCCGTGTAATGTTTTTCCTTCCCTCACTCGTCACCATATTTGTGTTCGTTTCTAAATGCAACGAAGCATCACACACACCCTGAATACTTTACCAAACAAAACAACAATGGCTAAGTCATTAGCACAGACCTGTCAATCACAGTCTGGAAGAGAAAACATCATCTGTCAAAATCAGTTTTCGCAACTTCCGCTTAAAGAAAAAAGAAAAGAAAAAAAAACTTGTTGAGCAATGGCGGCACAGTCTGTCCAATTCTAAGGAGCAAAGAACGAAATACACCCATAATGTCACTGTGTGCAGTCTGTCCAATTCTAAGGAGCAAAGAACGAAATACACCCATAATGTCACTGTGTGTGTGTGTGTGTGTGCGTGCGTGCGTCCGTGCGTGCGTGCGTGCGTGCGTGCGTGCGTGCGTGCATGTTGTGTGTGTGTGTGTGTGTGTGTGTGTGTGTGTGTGTGTGTGTGTGTGTATGCCTACGTGCGTGCGTGCATGTGTGTGCTTGCGTATGTGTGTGTGTGTGTGTGTGTGTGTGTGTGCGTGCGTGCGTGCGTGCATGTGTGTGCGTGCGTGTGTGCGTGCGTGCGTGTGTGTGTGTGTGTGTGTGTGTGTTTTGTGTGTGTGTGCGTGTGTGTGTATGTGTGTGTGTTTGTGTGTGAAGTGTGTGTGTGTGTGCGCGCGCGCGCGCGCGCGCGCGTGTGTGTGTGTGTGTGTGTGTGTGTGTGTGTGTGTGTGTGTGCGTGCACGCGCGCGCGCGCGCGCGCGTGCATGTGTGTATGTGCATGTGTGTGTGCGTGCGTGCGTGCGTGTGTGTGTGTGTGTGCGCGTGCGTGCGTGCATGCGTGTGTGTGTGTGTGTGTGTGCGCGCGCGCATGTGTGTGTGTGTGTGTGTGTGTGTGTGTGTGTGTGTGTGTGTGTGTGTGATTCAAACGCAGTGCACAATGTCTGTGTCTGCATCTTGTGGCTGATATCTAAGGGGTCACTTCCACCTCCATGTGGAACAATATGCATCCCAGACAATGCACCGCCAATGTGCACCACTCAGTGCCCCACTCCCCCCCCCCCCCCCCCCCCCCCCCCCCCACCCACCCCTAGCCCTGGGCCTAGGCTGCTGCTGCTTCGTCTTCATGACCCACATGCCAGAAGCGGTGCCATTGTTCGCTGATCGAGGTGGAGCCGACCCTCCTAACCCCCCCCCCCCCCCTCCTCCTCCTCAACTCCACTCTCCTCACACGTCTGGAGCAGCTCATCCGGGCAGGCGCCGCCCATGATGATCTTAATTGATAGCCCTGCGGGGGTGGTCGAGGAGTGCTAGCAACTGTGGTGGGCGTGCTCCCTGTGCTATGGGAGCATGCTAGCATCAGCGAAGAAAGCAGAGACAGGAAAGGAAACAGTGATTTTTCATTGAGAATGCTGAGTAAAAGGGAAAACAACTCATAGACTTTAAGAAAGCAACAGAAAACTGTTATCATCCATCGAATAAGTTCTGGTCTGTTTCAAAACCGGTCATTACACTTCAGAGGAAATGACGATAAGGGAAATGTTATTATCCTTCAAGAAAACAGTGACAGTAAGGAGAACTGGTATGATCCTTTAGAGACACCAACAATCCTTTCCCTTCAGGGAAGCTGTAATAATGGTACAAAGAGTTATCATCCTTTACAGACACCAACAATCCCTTTCCTTCAGGGAAGCTGTAATAATGGTACAAAGAGTTATCATCCTTGAGAGACACCAACAATCCTTTTCCTTCAGGGAAGCTGTAATAATGGTACAAAGAGTTATCATCCTTGAGAGACACCAACAATCCTTTTCCTTCAGGAAAGCTGTAATACTGCTGCAAAGAGTTATCGTCCTTTACAGACACCAACAATCTTTTCCTTCAGGGAAGCTGTAATAATGGTACAAATTATTCATGACACATCCCTTGAAGGAGGCACATCCTAAGCCATTCCTTTTCCTTCAGGAAAGCTGTAATACTGCTGCAAAGAGTTATCGTCCTTTACAGACACCAACAATCCTTTTCCTTCAGGGAAGCTGTAATAATAATGCAAACAGTTACCATTCTTTAGAGACACCAACAATCCTTTTCCTTCAGGGAAGCTGTAATAATAATGCAAACAGTTACCATTCTTTAGAGACACCAACAATCCTTTTCCTTCAGGAAATTGCAATAACGGGGCGAACAGTTACCCATCCTTCGAAAAAAAAGCAACAAAAAACGTGATGATGAGGAAAAGAGTTATTTTCTTTTAAATGCAGATAAGGAAAATAATCATCACTCTTCAAGAAAGTTGTAGTAATAAGATATACAGTAATCATTCCTCAAGAAAACAGTTAAAATAAGGAACAACGTTATTGCTTTTTTCGAGAGAACATTGATAATACGGGCAAACAATAATTAGCCTTCAGATAAAGCAGTGATAATGAAGAAAACGGTTAATTTTCCTTAATACAACGCAGTGGTGACCAGAACATAGTTCTTATCCTTCACTGAAACAGTAACAACAGGGCAACAATTCATAATCTTAAGAGAAAGCGGGAATTATGAGAAAAAAAGTTATCATTTCTTAAGAGAGCGGATATTGAGGAAATAGTTATCACCTTTCAGAGAAAGTAGTGACTATGGGGAAATTACTGAATCATCCTTCAAAGAAGGCAGTGACAATAATTAAGATGGTTATTTCAGGGAAAGTAGTGACTATGGGGAAAATACGGATTATCCTTCAAAGAAGGCAGTGACAATAATTAAGATGGTTATTTCAGGGAAAGTAGTGACTATGGGGAAAATACGGATTATCCTTCAAAGAAGGCAGTGACAATAATTAAGATGGTTATTTCAGGGAAAGTAGTGACTATGGGGAAAATACGGATTATCCTTCAAAGAAGGCAGTGACAATAATTAAGATGGTTATTTCAGGGAAAGTAGTGACTATGGGGAAAATACGGATTATCCTTCAAAGAAGGCAGTGACAATAATTAAGATGGTTATTTCAGGGAAAGTAGTGACTATGGGGAAAATACGGATTATCCTTCAAAGAAGGCAGTGGCAATAATTAAGATGGTTATTTCAGGGAAAGTAGTGACTATGGGGAAAATACGGATTATCCTTCAAGAAGGCAGTGACAATAATTAAGATGGTTATTTCAGGGAAAGTAGTGACTATGGGGAAAATACGGATTATCCTTCAAAGAAAGCAGTGACAATAATTAAGATGGTTATTTCAGGGAAAGTAGTGACTATGGGGAAAATACGGATTATCCTTCAAAGAAGGCAGTGACAATAATTAAGATGGTTATTTCAGGGAAAGTAGTGACTATGGGGAAAATACGGATTATCCTTCAAAGAAGGCAGTGACAATAATTAAGATGGTTATTTCAGGGAAAGTAGTGACTATAGGGAAAATACGGATTATCCTTCAAAGAAGGCAGTGACAATAATTAAGATGGTTATTTCAGGGAAAGTAGTGACTATGGGGAAAATACGGATTATCCTTCAAAGAAGGCAGTGACAATAATTAAGATGGTTATTTCAGGGAAAGTAGTGACTATGGGGAAAATACGGATTATCCTTCAAAGAAGGCAGTGACAATAATTAAGATGGTTATTTCAGGGAAAGTAGTGACTATGGGGAAAATACGGATTATCCTTCGAAGAAAGCAGTGACAATAATTAAGATGGTTATTTCAGGGAAAGTAGTGACTATGGGGAAAATACGGATTATCCTTCAAAGAAGGCAGTGACAATAATTAAGATGGTTATTTCAGGGAAAGTAGTGACTATGGGGAAAATACGGATTATCCTTCGAAGAAAGCAGTGACAATAATTAAGATGGTTATTTCAGGGAAAGTAGTGACTATGGGGAAAATACGGATTATCCTTCGAAGAAAGCAGTGACAATAATTAAGATGGTTATTTCAGGGAAAGTAGTGACTATGGGGAAAATACTGATTATCCTTCAAAGAAGGCAGTGACAATAATTAAGATGGTTATTTCAGGGAAAGTAGTGACTATGGGAAAATACGGATTATCCTTCGAAGAAAGCAGTGACAATAATTAAGATGGTTATTTCAGGGAAAGTAGTGACTATGGGGAAAATACGGATTATCCTTCGAAGAAAGCAGTGACAATAATTAAGATGGTTATTTCAGGGAAAGTAGTGACTATGGGGAAAATACTGATTATCCTTCGAAGAAAGCAGTGACAATAATTAAGATGGTTATTTCAGGGAAAGCAGCAATGAAAAGTAAGCAATCAGTATCGTTTAGGAAAGCTGTGGTGATGAGGAAAACAGTTATCCTTCAGAGTAAGCGGTGCAGACAGGAAAAAATATTATCCTTAAAAAAAACATTCATAAAAGAAACCAAAACAGCTTTTATCCCTTAAGAAAACCGTGATAATAACAAAAGCAGTAATTAAGAGATAAAGA
>CM065736.1:2128412-2148412 GCA_033310375.1 Conus canariensis | reverse complement strand
AAACCAGTCGCCACTCGGTCACAGCTGTCGCAGTCAACTCTTCATGTCTTGAACAACGGCAGTGTTACCAGGGACTTCAGAGTTCAGTTCCAAAGAGGAACGTTGAAAACAGTGAATTAGGTTCCCACACACACAAAAAAAAATGATGGTGTTTTCAAGGACTTCAAAGCTAAGGCCCAAATAGGAACGTGGAGTATAGTGATCTAGTGTCCCACAAAAAAAGGAACAAAATAAAATAAAATGGTAGTATTAGCAGGGACTTGAGAGTTCATGCCCAAAGAGGGACGTTTAGCATAAAACGAAAAAAGAAAACAACGGTAGTATTACAACGGACTTCAAAGCAAAGGCCCAAAGAGGGACGCTGAGCACAGTGATCGTGTGTCCTTCCCATACAAAGGAGAAAACAAAAACAAACACAAACAGTACTGTTACCGCAAACTTCAAAATTCAGGTCTAGAGAGAAACGTTGAGCCCCGTATTCAGTGTCTAAACGGTGTCATCATATTCACACACACACTGGATACTGTCTGGTAACGCCAGAGCAGCTGACTGGATTGTCATCACGTTGGACTTTTTTTTTTTTTTTTTTTTTGCTGTTCCAACCTCTACGCCACCTCAGAGGCAGTGCACCCACGCCGCTCATTCCGACACTCCGTCCACAGCCACAGCCCGGTCGGCCCCGCCGCAGCCCGGCACCGGCAATCCACAGGGATCAAGTCGTCATGAGGCAACCCACCGGAGGAGACACTGCACTGCTGCCGAGTCACTTCGGTGGTGTTCAGTGGCGCCTGTTCACGTTGGACTTTATCACAGACAGGGGTGCGGGGAGAGCAGACAGCGGCCAGCAGTCAACACTGGGCTGTGTGTGAACTGGCGGACACGACGCTTTCAACTGGCGTCAGGGAAATCTACTTCCGGTCATGATTTTGCCGTGTGCAGTATGTCCGTGTTGCTGAAAGCTGTCAGATGTTTGTTGAATTTCAGACTGAAAAAGGTTAGACTGTCAGACCTTTGTTGAATTTCAGACTGAAAAATGTGAGGCTGTCAGATCTTTGTTGAATTTCAGACTGAAAAAGGTGAAACTGTCAGATATTTGTTGAATAAGACTGAAAAAGATGAGGCTGTCAGATCTTTGTTGAATTTCAGGCTGAACAAGATGAGGCTGTCAGATCTTTGTTGAATTTCAGGCTGAAAAAGATGAGGCTGTCAGATCTTTGTTGAATTTCAGGCTGAAAAAGATGAGGCTGTCAGATCTTTGTTGAATTTCAGGCTGAAAAAGGTGATGCTGTCAGATCTTTGTTGAATTTCAGGCTGAAAAAGGTGAGGCTGTCAGATCTTTGTTGAATTTCAGGCTGAAAAAGGTGAGGCTGTCAGATCTTTGTTGAATTTCAGGCTGAAAAAGGTGATGCTGTCAGATCTTTGTTGAATTTCAGGCTGAAAAAGGTGATGCTGTCAGATCTTTGTTGAATTTCAGGCTGAAAAAGGTGAGACTGTCAGATCTTTGTTCAACTGCAGACTGAAAAAGGTGAGGCTGTCAGATCTTTGTTCAATTGCAGACTGAAAAAGATGAGGCTGTCAGATGTTTGTTGAACTTGAGACTGAAAAAGGTGCTTTCCAACACCGGTATACTGGTAAAGCATTAATAGATTTTTCCCCTTACAAATTTGTTTGTTTTGTGGCGTTGTTAGCAAAGGTGAGTGAAATTACAAGATTGAAACACACTGCAGCAATGCTGTAAAAGTCTGTAAGTACAAAGAAACCAATACAATGCCTAAGAAAAAAAAAAGCGGCGCTCATTTAATACACACAACAACACAGACAAGAAGATTTTCCACAAATATGTCTTTATCAGAGATCACAGGTATCAGGCATAAACAAATCCATCAAATAATACCGCAGAAATGGCTATCAGCGGGCGATTAGAATGATGAGCATCTGATGCCAGTGTTGAAATATTGAGTCAACTGTTGGGAACGTCCCATAGACCCACCCACCCCTCCCCCACCCCTCCTCTCTTAAACATTAACGAGGCAGTCAGGTTATCAAGATGTTGATTTAAGCTGCTCAAAGGATTAGATATTGAAAACAGACCCGCTTACACACTGGCATGCACACATGTATGCCCATGGTAAGGTAATGTCTTCCAGACGCACTGTAATTTCGGAACTTTGCCGAGCCATGCTGCGATGCACTCTCCCGTTATTATCTGTACCAAACATGTAGGTGTACACCTGAACCATATTGGACTTGCACGTGCAACAAAGTAAGCCTGCAATCACAGTGTTTCAGGTGTTGTGTGTGTGTGTGTGTGTGTGTGTGTGTGTGTGTGTGTGTGTGTGTGTGTGTGAATGTGTGTGTGTGTGTGTGTGGTGTGTGTGAATGTGTGTGTGTGTGTGTGTGTGTGTGTGTGTGTGTGAATGTGTGTGTGTGTGTGTGGTGATGTGTGTGTGTGTGTGTGTGTGTGTGTGTGTGTGTGTGTGTGTGTTGTTGTTGTTGTTGTTGTTGTTGTTGTTGTTGTTGTTCTTCAGTTTAACGTCTTCCCACTAAAAGTGATATTAGACGATGTGAGTGTGTGTAAGTGTGCGCGCACGCATGCGCGTGTGTGTGCGCGTGTGCGCGTGCACGCGCGCGCGTGTGTGTGTGTGCGCGCGCGTGTGTATGTGTCTGTGTGAGTGTGTCTGCGTGTGTCTGTGTGAACATGTGCATGCCTGTATGATTCAATTACAATAACAAATAAGCCCCCCCCCCCCCCCCCGCCCCCCGCCCCCGCATGTCGAGAAAACATTGTTTTAAGCGAAAAAAAAATTCCAATTACACAATATATAAAACTATAAGGAGAGCGTCCAATGGACCACTTAGTCAGTTCTTGAGCACTGTCAGTCATATTTGGATAGGTAGTACGATGCAGGTCAATTAATGTGTAGAAGGACGAACGGTTAACCACTCAGAAAAAAAATTAAACACATTTAAAGATAAATACCAACTGAACTATGTGACAAACGTTTGCAAATTGTGTGAAGATAAAACCAGTCATTTAATACTCTAGATAGAGACAGGGAACCGGATCCATCAGATGAAGTATCGTCACCAGTTTTGCTAATAACCTCCTTTGCTCGTGGACAGTAAATTAATAGATGTTCAACTCCAAGTCTTTCTCCACACATACATGTAACATTTTTGCTGAATTTTGTTCGAAGTGAATTCAAACGCATTCTGTGCATTAAGCTTTGTATTTCTCTAGGTATGGAGGCAAGGTCGGGTCTTGATGAGGCCAACAGATTTTTTCAAGAATTGGGTTTAATACAGTTGTGGTAATAGTTAATTTCTGAGTTCTCTAATACATTTCTGAATTTTTTATTGGACGCTTCGTTTATTAAAGAATAGCATTCACTTAAATCTAAGGGAATGTCAAGTGGTATTGATCCTTCGACATTTCCGGCTGCCTTTCTTGCAGCCTGATCGACCCTCTCATTTGTTGAAATTCCACAATGAGAAGGTACCCAGCAAAATGTAACTGTAATGCATTTAGCTGCCAGAAGATGTATGACATGATTAATTTCTGTTATCATCTCAACACGTACTTTTGGATTGGAAGACTGAATAGCGCTAAGGGCCGATTTAGAATCGGTGCATACTAGAATTTGACAAGAGTTAATAGGAAAACTCAAGACGTGGTGTAGAGACATCAAAATGGCAACTAGCTCAGCACTGAATATTGAAAAATGTCTACCAAGATGGTACAGCTTTTCCACTTTTAAATCAGGTATTATAAATGCTGCTCCTGTATCTAGATTATCTGGCACTGAACCATCCGTATACATTTTTAAATAGTTTTTGTATAGATTTTCTAAATGAATATCGATGACAGTTTTCAATATATAAGGTGGATCCTTTTTGGACACATTTGCATAATTTGTATCAAAGGTAGCAATGGCTTGCTCCCATTTTGGAATAGGTAAAAAGGACAGCTTATTAGCAATTTTTGTTTCGTTTATATTAGAATCTTTTAGGAGGTTGGAGGCGAATGACTGGATTGATTTTGTAGATTGTATTCTTCTGGCCCGTTTCACGAAATCTGTTTCTGAATTTAAGGACACTTCATTTGCACAGAAGTTATCCTGTGAAAGACTCTTTAATATGAATTTTGAAGCACATGCTTTTCGTAATGCATTCAGAGGTAATATTCCGATTTCACTGTATGTTCCTATGTTAGATGTATGTGTGGGAACTCCAAGAGCAAGTTTATAAGCCTTGCAGTCAATACTCTGTAGTTTATTTAATAGATATTGTGGAGCAGTGAAAAAAACTTCTTGAGCATAGATTAATCGTGAACGCACAAGAGCAGTAGATAATAAAGTTAAAGTATGTGTGTCTTGCCCCCACCGTTGTTTGTTTATAATTTTCAAAAAGTTGAAACTTTTCCTTGCTTTATTCAAAATATATTCAATAGGTACATTCCAAGAAAGTTTGGAGGTTAAAAATACACCTAGGAATTTAACAGTTTTTACATACTCTAAAGCAGTGCCATCTAAAGTAAATGAAGGGAGTTTCTCCGGGTCATATCCAGCATTGAAGAGTATAATATTTGTTTTTTTCTACTGAAAGCACAAGCCCGTTTTCATTTAAAAAGCTTACAATTTTATTCAGTTCATGCTGGTATTTAATTCGTATATAATTTAGCCATCTTAAAGGAGTTTTTTTTTCATAGTTATCTTCATCCATAGGCATATATTGTCAGCAAACTGTGCTAACACTGTATCTTTACCTAGGCCTTTGGGTAGATCTGCCATTAAATATTAAATAAAATTGGGGAGATTACTGATCCTTGCGGAAGACCCATTTGTAATGTTCTTGGATTTGAGTATACATGTTCTATTCTTGTTTGAATAGTTCCATTTTCTAAAAATGATTCTACAAAATTATACATGTTACCAATTATTCCAACAGTTTTTAGTTTATACAAGAGTCTTTTATGCCATACTTGCTCGTATGCTTTCCTTATATCAAAAAAGGTTGCAAGGATATTCTTTCGTCGCGCGAATTGTTGTTTGACATGTGTGGTCAGTTTGACTAAGTGTTCTATTGTTGATCTACCACTTTGAAATCCAGCTTGATTAATAGGTATAATCTGATGCTTATTGCAATAATAAACTAATCTTTTTGATATGATTCTTTCCATTATTTTACAACTGTGTGATGTTAAAGCTATTGGATGATAACTATTAATATTTGAGCAAGGCTTCCCATGTTTATGAATTGGAACGATAACAGACTGTTTCCATACTGAAGGTATGTTGCCATCATTCCAGCATTTTTCCATACAAAAATGAAGTAAATGTGTAACATGTGGTGGCAGGTGGCACAACATTTCATTGGAAATGCCATCCAGACCTACCAATGTTTTCTTGTTACCTAGGTTACAGAGACATTCCTTAACTTCTTGAAGTGTTATGGGGGCGTTTAGATAGTGGTTATGAATAGGGTCTGGTTTGCTATAGATAGCTTTCTTTTCCTCTTGCTCTCTATGTAATGTGCTTTGTGTTGATAAACTCTCCATACAACTGTTTTTAGCAAATAAGGAAACAAAAGCTTCTGCTTTTTCATAATTTGATGGAAAATTTAAGATGTCAAGTTTAATGGGGCATTGAGGTAAACGAATTCCATTCTTCATCGTTTTTAATTTTTTCCCATACCTTTTGTAAATCTTTATGGTTTGAAATTTCATTTTTACAAAAGGAAGACCAATATTTTCGTTAACTTGTGCTATTATTCTATTAAAATCGTTTTTTTGCTTTTTTCTTCTCAAGGAGTTTTTCAGCGCGCCCAGGCCCTTTACATCGTAAGTACTCTCTCAGTTTTATATTCTTCTCTTTTTTGGCCTCTTCACAAGTCTTGTTCCACCACACATTACCCGTATGCTTTTCTGAGTTCACAGGTTTGATCTTCGGAATTGACTGGTTGGCTGCAGACAGTAACGCATTTTGAATCCGATCATATATTTTATCAACATATTGGGTATTTAAATCATTGGAGTCTATGTAAAAAGCTCGTAATAAATGTGCGAATTTATTCCAGTTTGCAAACTTATAGTTATATTTTGGTATTTTTTCCTCAGTCAAATCCGTTGGTTCAGGACTTAAGGTTTCAAATTTAGTTATTATGGGTATATGGTCGCTGTTTAGTGTATCATCGAGAGTATTCCAATCACATAAGGGCGCTAGATCTGGAGTTATTAAGCTCAGGTCTATTGCACTTGGTTGATGCTTTGGATTATCGGGAATGCGTGTTATTCTACCGTCATTGAAGAGATAAAGTGATGAATCAACTATATTCTCAAGAAAACGATTGCTTGATATTGACTGGCAGTCTTTTTCCCAAAACGGCGAATGAGCGTTGAAATCGCCAGTTATCAAAAAATTATTTTTATCTGTCTGCAAGGAACGTAACCATTCAGTATTACTACCGTTAGGTCCTTGTGGTAAGTAAACAGATACAATAGTTAATATTTTAGGGTTTACTTGAACTTTAACTGCACATGAATATGAACCTGGGTTGTCTGGTGGAGCAGGACTGACACATGGAGTGTATTTCTCGCCTTCATGAACGTAAATGGCAACATTGATTTTATCCGATGCATCCACTTTTTGGATGACTGGAGAGTAGTAATAATTATTTAGTTTTGGCAACTTGTTCCTTCGCACATTTAGTGACTGCAAGGCTAGTACATTGTATTTTTCTTCAGCAAGATGTTGAATTAACTGATCATGACTGGTGGCGATGGATCGACAGTTCCACTGGAATACCTTGAAAGCTTTGTCCGTCAACATGAATCTAGCAAAACAACTACAATTGAGTAATTTGAACAGGGAAGGTCAGCATACGTGTACGTGTGTGTGTGTGTGTGTGTGTGTGTGTGTGTGTGTGTGTGTGTGTGTGTGTGTGTGTGTGTGTTAAATGGTGAAACTGTCAATAAATAAACCAGAGATGTTAAGTTAGTATATCAGCAATACTAATTGGCACAAGTGGTGAATAAATAGATACTAGTCTACAGTCAGAACTTTGAGCACTGAATTTCTGCAAAGTGTTTCAATCACCAGCCACAGAATGCGCTAAACATGTTCCTCCAGGGGCGAGGATCGTAGCGTGGGTCTTCCAGGAACGGCTGGTACTGGGAGGGGCCGCGTTGCTGGAAACGGTAGCGTCGGGCCACTTTTTTCGGTGTTGTCCAGAACAGGCTCCTGATGTGTCTCCCGATGTTCTTGGCGAGAACACTAGCCCCTCTGTAAGTAGGATGGAGGTCGTCCCGGAAGTGCCAGGTGTTGACGTGAAGGTTAGTGTGGCTGATGAATGAGATGTCTTCAATCAGCTCGGATGCCAGCAAGGCGTTGAAGAGGTCCCCCTTGATGTTAAGCTGGGAGTCTTTAGATGGTGCAATTTTGCTGATGATGATTTTCATTCTAGGTTGTTCTTTTAAAATGTCCCGATACATTTTATGAATTCTTTGCTGCTTTCTATCGGAGATTTTGATTTCAAGTCATTCACGGCACAGTGAACTAAAACGGCGTCAAAGGCTTTCTCAGCAGCTTGACGAGACGATTCGAAGGACGGTCGCAAATCCTTGATCGTAGACGCCTTGTGTGACACTGCATCGAATCCGTAGGACTGGCCCAGTCTTCTGCTATTCACTTTATTTGTCACCGAGTCATGAAGGATCAAAACACTCGGGAGATCAGGGTCAGGGTTTCGATGTGCTTTCTCTTGCTCCGTAGAACTAGGTCTGGGCCTATGGCGTCTTTCAGCGGGGCTTTGTTTGACGTCATTACAGTGTGCCATTCTAGTTCTTTCTTCTGATGTTCTTTTTTCAGATTCTTTGGTTTTGTTAGTTGATTCAGGTCCTTTTTTCATCGCTTTTTTGCTGTGTGGTATTGTAGGCCTACTGGGCTGAGTGAAGCGCGGGGGTGATGCATCCGAACCAGCAGCTTCAGCATAGGTAGGCTTAACAATATTGTTGGACTCTGTTTGGGTTCCAACGCTGTTGACGCGTTTTATCTTCCTAAGCTCATTTGACTGCACTACCTCATTCTGCTGGCTAATCATTTTTTCTAGATTTGAAATCCGTGAGCAGAGCGTTTTTATCATCTCATGTAGGTCAGACAGACCAACTCTACTCACGCCAGGCCCGATGTGTTGACTGCTGGTTTCGGGTATTGTAGCGCGCTCCATGCCATGGGCAACCAAACCGTCTTCGTCGCTCTTATTACGTTTCTTGCGTTTTCCGACTGGGTCGCCCTCCCGCCGACTGTCGGTGCCCAGGATCAGTGTCCTGAGCGCTGATGACTCGGCTCTTCCATCTCTGGTCCTCCTCGATCTCGTCATATTCATTAACTTTGCAAAAAATCAGTGCTGCCTTCGTTTCAGTGCTTGACCGTAGCCGCCATCTTGTGTCCGTGTGTCCGTGTCATGTGTGTGTGTGTGTGTGTGTGTGTGTGTGTGTGTGTGTGTGTGTGTGTGTGTGTGTGCACCTGCTAAACTGTGGAGGCGCACTAGTCAGATGTTTGCTTCTAAACGAAAAATGAAATAAATGAAGAAATGAACGAGCAACAACAACTGCAACAACAACAACAGCAACAACAACAACAACAACAACACACACACACACACACACACACCACCACACCACAGCACGACGTACACACGCACGCATCAACACGCACGCACACACCACGCACACAACACACACACACACACACACACACACACACACACACCACCACGCACGCACGCAAGCACGCACGCACCAACACACACACACACACACACACACACACACACACACACACACACACACACACACACACACACACACACACACACACACACGCACACACGCACACACGCACATTCAACTTGCTGCTTCAAAAGACCTTCAGGTGACTTGGAAGAAAACATGCTACATGACAAATGGAGATAGTATCCCCAACCTCATTTAACATTAATAGAAGTCAATCAGTATGAGTATAGGGTGTGAGGTAAACGCTGAAAAGCTGGCAGACATGTTTTCTACGAGCGGCAGGTTAGATTGACTGCCATTTTAAAGCAAAATATACCGACAGGGACAGACAAATAAGTGGAATTATGAAGACCCAGTTCCAGAGAGCAGTCTGCGTGGTATTGCCCCTATTACCTTTCCAGAGATGACAAAAGTTGTCTCCTCCTCGAAGTATCAACGGAAATGCTGAAACTGTGATGAGATAAATGGGTTCGTTATTCATCTTGGCAAAACAGAACAAACTGGAGTCATAGAGTGTTTCCAGGCACGTGGAATCCGTTATCAGTTCCATTCTTTGAAACAGGAAACCGGGAGCAGGTCTCAGCAGTTGAGGCTGACTTCTCTTACTTCACATGTCGGACACACACGGAGGACATTATAACCATACGTTGTTGTTGTTTTTTTTTTTTCATTACTGAGACAAAAAGAAATATAGCTAGACAGGTTATTGGTCAGAACAGCCCAGCACTGATGATGTACTAAAATTTTCGCAAATACCCACGGCAATTCGCCAGAACAGAAAATGTGTCCACATTTTTAACTGAAAAACAAAACAAAACATAAGACCATTTAGATCTTTTTAAAAAAAAAAAAAAAAAAAAAAATGCATATCTGGTCCCTCGTGCCAATTCGTTACTTTTTTTTTTTTTTTTTTACAAAAAACATTTTCAAAGTAACAGAGCAATGTTGATGGAAGACATGAATTCGACTGGAAGGACTCGACATGTGGTGTTCCTCAAGGTTCGGTCAATGCTCCACTTCTTTTCGTCCTTCATCTTTTACAGATCTTCAAAACATCTTTAGTGCTTTGCGCAGATGATACATGTATGTGTATAGACGTGAAAGGAACAATTGTTCTTCTAGAAAAAAAATGGAACAGTTAACAAAACGTTTTACCAACATGCATTAAAGACAATGATGTGGCATAGAGGTCTATGTCCCTCTAAAATTACCAAAAATTCGTAATGAAGGAGTCGAATGTCAATGGCATGAAGAAAGAAACTTCCTTGATATACGTTGCTTCAAAACTTGCATGGAAACTTCACTTAAAAAGAAGTTGTCAAAAACTCGAAAAAACTTAAATCATAAAATGTAATAGCAAATACGACTGGGGCTAAGACACTTAAAAGTCTGATTCATCTTGCGATGCGTTTTCGTAAAATTACTACAAGGTTCTACGTCAAAGTTGTTACTGAAAAAATACAAAGGACGAATGCAAAGATATTTATAATTGGCTTTGGACATACCTGTTTATTCGCCAACTGTTACAGAGACCTGGATGCTCTTCCACTAGATGAGAATAACAGAAAATGGTTGTAAGGACTTAAACTCTTGAAAACGTTAATGGGTAATGCACATAAGATCATGTGTTTCTTTTCACAACTAAGCAAAAGAATATTTCCCCACACACCAGACACTAAGCAAAACAGGAATGAAAGCATACAGAATTATCTAGGTGCCAAGCGTTCTCGCCTGCCCCTTTGTAGGAATTGAACAATGCAAATATCGACATCTACGTTGCCAACTTCAAAAAGAACGAGAACTGTCACCTTTTAGTATTTTCATTATGATCAACCAAATTACCATAAAAATTGAAAAATTTACATATGTACTTAACAGATTAAGTAATTGACATGTGCTGCACTTTGAATAATCTGGTTTTTTTTTAAATGATAATCATTTCATATTAATGAAGGTCGGTCAGATTTCACTGCACAGGTGCTGGCTATTCTCGTGACATCACTATATACTGCGAATTATCCCATGATTTCGCTTTACGTGTGTGTGTGTGTGTGTGTGTGTGTGGTGGTGTGTGTGTGTGTGTGTGTGTGTGTGTGTGTGTTGTGTGTTGCGTGCGTGCATGCGCCTGTATGTATTCTGATTCCAGATCTGTTTTATTGGCACTACAATCAACAAAGCTCAATAAAAGATCTACTGATGATAATGGACTCGCAACATGTAAGCCACTTCCATAATCAGAAGAGCTATGACATCTTTTGCTGCTTTTCATTCTACTGCGGTGTCCCTGCCCACGCCATGGCAGACAGACAGAAGGGGTGCAGAATCAGCCCACGCCATGGCAGACAGACAGAAGGGGTGCAGAATCAGCCCACGCCATGGCAGACAGACAGAAGGGGTGCAGAATCAGCCCACGCCATGGCAGACAGACAGAAGGGGTGCAGAATCAGCCCACGCCATGGCAGACAGACAGAAGGGGTGCAGAATCAGCCCACGCCATGGCAGACAGACAGAAGGGGTGCAGAATCAGCCCACGCCATGGCAGACAGACAGAAGGGGTGCAGAATCAGCCCACGCCATGGCAGACAGACAGACAGGAGGGGTGCAGAATCAGCCCACGCCATGGCAGACAGACAGAAGGGGTGCAGAATCAGCCCACGCCATGGCAGACAGACAGACAGGAGGGGTGCAGAATCAGCCACGCCATGGCAGACGACAGACAGGAGGGGTGCAGAATCAGCCCCGCCATGGCAGACAGACAGACATGGCAGAGCGGGTGCAGAATCAGCCCACGCCATGGCAGACAGACAGACAGAGGGGTGCAGAATCAGCCCACGCCATGGCAGAGACAGACAGAAGGGGTGCAGAATCAGCCCACGCCATGGCAGACAGACAGACAGGAGGGGTGCAGAATCAGCCCACGCCATGGCAGACAGACTGACAGGAGGGGTGCAGAATCAGCCACGCCATGGACAGACTGACAGGAGGGGTGCAGAATCAGTCCACGCATGGCAGACAGACAGACAGGAGGGGTGCAGAATCAGTCACGCCATGGCAGACAGACAGACAGGGGGGTGCAGAATCAGCCCACAGCCATGGCAGACAGACAGACAGGAGAGGGGTGCAGAATCAGCCCACGCCATGGCAGACAGACTGACAGGAGGGGTGCAGAATCAGTCCACGCCATGGCAGACAGACAGACAGGAGGGGTGCAGAATCAGCCACGCCATGGCAGACAGACTGACAGGAGGGGTGCAGAATCAGCCCAGCCATGACAGACGACAGGAGGGGTGCAGAATCAGCCACCCATGCATGACAGACTGACAGGAGGGGTGCAGAATCAGTCCACGCCATGGCGACAGACAGACGACAGGAGGGGTGCAGAATCAGCCACGCCATGGCAGACGACAGACAGGAGGAGGGGTGCAGAATCAGTCCACGCCATGGCAGACAGACGACAGGAGGGATGCAGAATCAGTCCACGCCATGCAGACAGACTGACAGGAGGGTGCAGAATCAGCCCGCCATACAGACAGACTGACAGGGGGGTGCAGAATCAGCCCACGCCATGGCAGACAGACTGACAGGAGGGGTGCAGAATCAGCCCACGCCATGGCAGACAGACTGACAGGAGGGGTGCAGAATCAGTCCACGCCATGGCAGACAGACAGACAGGAGGGGTGCAGAATCAGCCCACGCCATGACAGACTGACAGGAGGGGTGCAGAATCAGCCCACGCCATGGCAGACATACAGACAGGAGGGGTGCAGAATCAGCCCACGCCATGACAGACAGACAGGAGGGGTGCAGAATCAGCCCACGCCATGACAGACTGACAGGAGGGGTGCAGAATCAGCCCACGCCATGGCAGACAGACAGACAGGAGGGGTGCAGAATCAGTCCACGCCATGGCAGACAGACTGACAGGAGGGGTGCAGAATCAGCCCACGCCTTGGCAGACAGACAGAAGGGGTGCAGAATCAGTCCACGCCATGGCAGACAGACAGACAGGAGGGGTGCAGAATCAGTCCACGCCATGGCAGACAGACAGACAGGAGGGGTGCAGAATGAACCCATGCCATGACAGACTGACAGGAGGGGTGCAGAATCAGTCCACGCCATGGCGACAGACAGACAGGAGGGGTGCAGAATCAGTCCACGCCATGGCACACAGACAGACAGGAGGGGTGCAGAATCAGTCCACGCCATGGCAGACAGACAGACAGGAGGGGTGCAGAATCAGCCCACGCCATGGCAGACAGACAGACAGGAGGGGTGCAGAATCAGTCCACGCCATGGCACACAGACAGAACGAGGGGTGCAGAATCAGCCCACGCCATGGCACACAGACAGACAGGAGGGGTGCAGAATCAGTCCACGCCATGGCAGACAGACAGACAGACAGGAGGGGTGCAGAATCAGTCCACGCCATGGCAGACAGACAGGACAGACAGGAGGGTGCAGTAATCAGTCCACGCCATGGCAGACATACAGACAGGAGGGGTGCAGAATCAGCCCACGCCATGGCAGACAGACTGACAGGAGGGGTGCAGAATCAGTCCACGTCATGGCAGACAGACAGACAGACAGGAGGGGTGCAGAATCAGTCCACGTCATGGCAGACAGACAGACAGACAGGAGGGGTGCAGAATCAGCCCACGCCATGACAGACTGACAGGAGGGGTGCAGAATCAGCCCACGCCATGGCATACAGACAGACAGGAGGGGTGCAGAATCAGTCCACGCCATGGCAGACAGACTGACAGGAGGGGTGCAGAATCAGCCCACGCCATGGCAGACAGACAGAAGGGGTGCAGAATCAGTCCACGCCATGGCAGACAGACAGACAGGAGGGGTGCAGAATCAGTCCACGCCATGGCAGACAGACAGACAGGAGGGGTGCAGAATGAACCCATGCCATGACAGACTGACAGGAGGGGTGCAGAATCAGTCCACGCCATGGCCGACAGACAGACAGGAGGGGTGCAGAATCAGTCCACGCCATGGCACACAGACAGAGACAGGAGGGGTGCAGAATCAGCCCACGCCATGGCACACAGACAGACAGGAGGGGTGCAGAATCAGTCCACGCCATGGCAGACAGACAGACAGACAGGAGGGGTGCAGAATCAGTCCACGCCATGGCAGACAGACAGACAGACAGGAGGGGTGCAGAATCAGTCCACGCCATGGCAGACATACAGACAGGAGGGGTGCAGAATCAGCCCACGCCATGGCAGACAGACTGACAGGAGGGGTGCAGAATCAGTCCACGTCATGGCAGACAGACAGACAGACAGGAGGGGTGCAGAATCAGTCCACGTCATGGCAGACAGACAGACAGACAGGAGGGGTGCAGAATCAGCCCACGCCATGACAGACTGACAGGAGGGGTGCAGAATCAGCCCACGCCATGGCAGACAGACAGACAGGAGGGGTGCAGAATCAGTCCACGCCATGGCAGACAGACTGACAGGAGGGGTGCAGAATCAGCCCACGCCATGGCAGACAGACAGAAGGGGTGCAGAATCAGTCCACGCCATGGCAGACAGACAGACAGGAGGGGTGCAGAATCAGTCCACGCCATGGCAGACAGACAGACAGGAGGGGTGCAGAATGAACCCATGCCATGACAGACTGACAGGAGGGGTGCAGAATCAGTCCACGCCATGGCCGACAGACAGACAGGAGGGGTGCAGAATCAGTCCACGCCATGGCACACAGACAGACAGGAGGGGTGCAGAATCAGCCCACGCCATGGCACACAGACAGACAGGAGGGGTGCAGAATCAGTCCACGCCATGGCAGACAGACAGACAGACAGGAGGGGTGCAGAATCAGTCCACGCCATGGCAGACAGACAGACAGACAGGAGGGGTGCAGAATCAGTCCACGCCATGGCAGACATACAGACAGGAGGGGTGCAGAATCAGCCCACGCCATGGCAGACAGACTGACAGGAGGGGTGCAGAATCAGTCCACGTCATGGCAGACAGACAGACAGACAGGAGGGGTGCAGAATCAGTCCACGTCATGGCAGACAGACAGACAGACAGGAGGGGTGCAGAATCAGCCCACGCCATGACAGACTGACAGGAGGGGTGCAGAATCAGTCCACGTCATGGCAGACAGACAGACAGGAGGGGTGTAGAATCAGTCCACGCCATGGCAGACAGACAGACAGGAGGGGTGCAGAATGGAAATGGCAAATTCAGAATAATCCTTCCAATGACACTATGTACCTAGGCTTCCTGTGTTACATTACATCTTGCGCACCAGCAAAATCATGTCACCGACTTGGAGAAGAGAAGGCCACTTTGGATGACACGTGTACATTGAGGGTGGAGGAAAGGCGTGAAAAACTGAGAGAATGATGTTGGCCTGAATGACTGGGGCAACGATTGATTAGCGCCCCATTGAGGATTGAGGAACGGAGTGAAAAACTGAGAGAACGATGTTGGCTTGAATGACTGGGGCAATGATTGATTAGCGCCAGCAGGCAGCTCTTCAGTGGGCGCTACACAGGTAGGCAGTCCGTCGGGTAAACCACAGCAAGGACTGTAGAGTGCCTAAAGCGGTAGGCAGTCCGTTGGGTAAACCACAGCAAGGACTGTAGAGTGCCTAAAGCTTCGTTGTACACAAGTAGGCAGTCTGTTGTGTAAACCACAGCAAGGACTGTAGAGTGCCTAAAGCGGTAGGCAGTCCGTTGGGTAAACCACAGCAAGGACTGTAGAGTGCCTAAAGCTGTACACAGGTAGGCAGTCTGTTGTGTAAACCACATCAAGGACTGTAGAGTGCCTAAAGCTGTACACAGGTAGGCAGTCCGTTGTGTAAACCACATCAAGGACTGTAGAGTGCCTAAAGCTGTCCAGTAGCAGTCCGTTGCAACACAGCAAGACTGTAGAGGCCTAAGCTGTACAGTAGCATCGTTTGCAAACCACAGCAAGGACTGTAGAGTGCCTAAAGCTGTACACAGTAGGCAGTCTGTTGTGCAAACCACAGCAAGGACTGTAGAGTGCCTAAAGCTGTACACAGTAGGCAGCCCGTTGTGCAAACCACAGCAAGGACTGTAGAGTGCCTAAAGCTGTACACAGGTAGGCAGTCGTTGTGTAAACCACAGCAAGGACTGTAGAGTGCCTAAAGCGTACACAGTAGGCAGTCCGTTGTGTAAACCACAGCAAGGACTGTAGAGTGCCTAAAGCGTACAGGTAGGCAGTCCGTTGTGAAACCACAGCAAGGACTGTAGAGTGCCTAAAGCTGTACACAGGTAGGCAGTCCGTTGTGTAAACCACAGCAAGGACTGTAGAGTGCCTAAAGCTGTACACAGGTAGGCATCCGGGTACCACAGCAGACTTAGAGTGCAAAGCGTAGCATCGTTGGTAAACACAAAGGACTGTAGAGTGCCTAAAGCGGTAGGCAGTCCGTTGTGTAAACCACAGCAAGGACTGTAGAGTGCCTAAAGCGGTAGGCAGTCCGTTGTGTAAACCACAGCAAGGACTGTAGAGTGCCTAAAGCTTGGTCTGTCACGGAGCCTAGGCGCTTTGTAGGTACTGTCAATAACGACGATGATGATAAAGAGGAGATGAAAATGATGATGGTGATAACAACGACAACGAACAACTATCATCAACAACAACAACAACAAACAGCAACAATAAACAACAACAATCGTCATCATCATCATCATCATCATCATCATCATCATCATCATCATCATCATCATCATCATCATAAATGGCTGTGCAAAGATAAATATTCCATTGACTAATGAAGAGGCATAGAGGCATTCAGAGACAGTCACGTAAAACACACACGCTCTCTCTCTCTCTCTCTCTCTCTCTCTCTCTCCTCTCTCTCTCTCTCTCTCTCTCTCTCATCCACACACACACACACACACACACACACACACACACACACATACACACACACACACACACACACACACACACACACACACACACACACACACACAGAGAGAGAGAGAGAGAGAGAGAGAGAGAGAGAGGAGAGAGAGAGAGAGAGAGAGAGTTGATAGGTGGTGGCGGCACGCACAAGGCATTCCATTAAGACGTCGAGGGATTTCACTGCTCCCATGAAAAAATGCCATTGTCTGATTTTCCGCTGTACGCAACACAAAAAAACCTTCCTGGAGGTGTCCGTATGCATGACCCAGCCCATAGTCATGACTGCAGAGCCCACCAGATAACTCCACCCCCTAGCAAACTGCTGCACGCATCCTGCAGCCCTTCTCGTTGTTGTTCCGCTGACAGGAGAAATCAGCACAACTCCAGACACAACCAAGCTTTTGCCACGAGGTTTGCCTGCCCTTTGAAGAAATACAGGGTTATACACCACAGCTGTGTCCGTTTCCATGACAAACGCGATTGGGTACACGATTGAACCTCACCTGAGTGTCACAGAACCAATGTCACCGCTCTTTATAATCTCAGGCAGCACTGCTATCGACATTTTGCATCAACAGAAAAACAGTCCCAGCAACACTGCTATCAATATTTTGCATCAACAGAAAAACAGTCTCAGCAACACTGCCATCAACATTTTACATCAACAGAAAAACAGTCCCAGCAACACTGCTATCGGCATTTAACTTCAATAGAAAAACAGTTCAAGCAACACTGTTATCAACATTTTACATCAATAGAAAATCACTCCAAGCAACACTGCTATCGGCATTTAACTTCAATAGAAAAACAGTTCAAGCAACACTTACTATCAACATTTTACATCAATAGAAAATCACTCCAAGCAACACTGCTATCGGCATTTAACTTCAATAGAAAAACAGTTCAAGCAACACTGCTATCAACATTTTACATCAATAGAAAATCACTCCAAGCAACACTGCTATCGGCATTTAACATCAATAGAAAAACAGTTCAAGCAACACTGCTATCGGCATTTAACATCAGTAGAAAAGCATCCAGCAACACTGCTATCAACATCAGGGTGTTGTCTATGCAGTGTTGAAATCTGTCAGGGTGTTGTCTGTGCAGTGATGAAATCTGTCAGGTGTGTCTATTCAGTGATGAAATCTGTCAGGTGTTGTCTGTGCAGTGTTGTCTGTCAGTGTTGTCTGTGCAGTGATGAAATTGTCAGGGTTGTCTATGCAGTGTGAAATCTGTCAGGTGTTGTCTGTGCAGTGATGAAATCTGTCAGGGTGTTGTCTGTGCAGTGTAAATTGTCAGGTTGTCTGTGTATGATGAATCTGTCAGGTGTTGTCTGTGCAGTGATGAAATCTGTCAGGTTTTGTTGTGCATGGTGCAGTGTTGTCTTGAGTGATAAATCTGTCAGGGTGTTGTCTGTGCAGTGTTTGAAATCTGTCAGGGTGTTGTCTGTGCAGTGATGAAATCTGTCAGGTGTTTTGTCTGTGCATGAGAAATCGTGGTTTGTCTGTCATTGAAATCGGTCAGGGTGTTGTGTGTGCAGTGTTGTCTGTGCAGTGATGAAATCTGTCAGGGGTTGTCTGTGCAGTGTTGTCTGTGCAGTGCAAAATCTGTCAGGGTGTTGTCTGTAGCAGTGATGAAATCTGTCAGGGTTGTCTGTGCTGTTGTCTGTGCAGTGACGAAATCTGTCAGGGTGTTGTCTGTGCTGTTGTCTGTGAGTGACAAATCTGTCAGGGTGTTGTCTGTGCAGTGATGAAATCTGTCAGGGTGTTGTCTGTTATGTGTCTGTGCAGTGACGAAATCTGTCAGTGTGTTGTCTGTGCAGTTTTGAAATCTGTCAGGTGTTTGTGTGTGCAGTGTTGTCTGTGCAGTGATGAAATCTGTCAGGGCGTTGTCTGTGCAGTGATGAAATCGCTCTCTCTCTCTCTCTCTCTCTCTCCTCTCTCTCTCTCTCTCTCTCTCTCTCTCTCTCTCTCTCTCTCTCTCCAACATTATGTTGTTGCCAAACATCACCGAATCCGTTTACACAAAGCAATTGTTTAACTTGAAATGCCCACGTTCTTTTGCCCAACTCTTGTAAATAGTTTAACATAATATAGGCTTTTCTTGACAACCTTGTGGCTGGCATGTTGCACACTCTAAGCCAGTAGCGGATGCATCTTTCTGCTGCCAGCACATACAAGGGATAACGACCGAGTTCCCCCAAGACCATACTGTTCGGTGACTGCATACCAACATTTAAATACCTTTTACCTGCAAATAGGTGGGTTTTTTTCAATAACATCGAGTTGTTCATAACCCCATATCTCTGCCCCATAAAGTAAAATAGGAGTAACTTGGGTGTCAAACATTTTGAAAAAAACTTCCCTGGGAACATCCCCTAGTTTCCAAAGGCACCTGAGTCATTGGCTAGTTCTGATCTTACCCTTCTTTGCAAGTTCTTCGACAGCGCATGTGAAGGATAATTTGGTTGTAAAATGTAGACCCAAATACTTATAACTGTTTACCACTTTAATATCTACATTTCCATATTTCCACTTTTCATTAGCCCCCAGAAATCCCCCTACGTAAGAAGTTTTCTGTCTTTATTTAAACAAAGACTGACTGACCAATATGGACAAATATGGCATGACAAAATTGAAACCAAAAATCGTTTTTGAATTTTACAGCTGCTTCAAGCATACGTTGAAAACCGAAAAATACTTAGACTATAATATCCCAAAATGTTACAAAGAAATATATGCGAAGTTTAGATTCAGGATTTCCCCCATCTTTGTTCACAAACTGCGAAACAGAAAAGATGTTGCACCACGACACTTGCTGTGTCCTCTTTGTAAGCAGCATGTTGAAGATGAATCTCATGTGTTGTTTGATTGTGAGGCTTATAACCTTTTCAGAAAAGATGCCAGTGTTATCCATAGAGCAAACGGCAACATTGGCTTTGTGATGTCGTGTGACGATGAGGTGTCCGTAAGTCAGCTGTCTCGGTTTTTGTATAAAGCATTTAAAAAACGATCGGAAATTCGAATTGTAGACTAGCAGAATAAATGATATCTGATATGGAAAGAAAATACATATTGGAATATATTGCTGCAGTGTAACTATAAAAATGAAGAGAGAGAGAGAGAGAGAGAGAGAGAGAGAGAGAGAGAGAGAGAGAGAGAGAGAGAGAGAGAATCAATATCACCTAACGTAGGACCTAGTACAAAATTGAATAGATCTTTTGTGTTTGATCCCCTTGAAATGAACATTTTGTTTACTCAATAAAATTGTCATTGTCATTGTCATTGTCTCTCTCTCTCTCTCTC
>CM065736.1:2113412-2123412 GCA_033310375.1 Conus canariensis | reverse complement strand
AACAGTATAAAGCAAACAATCAGGAATGAAAGACAGACAGACAGAAAGAAAAACAGTATAAAGCAAACAATTAGGAATGAAAGACAGACAGACAGAAAGAAAAACAGTATAAAGCAAACAATTAGGAATGAAAGCGTCACACAAGGAACAAAGCAAAGACAAAATGAAAGCCAGAAGAAGAAAAAAAGAAAGAAAGGACGGGAAAAAAAAAAAAAAAAGACACAAGCGCGCGTGCGTGCACACGCACTCAGAGAGAGAGAGAGAGAGAGAGGAGAGAGAGAGAGAGAGAGAGAGAGAGAGAGAGAGAGAGAGAGAGAGCAGAACAATATTAAGAGCTGTTTTTCTGGCTTTTTTTTTTTTTTTTTTTCGTCGTGAATATTCGCAGTCGGCAGCTCACGTAGTATAACCACATGGAAAACAACAAAGAGCCTGTGGTACGTTGACCATTGGCTGAAACAAACATTGACCTTGAGTGTAAAGGTTACAGGTCAACAGCCGAAGTCGGATGCCTGTGGAGACAGTGAACTATCAGAGGCTCGCCGTGTCAAGGACGCGGCTTTCATGTGCAAGCCAGTGCCTAAGTCTTTGCTTCCACTGCCTTTACCTTCCCTGGGTTGAATCACGTACTCATTCACTGTTGGGTCGATAGTGGGTTTTTTTCTTTAAAGCGTGAAAATCCGACCCCACGAGAGATTCGAACTAACGACCGTCGGCTCCAAAACCGATTACCCCAACCATTCAACTCCTGAACCTGTACCCTGGAAAAATGACAGATGAAGAAAGAAAGAAAGAAAGAAAGGAAAGAAGGAAGGAAGAAAGAAAGAATGGAGGGGAAAGAAAGAAAGAAAGAAAGGAAGAAAAATAAGAGGAGAGAGAGAGAGAGAGAGAGAGAGAGAGAGGAGAATGAAAAGAAAGAAATAAAGAAAAAAAAAACGAAAGGAGGAAAGAAAGAAAGGGGAAAAAACATGAAGGAAAAAGGGAAAGAAAAAAAAAGAAAGGAAAAAGAAAAAAGAAGAAGAAAGAAGAAAAAATGAAAGAAACAAAGACAGGAAGACAGAAGGAAGAAAGAAAAAAAGCAAAGAAAGAAAGAAAGAAAAATGAAAGAAACAAAGACAGGAAAAGGGAAAGAAAAAAAGCAAAGAAAGAAAGAAAGAAAAATGAAAGAAACAAAGACAGGAAGACAGAAGGAAAGAAAGAAAAAGCAAAGAAAGAAAGAAAGAAAAATGAAAGAAACAAAGACAGGAAGACAGAAGGAAGAAAGAAAAAAAGCAAAGAAAGAAAGAAAATAAGAAACAAAGGACAAATAAAGAAAGGGAAAAAAAGGAAAGAAGAAGAGAGAGAAGAGAGAGAAGAAGGAAGAGAGAGGAGAGAAAGAGAAAGAGAAGGAAAGAGAAGAAAGGAGAGAGAGAGAGAGAGAAGAGAGAGAGAGAGAAATGACAGAGAGAGAGAGAGAGAGAGAGAAGAGAGAGAGAGAGATGAAGAGAGAGAGAGAGAGTCAAAAAGAAAGAGGAAAAAAAGAAGAAAAGAAAAGAAAAAAGAAAAAAGAAAGGACAGAAGAAAGAAAGATAGAAAGAAAGAAACAAAGAAATATTGGAAGAAAGAAAGAAACAAAGAAATATTGGAAGAAAGAAAGAAACAAGCAAACAAAGAAAACAGAGAAAGAAGGACTGAAAGAAGGAACGAAGAAACAGCGGAACGAGAAAAGAAGGGAAAAAGGGGAATGCCAGAATGGAACAGGCCTAGAAGTGAATACCCGTATATTGTGGAAGAAGAAGGGGCGGGGGGGGGGGGGGGGGGGGGGGGGGGGGGGGGATGGAAGAGTATGCGACAGAATAAATGAAAATTGATGTAAATGGGTTTTAATGCATAGCGGATCCGTTTGTGCGTATCGAAGTGTACAATGCTCTCTCTCTCTCTCTCTCTCTCTCTCTCTCTCTCTCTCTCTCTCTCTCAAAAGAAGCTTCAAAACGGAGTGACTGAGCGAGGAAAATGAAGCAACATTTCCAAGAGGGTGAACTGCATTGTGCCTAGTCCTGTACTCTGTGTCCTTGGCGGTAACTAACCCCCTCTCTTTTTTTTTTTTTTTTCTAATTCTCAAAAGAGGTTAATCTATTTGTCAGCAAGAGGTGGGTTCTTTCCTCGTGTATTGAGATGCTTTCGTTGTGAATGTGGATTTCATTCTTCAAAGAAGGTTCCTTTCGTTGTGAATGTGGATTTCATTCTTCAAAGAAGGTTCCTTTCGTTGTGAATGTGGATTCATTCTTCAAGAAGGTTCCTTTCGTTGGAATGTGGATTCATTCTTCAAGAAGTTCTTTCGTTGTGAATGTGATTCTTCTTCAAAGAAGTTCTTTCGTTGAATGTGATTTATTCTTCAAAGAAGGTTCCTTTCGTTGTGAATGTGGATTTCATTCTTCAAAGAAGGTTCCTTTCGTTGTGAATGTGGATTTCATTCTTCAAAGAAGGTTCCTTTCGTTGTGAATGTGGATTTCATTCTTACAAAGAAGGTTCCTTTCGTTGTGAATGTGGATTTCATTCTACAAAGAAGGTTCCTTTCGTTGTGAATGTGGATTTCATTCTACAAAGAAGGTTCCTTTCGTTGTGAATGTGGATTTCATTCTTCAAAGAAGGTTCCTTTCGTTGTGAATGTGGATTTCATTCTCAAAGAAGGTTCCTTTCGTTGTGAATGTGGATTTCATTCTTCAAAGAAGGTTCCTTTCGTTGTGAATGTGGGTTTCATTCTTCAAAGAAGGTTCCTTTCGTTGTGATATTTCACATGCCAAACATGTACATGCACATATCAGGATATTATGAATACAGGTGTGCGTGTGTATGTGTGTGTGTGTGTGTGCGCGCGCACACACACACACACACACACACACACACACCACACACACACACATCTACGCACACACGCACGTACACAAACACAACACACACACACACACACACACACACACACACTCTCTCTCTCTCTCTCTCTCTCTCTCTCACACACACACACACACACACACACACACACACACACACACACACCGCGCAAGCTGGCGCTCATACATAATAGCTACCACTGTTATGAATCTTGCGTCAAATTGAATCACCGTCACTACACACACACACACACACACACACACACACACACACTGGCCGACTGAAAATTTATCTGAGATTTACATCAAGTTTTCTGACATTTAGATGAACGAATACACAATTTCAGTTCAGAAATTGAATCATCGTATCAAGTATGTTAAAAGCCTCGCAGTTCAGACTCAATGAAATCTATGATTAGCCTACAAAATAGGTTTGTGAAATCTCTCTCTCTCTCTCTCTCTCTCTCTCTCTCTCTCTCTCTCTAAGACACTTGCAGGGCCGATGTTTTTTTGCGTACACACACACGCACACACACATACACAACACACACACAGCGCCGTAAAGCCACTCTCCTTTTTAGTCCTCGGTCTTGTCTGCACGACACGGCACGCGCAGCGTAAGACGGTGGATTTGTGAGGGGAGTTGGAGTAGACTGACAGCCAGGTGGGCGGAGCTAGGCCAGAAAACCACGCCCCTCCTGACACTTTCATTCATGAATAGCTTGGGGGCCGCGTGACTCGCGCAGATGACAAGTCAGTGGTCGTCCCAAACCGGAAAATCCAGCGCCGTTCCACCGCCGCTCTATTTAGTGTTGGCAGCGCAGACGACACGTCAGTTTGGTCGCTTGGTTGGCGTGTAGGGAGGTTGCTGGGTTAGTCTGAAAGATTTGGCAGAGAAAGTTTCTGCATGTCGCCTGCATTCTGAAGTCAAAGTGCAAGAAATTGCTGAGAAAGTTGAACGGTAACTGGAACCTGTTTCTAGCTTCAGGTGTCGTTTTGACCACACATAAACGCTTGTTGATTTTCTAAGATCGTCTAGACCGGATTAATAACAATAATAATAATAAAAAAATCACTGCCAATTTTCTCACCAGACTGAGCGTCGAGGCCACGAAATCTTTAGAATACCAGCATCAGTAGATCCCCGTTTTAAAAAGTGATTGTGAAACAGGTGTTTGAATAGACCTGCCGCTTCGCTTGCATGGTTCAAGCTTTCATCGGTTGGAAGCTCTGTTTAGAATTGTCGGATCGTAGGCTTTTTTATGTTCAGTGAAGCATGCACTGTGCTTGGTAAACAAACTGGGGGCCTGGGAAAAGGGCGACAAGTTGGCTAAATGTGTAGTGGGTTCGATGTATTGCCCAGCGGCTGTTTTGCAGGGATCAAGTTCTTTTCAGCCAGTGTGACTGCGCGCAGTGTCGCTATTTGGCTCCATGGTCCACAGGCCGTGGTGTGCCTTCTGTCGCACGTGCCCCAGCTGTGCAGGCCTGGTTTCTAACAGCATAAATCACAATATACACTCAGCGATAGTGATTTCCTTTTGGTTTCCGTGTCAACATCAGTGAAAGTTAACTTATTCATTTATATATTTATTTTGTAAATCGTTTCAATCTTTTGTTTGTAACTTAATTTTCATGTTTTTAAACAATTTTTTCGTGTATACAATTTTGTGAGCCAGATTGATTTTCTATCTGCCTATCTACCTACCTTACCTATGTATCCGTCTGTCTACCTATCATCAGCATGGATAGGTAGATAGATAGACAGACAGATAGATGGATAGACAGACAGACAGACAGAGATAAACAAACTGCGTTAATTAAGCATCTGTTACTGTTTCTTCTCATGCAGCCATTTCTTAGCCCTGACTGCCGTGAATATTGGAGACTGGAAGTTCAGCGACTGTCAGCTCTCCGCAAGGTTGATCGAGTTGTTCCCATCATCATTCATGCTTTGCCTCCGGTCTTGTGACGACGTTGACTGATTGGTGAAACTGCACACGCCGTTTGACAGTCGTCGACACGTGTAGCTGTGGGTGACTCTTGTCCACCCGACACCCGTTGCTGATTGAAGTGGATCGGAGGTTGGTCTGTTGCTGTTTGTGAGCTGCTGTTGGATCCGTTGACTGACTGTGTGACTGGGTCTGACGACTACAGGGAGAGGACGTGGACAAGTGTGGTGACCATGGCTACAAGGACTATATTCCCGGCTCTTCTCTTCGCCATCTTCGCTGCAGTGGTAAGTTGTTGACCGTGTGTGTGTGTGTGTGTGTGTGTGTGTGTGTGTTGTGTGTGTTGTGGTGTGTGTGTGTGTGTGTGTGTGTGTGTTGTGTGTGTGTGTGTGTGTGTGTGTGTGTGTGTGTGTGTGTGTGTTTAAAAGGGAGACTTGACCATCGCCAGTATGTCACTTTCCCGTTGCGTGTATATATCACTATTTACACACGCATACGCGCGTGCGTGTGCGCACTCGGTAACACGAACACACACACACACACACACACACACACACACACACACACACACACACACACACAAACACACACAAACACGCACACACATGCACATACACGCACGCTCCCACGAACGCGCGCCTTACGCACGCACACACTTTAACTAGATGCAGAGATGCACAGACAAATAGATAAATACACTGATAGAGTGATGGGAAGGAACGAAAATCTCTCTCTCTCTCTCTCTCTCTCTCTCTCTCTCTCTCTCTCTCTCTCCCTCTGTGTGTGTGTGTGTGTGTGTGTGTGTGTGTGTAAAGATAGACTGATGCTCAGCTGACTGGATGCAGTTAGTCCTCCTCGGGAAGCCATGTGGGTCCCCTCCTGTTATCCCTCATCGTAACATTTCTCTCTGCTTTCCTGTGCTTTCCAAGCTGTGATTGCAGGCTGTAGCTGTCCCCTCCTGTTATCCCTCATCGTAACATTTCTCTCTGCTTTCCTGTGCTTTCCAAGCTGTGATTGCAGGCTGTAGCTGTCCCCTCCTGTTGTCCCTCATCGTAACATTTGTCTCTGCCTCCTGTGCTTTCCAAGCTGTGATTGCAGGCTGTAGCTGTCCCTCCTGTTATCCCTCATCGTAACATTTGTCTCTGCCCTCCTGTCTTCCAAGCTGTGATTGCAGCTGTAGCTGTCCCATCCTGTTGTCCCTCATCGTAACATTTGTCTCTGCCCTCCTGTGCTTTCCAAGCTGTGATTGCAGGCTGTAGCTGTCCCCTCCTGTTGTTCCTCATCATCACATTTCTCTCTGCTTTCCTGTGCTTTCCAAGCTGTGATTGCAGGCTGTAGCTGCCCCTCCTGTTATCCTCATCGTAACATTCTCTCTGCTTTCTGTGCTTTCCAACGAAATTCGTGGTGCTATACGATTGCAGCGTGCTTTGCCGGCGTGAGGTGCCGGCGTGAGGTGTCCGGCGTGAGGTGTCCGAACTTCAAACAGAAATCGAAAATTGAGACACTAGAGTTTTACCATAAGTATGTTACATCTGGATGCAAGAGTTGACGTCGTTGACAATGGTTTCTGAGCGTGGGCGGGACGTTCGGGAGTTTCCCTGAGTTTATGACAAAAGCGTTGACACTGAAGTAGCGGAAAATCCACAGCTGATGTTAGTCAGATATCGGACGTCAGTGTCAGTGCAAAAACTGCTTCTCGTTTTACACAGCAGGCTCAATCAGATCTGCCCGCCACCGCTTGCGTTCTGTTAGTCTGCAACAGTTTGTAAAAACCGTATTTTACTTAATTGTGCACAAATGACAATTTCAAAGAATTTTTCTTGTGGAAGTTGTTGAAAATGTGGTACCGAATTCGGCTGTTGAGTCGTTCAGGTGTTTTTATTCAAAATAATCCAGTCGGTCGGTTTTTTTTTTTTTGGTTTTTAGTTTTTGTTTTGTTTTGTTTTGTTTTCTTTTGTTTTCCAAAACCCAAACCCCAGGTTGTCCAACCCCAGTCTCCCACCCGTCTCCCTATGTGCCCTGTTCCTAACCATTGATCTACTGATTATACAGTAATACACAACAGTGACTTGTGTTCCTAACCATTGATCTACTGATTATACAGTAATACACAACAGTGACTTGTGTTCCTAACCATTGATCTACTGGTTATACAGTAATACACAACAGTGACTTGTGTTCCTAACCATTGATCTACTGGTTATACAGTAATACACAACAGTGACTGTGTTCCTAACCATTGATCTACTGGTTATACAGTAATACACAACAGTGACTTGTGTTCCTAACCATTGATCTACTGGTTATACAGTAATACACAACAGTGACTTGTGTTCCAAACCATTGATCTACTGGTTATACAGTAATACACAACAGTGACTTGTGTTCGTAACATTGATCTACTGGTTATACAGTAATACACAACACAGTGACTTGTGTTCCTAACCATTGATCTACTGATTATACAGTAATACACAACACAGTGACTTGTGTTCCTAACCATTGATCTACTGGTTATACAGTAATACACAACAGTGACTTGTGTTCCTAACCATTGATCTACTGGTTATACAGTAATACACAACAGTGACTTGTGTTCCCAACCATTGATCTACTGATTATACAGTAATACACAACACAGTGACTTGTGTTCCTAACCATTGATCTACTGGTTATACAGTAATACACAACAGTGACATGTCTCCTGTTTCTAACCATTGATCTACTGACTATACAGTAATACACAACAGTGACCCTATTTGAAAAGGAAAAAACCATCAACATAAGTGAGCAGTTCGTATACCATAGATGCACCACACTAACCCCGTCCCTCCCTCCCCCCCCCCCTCCCACACACACACACACGCGCACACATATTTAGTTAATCTCAGACGTGAACTAATGGACATCTAACGACTTCACATTGAAAATTTAGGTGTCCAAATAAACGCACTCTCTTTTCTCCTACCCGTCGTTCCCCCCGTCTCCCTCCCCCTTCCCCGACCCCCGCCCAGAAGGGATACCGTTAGTGTGTGTGTGTGTGTGTGTGTGTTGTGTGTGTGTTGTGTGTGTGTTGTTGTTGTTGTTGTTGTTGTTGTCGGTTTAATGTCCTTCCACTACAGTGATTCAGACAGTTTATGTGTGAGTGGATGAGGTATGTAAGTGATTGAGTGTGTTAATACGTTAATGATAGAATATGACATCCTCCACTCCCCCCCCCCCCCCCCCCCCCCACCCCACACACACACCTATCCCTCTTCCATTCAATCAAAACAAATGTAATTGAGTAGAGATAAGATCTAAAGATAAAGGCCAATTGAACTACTTAACAAACATTTGCAAACTGACTCAAGAACACAAGAACCGTTTGAAATGCATGGTAAAGGTAAGAAAGTCGATCCATCAGTGCAACCATGAATACCCGAATTTGTAAAGAGTTCTCTTGCTCTTGGGCATTGGATTAGTAAATGACTGATACTTAAGGTTTCCCCACACATACATTTAACGTTATGACAATATTTTGTTTTCAGTGCGTTCAAACGAAATCTCTGTGGTGTGTGTGTGTGTGTGTGTGTGTGTGTGTCCCTTACCTTCAGTCAGTTCACCAAAAACCCACACAGAATTCAGTCTCTACGTGGAACAACATGTCCTTTCACGGTCTCCGGCCAGGGCAACGTGAATCTGATCATTATCTGGAATTCCCTGCTGCTGATTGCCTCCTTTTCCATTGCTCTCTCTTGCCTTTTTTTTTTTTTTCTTTCTTTCATTCTTTCTTTCTTCCTTTCCCCTTACCGTCGCCTTTTTTCCTGATTCTGTGGCCCCCGTCCCCACCTTCCCGGCCCCCTGTCTTTGTTTTTAGGCAGTCTGGGTACTTTGTTCTCTTGTGACATTCTTCACATTCCAGATTTTCTGTGGGAGCTGACGCCAAGGGAGATAACTAAAAAGACTATTCAGAGTGAATACTAGCTGCCCGTTCTTTGTCCGTGGGGTCGGTTTTTTTTTTTTTTTCTCTTTAAGGTAGTATCATGGTTTTTGTTTGTTATTTTTTTCATATAGAAGCATTATCTTTTAATGTGTGTTTTTGTTGTTGTTGTTGACAATTTTGTATAATAATAAAAATGTCGCGGTCTGCCCGGTGCTGTCAGCCGAGTGTGCAGTTTTGCCCTCTGCTGTGGGTGACCAATACCGCAGCTTTGATAACATGTTGTAGACCATCCTGTGTAAACCTCAGAGTTTGTTAAGGAGCTGGAAAAAGAACACAACAACTACAATAACAACAAGGTGAACCCAGGAACTCTCCCCCAATGATCAGGAAAAAGAGCACAACTACAATAACAACAAGGTGAACCCAGGAACTCTCCCCCCAATGATCAGGAAAAAGAGCACAACTACAATAACAACAAGGTGAACCAGGAATCTCTCCCCAATGATCAGGAAAAGAGCACAACTACAATAACAACAAGGTGAACCCAGGAAAATCTCCCCCAATGATCAGGAAAAAGAACACAACTACAATAACAACAAGGTGAACCCAGGAACTCTCCCCCAATGATCAGGAAAAAGAACACAACTACAATAACAACAAGGTGAACCCCGGAACTCTCCCCCAATGATCAGGAAACAAAACACAACAACTACAATAACAACAAGGTGAACCCAGGAACTCTCCCCCAATGATCAGGAAAAAGAACACAACAACTACAATAACAACAAGGTGAACCCAGGAACTTCCCCCAATGATCAGGAAGATCGAACAGCTTGGTTTGTCGTGTATGTTTCTCTCATTTCTCAGTGTTTCACCGCACAAGCGCAGTGAGGTAAAAAACAAACAAACAGCAACAAAACACCAACAAAACCCAACAAAGTATCTGAAGCGGTCTAATCCAGTTCAAGACCTTGTGGTTGACATGCGAGGGATAGTCACGTGTCTACCACTACGACGTTCATTGGCTCATATTGCGCAAGCGAGAAGTGCACTTTGTCAGACTGAAGCGCGTCAAGAGATGATTTGAGACACTAAACAGCCTGGAAACCAGTTTCCCTACAAACGCATGTCAGACGTGAAACGCAGTTTGCAACGCTTCTTTCGGCACTCCAGTTGGTGTTTCTTTAAAACATTTTGGGGAAGAAAAAAAAACAAACACAAGCTGTGAAAAGACATGACGGAAGTGCTGGCCCATTTTG
>CM065736.1:2092952-2113312 GCA_033310375.1 Conus canariensis | reverse complement strand
AAGATAAAAGAAAAAAAAAAGAAAATTTGAAGAAAGAAAGAAACAAAGAAATTTGGAGAAAGAAAAAAACAAGCAAACAAAAAAACGAAAAGAAGGACTGAAAGAAGGAAAAAGAAGAAAAGGGAAAAACGAAAAAAAAGGGGGGAAAAAGGGAATCCCGAAGGAACAGGCCTAGAAGGGGAATCCCCGTATATTGTGGAAAAAGAAGGGGCGCGGGGGGGGGGGGGGGGGGGGGGGGGGGGGGAGGAAAAATTTATGCGACAGAATAAATAAAAATTGATGTAAATGGGTTTTAATGCATGCGGACCGTTTGTGGTATCGAAGTGTAAATGCTCTCTCTCTCTCTCTCTCTCTCTCTCTCTCTCTTCTTTCTCTTCTCTCTCTCTTCAAAAGAAGCTTCAAACGGAGGACTCAGGGAGGAAAATGAAGCAACATTTCCAAGAGGGTGAAATGCATTGTGCCTAAGTCCTGTAATCTGTGTCCTTGGCGGGTAACTAACCCCCTCTTTCTTTTTTTTTTTTTTTTTTTTCAAATTCTCAAAGAAGGTTAAATCTATTTGTCAGCAAGAGGAGGGGTGTCTTTCCTCGTGTTTGAGATGCTTTCCCGTTGTGAATTGGATTTCATTCTTCAAAGAAGGTTCCTTTCTTTTGTGAATGGGATTTCATTCTTCAAGAAGGTTCCTTCGTTGTGAATGTGGATTTCATTCTTCAAAGAAGGTTCCTTTCGTTGTGAATGTGGATTTCATTCTTAAAAAAGAAGGTTCCTTTCGTTGTGAATGTGGATTTCATTCTACAAAGAAGGTTTTCCTTTTCGTTGTGAATGTGGATTTCATTTTCAAAGAAGGTTCCTTTCGTTGTGATGTGGATTTCATTCTTCAAAGAAGGTTCCTTTCGTTGTGAATGTGGATTTCATTTACAAAGAAAGTTCCTTTCGTTGTGAATGTGGATTTCATTCTTCAAGAAGGTTCCTTTCGTTGTGAATGTGGATTTCATTCTTCAAAGAAGGTTCCTTTCGTTGTGATATTTCACATGCCAAAACATGTACATGCACATATCAGGATATTATGAATACAGGTGTGGTGTGTATGTGTGTGTGTGTGCGCGCGCACACACACACACAAACACACACACACACACCACACACCCCCACACACATCTACGCACACACGCACGTACACAAACAAAAACCCCACCACACACACACACACACACACTCTTTTCTCTCTCTCTCTCTCTCTCTCTCCCCTCCACACACACACCACACACCCCACACACACACACACACACACACCGCGCAAGCTGGCGCTCATACATAATAGCTACCACTGTTATGAGTCTTGCGTCAAATTGAATCACCGTCACTACACACACACACACACACACAAAACACACACACACACTGGCCGACTGAAAATTTATCTGAGATTTACATCAAGTTTTCTGATTTTTTTGATAAAACGAATACACAATTTCAGTTCAGAAATTGAATAAACGTATCAAGTTTTGTTAAAAGCCTCGCAGTTCAGATCAATGAAATCTATGATTAGCCTACAAAATAGGTTTGTGAAATCTCTCTCTCTCTCTCCTCTCTCTCTCTCTCTCTCTCTCTCTCTAAGACACTTGCAGGGCCCGAAGTTTTTTTGCGTACACACACACGCACAAAACACATACACAACACACACACAAGCGCCGAAAAGCCACTCTCCCCTTTTTTAGTCCTCGGTCTTGTCTGCACGACACGGCACGCGCAGCGTAAGACGGTGGATTTGTGAGGGGAGTTGGAGTAGACTGACAGCCAGGTGGGCGGAGCTAGGCCAAAAAAAAAACCACGCCCCTCCTGACACTTTCATTCATGAATAGCTTGGGGGGCCGCGTGACTCGCGCAGAGGACAAGTCAGTGGTCGTCCCAAACCGGAAAATCCAGCGCCGTTCCACGCCGCTCTATTTAGTGTTGGCAGCGCAGACGACACGTCAGTTTGGTCGCTTGGTTGGCGTGTAGGGAGGTTGCTGGGTTAGTCTGAAGATTTGGCAGAGAAAGTTTCTGCATGTCGCCTGCATTCTGAAGTCAAAGTGCAAGAAATTGCTGAGAAAGTTGAACGGTAACTGGAACTGTTTCTAGCTTCAGGTGTCGTTTTGACCACACATAAACGCTTGTTGATTTTCTAAGATCGTCTAGACCGGATTAATAACAATAATAATAATAAAAAAAATCACTGCCAATTTTCTCACCAGACTGAGCGTCGAGGCCCAAAGAAATCTTTAGAATACCAGCGTCAGTAGATCCCCGTTTTAAAAGTGATTGTGAAACAGGTGTTTGAATAGACCTGCCGCTTCGCTTGCATGGTTCAAGCTTTCATCGGTTGGAAGCTCTGTTAGAATCGTCGGATTTGTAGGCTTTTTTATGTTCAGTGAAGCATGCACTGTGCTTGGTAAACAAACTGGGGCCTGGGAAAAAGGGCGACAAGTTGGCTAAATGTGTAGTGGGTTCGATGTATTGCCCCGCGGCTGTTTTGCAGGGATCAAGTTCTTTTCAAACCAGTGTGACTTGCGCGAAATGTCGCTATTTGGCTCCATGGTCCACAGGCCGTGGTGTGCCTTCTGTCGCAACGTTGCCCCAGCTGTTGCAGGCCTGGTTTCTAAAAAGCATAAATCCAATATACACTCAGCGATAGTGATTTCCTTTTGGTTTCCGTGTCACATCAGTGAAAGTTAACTTATTCATTTATATATTTATTTGTAAATCGTTTCATCTTTTGTTTGTAACTTAATTTTCATGTTTTTAAACAATTTTTTTTCGTGTATACAATTTTGTTGAGCCAGATTGATTTTCTATCTGCCTATCTACCCATCTTACCTATGTATCCGTCTTCTACCTATCATCAGCATGGATAGGTAGGATAGATAGACAGACAGATAGATGGATAGACAGACAGACAGACAGAGATAAACAAACTGCGTTAATTAAGCATCTGTTACTGTTTCTTCTCATGCAAGCCATTTCTTATGCCCTGACTGCCGTGAATATTGGAGACTGGAAGTTCAGCGACCTGTCAGTCTCCGCAAGGTTGATCGAGTTGTTCCCATCATCATTCACGCTTTGCCTCCGGTCTTGTGACGACGTTGACTGATTGGTGAAACTGCACACGCCGTTTGACAGTCGTCGACACGTGTAGCTGTGGGTGACTCTTGTCCACCCGACACCCGTTGCTGATTGAGTGGATCGGAGGTTGGTCTGTTTGCTTGTTTGTGAGCTGCTGTTGGATCCGTTGACTGGACTGTGTGACTGGGTCTGACGACTACAGGGAGAGGACGGGGACAAGTGTGGTGACCATGGCTACAAGGACTATATTCCCGGCTCTTCTCTTCGCCATCTTCGCTGCAGTGGTAAGTTGTTGACCGTGGTGTGTGTGGGGGTGTGTGGGTGTGTGTGTTGTGTTGTGTTGTGGTGTGGTGTGGTGTGTGTGTGTGTGTGTGTGTGTGTGTGTTGTGTGTGTGTGTGTGTGTTGTGTGTGTGTGTGGTGTGTGTGTGTTTTTAAAAAAGGGAGACTTGACCATCGCCAGTATGTACTTTCCCGTTGCGTGTATATATCACTATTTACACACGCATACGCGCGTGCGTGTGCGCACTCGGTAACACGAACACAACACACACAACACACACACACACACACACACACACACACACACACACACAAAACACACACAAACACGCACACACATGCACATACACGCACGCTCCCACGAACGCGCGCCTTACGCACGCACACACTTTAACTAGATGCAGAGATGCACAGACAAATAGATAAATACACTGATAGAGTGATGGGAAGGAACGAAAATCTCTCTCTCTCTCTCTCTCTCTCTCTCTCTCTCTCTCTCTCTCTCTCTCCCTCTGTGTGTGTGTGTGTGTGTGTGTGTGTGTGTGTGTGTGTGTTTTGTGTAAAGATAGACTGATGCTCAGCTGACTGGATGCAGTTAGTCCTCCTCGGGAAGCCATGTGGGTCCCCTCCTGTTATCCCTCATCGTAACATTTCTCTCTGCTTTCCTGTGCTTTCCAAGCTGTGATTGCAGGCTGTAGCTGTCCCCTCCTGTTCCCCTTTCATCGTAACATTTGTCTCTGCCTTCCTGTGCTTTCCAAGCTGTGATTGCAGGCTGTAGCTGTCCCTCCTGTTGTCCCTCATCGTAACATTTCTCTCTGCCCTCCTGTGCTTTCCAAGCTGTGGATTGCAGGCTGTAGCTGCCCCTCCTGTTGTCCTCATCATCAATTTCTCTGCTTTCCTGTGCTTTCCAAGCTGTGATTGCAGGCTGTAGCTGCCCCCTCCTGTTATCCTCATCGTAAATTCCTCTCTGCTTTCCTGTGCTTTCCAACGAAATTCGTGGTGCTATACGATTGCAGCGTGCTTTGCCCGGCGTGAGGTGCCCGGCGTGAGGTGTCCGGCGTGAGGTGTCCGGCGTGAGGTGTCCGAACTTCAAACAGAAATCGAAAATTGAGACCCTAGAGTTTTACCATAAGTATGTTACATCTGGATGCAAGAGTTGACGTCGTTGACAATGGTTTCTGAGCGTGGGCGGGACGTTCGGGGGGTTTCCCTGAGTTTATGACAAAAGCGTTGACACTGAAGTAGCGGAAAATCCACAGCTGATGTTAGTCAGATATCGGACGTCAGTGTCAGTGCAAAAACTGCTTCTCGTTTTCACCCGCAGGCTCAATCAGATCTGCCCGCCACCGCTTGCGTTCTGTTAGTCTGCAAAAAGTTTGTAAAACCGGTAGAAAGAAAACTCGTGGAGAGCGTGGCAGCAGAGAGTCCTCAGAAGAGAAGCCCCTTCAAGCAAGTGTTTCGGCCCTTATCTCCTGACACTCTAGGGGGGTTGGGCCACACCCGGTTCATGACTCCGGATGTCCCTCTGCTGCCCCTTTTTTTTTTCCCCATCTTGGACGAGCCATGGCTGGGATTCGAACCCATGACCCTCTGGACATGCTCATTTTCCACTTAATGACTCGCGCTTTAACCACTGAGCCACAGGGACACCTGATATTTGTAGGGAAATTAAGCCTTATGAAGTTCACTTTTGTTCCTCCTTGACCAGATCCAGCTTGAACACCTCTCTGCCGCTTCTGCCATTGCTTTCAGGGCTCTGGTTTTTTCCTTCCCTGCAACTGAGAGCTGTTTCATGAGGCTGTATGCAGACGTTCCTACAAACCCCCTGCTCCAATTTCTGCAGTGAGGACTTTGACCTGATAGCCTTCTCTCCTCAGGCTGTTTGCCAGATCAGCATACTTTTCAGTCTTGTAGATTTGAGCTGCCTCCATTCTGTTCTCATATGGCACCGTGAGCTCGATCATGATCAGCTGCTTGGTTGACTTGGAGTGGATACTATGTCTGGTCTCATGCCACTCTTGCTGATGATCTCTGGGTGACTCTTCCATTCTGGGAGGTCTGCAGTGCACTCCAGTCATCTGCCCCTCCAGCAGACTCTGCCTGCATGTTTCGAGTGGCACTGTTGTTCTTGGCCATGATTTGCTGCCTCCTGCCGTGAAGAATGTTGCGGGTGCTTTTGGAGTCCTGATTTTCCCTTTAGTGGTGTTGGTACTAGCCCAGACTACTTGTACAATTTCTTTGAGCACTTGGTTGTGCCTCCATGTGTACCTTCCTTGAGCCAGGGCTACTTTACATGAGCTTAGGACATGCTCCACTGTTTGTTTTTCATGGCAGAGGGGGCATGCAGGATCGTCTGTTTTCCCCCACTTCACCAGGTTTGCATTTGAGGGCAGAAGGTCATATGCAGATCTGAGAATGAAGCTGATCCTGAGAGGGGCCATGTGCCAAATGTCATTCCAAGTGAGACTTCTTTGGAGTGCATTCTCCCACGTTGTCCATTGCCCTTGCTGGCTCTGCTGGACTGCTTTTTGGAGTCTTTTTTGGTCTTCTTCTTTTCTCATCTCCTGAATCATCATGTCTCTTTTGGCTTTTCCTTTGGCCTTTGACCACCATTCAGTTTTGGTCACCCCCAGTCCCTGTCTGTTGGTCTGTGTGTGTCCTATTATTTCTCTGATCTTGAGACTTTCTTTTGCAGAATCCATCGCCTCTTGAACTTTCCATTTTCTGCCTGTCTTCAGCTGGGGCTTAATTGCTTCTACCACCTTGTCTCCTGAGTCCTCCAGCATGCTTTGAAGTCTGATCTTCCCTGCTTTGTATTCCTCCAGGATGGATTTCAGGGGTAGTTTCAGCTTTGCTTGGCGACAGTACAGCGCTATGTCAGTCAGACAGGGTGGGGACACCAAGCCATTTCCTTGTGAACCTGTTGATTTTGGCTTCCATTGCCTCCACTATGCTGGTGCAGATGTCGTATATCATCAGAGGCCATAGCAGCTTTGGTATCAGCATGAACTGCAGACACCAGACCTTGTATTTGCCAGGGAGCCCACACTGGTCAATGGTCTCCAAGCCTTCCTCCGCCATCTGCTTGGTTTCTTTTGCTCTTTGTGTGTCTTTCAGCGTATCATCATACCATCTTCCAAGGCTCTTGACTGGTTCTTCTGTGACTGTTGGAATGGCCTGGTTGGCAACACTGAAGACCACAGATCCGGCCACTTTTCCTTTCCTCAGTGAGAGACTCCGTGATTTCTTTGGCTTGAACTTCATTCTGGATGAGGCAACTATGTCGTCCAGCCTCTCCAGCACATGACGTGTCTCGTCTTCTCAGGATGAAATCACTGTAGTGTCATCCATGAAGGCCTTGAGAGGAGGCATCTTGTATCCATCGCCAAGGTCTGTTTGTCTTGCGTTGTTTGTTGCTGCTTTCAAGATGAGTTCCATTGCCAGCACGAACAGTATTGGGGAAATTGCACAGCCCATTGCAATACCCACTTCCAAGTTGATCCAGTCTGTTGTGTACTCCTTGGTAGAGAACCGCATTGAGAAGCCATTGAAGTACTTCTTGAGCATGTCGCGGATGTTCTTTGGCACATGGTACATCTCAAGAGCCAACTGTATCATCTCATGGGGCACAGATCCATATGCGTTTGCCAGATCAAGCCACACTACGTCCAGGTCTCTCTTTTCTGTTTTTGCTTTTTGGATTGCGTCCCAGATCATTGTGGCGTGTTCTACACAGCCCGCCACGCCTGGGATGCCACCTTTCTGGACTGACACATCCAAGTACTTGTTTTCCATCAGGTACTTGGTCAGCCTTGCTGCCATGACAGAGAAGAAGATTTTCCCTTCGACGTTCAGTAGTGATATTGGCCTGAACTGGCTAATGTCACTTGAGTTTTGCTCTTTGGGGATGTACACACCATCTGCCGTCATCCACTGGCCGCTGATCTTCTGGTTTCTCCAAGCCGATCGCAGCAGCCTGTGGAGCCACTCCAGCACCTTGGGACATTTCTTGTAAAGCTGGTAAGGTATTCCGTTTGGCCCTGGTGATGATTTGGCTCTGGCTTTGTCGACCACCTTCTTGATTTCCGCCAACGTTGGAGGCTTGCCATTGAACTGTTCCTCAGGGTTGGTTGGCCACACCAGACCTTGAATGTCGAGTGGTGCTTTGCTCTGTGGGTCAGAGTATGTTTTCCTCAGATGCTGCTCAAGAACTCCTTTGTCCACACTTAGGGTCCCAGATTTTGGCTGCTCAAACAGTGTTCTGGCAAACTGGAAGGGGTCTCTGAAGAAGCGCTCTTGTGTCTTCTTCTTTTTGCTCTTCCTCTTCCTCGCAGATTCCGCTTTGCTGAGGGCACTGTGTTTTTCTTTCAGGTCTTTCCACAGTTTTTCCAAGCCTTGTTTTTCAGCTGGCAGTGCGGTCTTCATTTGCATCTTGAGGTTTTTCTTTTGGACCCTGATCTTGTCCATCTTTTCTTGGCGTCTGGATTTCTTTGGAGGTGTTTTCTCTTTGGGTAGTTTTGCTCCATAGGCGTCTCTACATGTGGCATACACAATGTCCCCATATGTGGCTAGTTTGTGTTCCAGGGTGCTTTTCCCTATCAGTGCATCGAGTCTTTGGACGATTTTTGCATCCAGTTTCTCCCAATCTTCAGTTTCGTTTGCTCGTGGCAGGTTGAGTTTCAGGCGCCTGGCATCGAGGGCCTGTGCAAATTCCTCATCCGAACCAACAGCGTGGATGTCCTTGGCACTGTGGTTTAAATCCTGGCCTTGGTCTTCCGACGTCTTATCTGCTGATGCAGTGCGCTGCTGCTCATTCAGATGAGTCTTCACACATCCTATCTTTGTTCTGTGGATCTTCATGCCACGGGTGGTAGCGAAACGCTTTCCACAGACACATGGATATTCCATTTGGTCCATGTTCATAGTCCGTTTGGGATTTGCAGTCATGATTGGTTGAGCACCGATGGATTCATCATTCTCTCCCCTTTCGGTGAATCCTGGGAGCATCTTTTCCTTTTATTTTTAGTAGCCACATGTTTAAGGCAAAGTGGAGAGCCAGCCCACAGAGCCCTTGGTTTTACTTAATTGTGCACAAATGACAATTTCAAAGAATTTTTCTTGTGGAAGTTGTTGAAAATGTGGTACCGAATTCGGCTGTTGAGTCGTTCAGGGTGTTTTTATTTCAAAATAATCCAGTCGGTCGGTTTTTTTTTTTTTTTGTTTTTAGTTTTTGTTTTGTTTTGTTTTCTTTTCTTTTGTTTTCCAAAACCCAAACCCAGGTTGTCCAACCCCAGTCTCCCACCCGTCTCCCTATGTGCCCTGTTCCTAACCATTGATCTACTGATTATACAGTAATACACAACAGTGACTTGTGTTCCTAACCATTGATCTACTGGTTATACAGTAATACACAACAGTGACTTGTGTTCCTAACCATTGATCTACTGGTTATACAGTAATACACAACAGTGACTTGTGTTCCTAACCATTGATCTACTGGTTATACAGTAATACACAACAGTGACTTGTGTTCCTAACCATTGATCTACTGGTTATACAGTAATACACAACAGTGACTTGTGTTCCTAACCATTGATCTACTGGTTATACAGTAATACACAACAGTGACTTGTGTTCCTAACCATTGATCTACTGGTTATACAGTAATACACAACAGTGACTTGTGTTCCTAACCATTGATCTACTGGTTATACAGTAATACACAACAGTGACTTGTGTTCCTAACCATTGATCTACTGATTATACAGTAATACACAACAGTGACTTGTGTTCCTAACCATTGATCTACTGATTATACAGTAATACACAACAGTGACATGTCTCCTGTTTCTAACCATTGATCTACTGACTATACAGTAATACACAACAGTGACCCTAGTTTGAAAAGGAAAAACCATCAACATAAATGAGCAGTTCGTATACATAGATGCACCACACTACCCCCGTCCCTCCCTCCCCCCCCCCCCCCCACACACACACACACACACGCGCACACATATTTAGTTAATCTCAGACGTGAACTAATGGACATCTAACGACTTCACATTGAAAATTTAGGTGTCCAAATAAACGCACTCTCTGTTCTCCTACCCGTCGTTCCCCCCGTCTCCCTCCCCTTCCCCGACCCCCGCCCAGAAGGGATACCGTTAGTGTGTGTGTGTGTGTGTGTGTGTGTGTGTGTGTGTGTTGTTGTTGTTGTTGTTGTTGTTGTTGTTGTCGGTTTAATGTCCTTCCACTACAGTGATTCAGACAGTTTTATGTGTGAGTGGATGAGGTATGTAAGTGATTGAGTGTGTTAATACGTTAATGATAGAATATGACATCCTCCACTCCCCCCCCCCCACACACACACCTATCCCTCTTCCATTCAATCAAAACAAATGTAATTGAGTAGAGATAAGATCTAAAGATAAAGGCCAATTGAACTACTTAACAAACATTTGCAAACTGACTCAAGAACACAAGAACCGTTTGAAATGCATGGTAAAGGTAAGAAAGTCGATCCATCAGTGCAACCATGAATACCCGAATTTGTAAAGAGTTCTCTTGCTCTTGGGCATTGGATTAGTAAATGACTGATACTTAAGGTTTCCCCACACATACATTTAACGTTATGACAATATTTTGTTTTCAGTGCGTTCAAACGAAATCTCTGTGTGTGTGTGTGTGTGTGTGTGTGTGTGTGTGTCCCTTACCTTCAGTCAGTTCATCAAAACCCACACAGAATTCAGTCTTTACGTGGAACAACATGTCCTTTCACGGTCTCCGGCCAGGGCAACGTCAATCTGATCATTATCTGGAATTCCTGCTGCTGATTGCCTCCTTTTCCGTTGCTCTCTCTGCCTTTTTTTTTTTTACTTTCTTTCATTCTTTCTTTCTTTCTTTCCCCTTACCGTCGCCTTTTTTCCTGATTCTGTGGCCCCCGTCCCCACCTTCCCCGGCCCCCTGTCTTTGTTTTAGGCAGTCTGGGTACTTTGTTCTCTTGTGACATTCTTCACATTCCAGATTTTCTGTGGGAGCTGACGCCAAGGGAGATAACTAAAAAGACTATTCAGAGTGAATACTAGCTGCCCGTTCTTTGTCCGTGGGGTCGGTTTTTTTTTTTTTTTCTCTTTAAGGTAGTATCATGGTTTTTTGTTTGTTATTTTTTTCATATAGAAGCATTATCTTTTAATGTGTGTTTTTGTTGTTGTTGTTGACAATTTTGTATAATAATAAAAATGTCGCGGTCTGCCCGGTGCTGTCAGCCGAGTGTGCAGTTTTGCCCTCTGCTGTGGGTGACCAATACCGCAGCTTTGATAACATGTTGTAGACCATCCTGTGTAAACCTCAGAGTTTGTTAAGGAGCTGGAAAAAGAACACAACAACTACAATAACAACAAGGTGAACCCAGGAACTCTCCCCCAATGATCAGGAAAAAGAGCACAACTACAATAACAACAAGGTGAACCCAGGAACTCTCCCCCAATGATCAGGAAAAAGAGCACAACTACAATAACAACAAGGTGAACCCAGGAACTCTCCCCCAGTGATCAGGAAAAAGAGCACAACTACAATAACAACAAGGTGAACCCAGGAACTCTCCCCCAATGATCAGGAAAAAGAACACAACTACAATAACAACAAGGTGAACCCAGGAACTCTCCCCCAATGATCAGGAAACAAAACACAACAACTACAATAACAACAAGGTGAACCCAGGAACTCTCCCCCAATGATCAGGAAAAAGAACACAACAACTACAATAACAACAAGGTGAACCCAGGAACTCTCCCCCAATGATCAGGAAGATCGAACAGCTTGGTTTGTCGTGTATGTTTCTCTCATTTCTCAGTGTTTCACCGCACAAGCGCAGTGAGGTAAAAACAAACAAACAGCAACAACACACCAACAAACCCAAGAAAGTATCTGAAGCGGTCTAATCCAGTTCAAGACCTTGTGGTTGACATGCGAGGGATAGTCACGTGTCTACCACTAGCGACGTTCATTGGCTCATATTGCGACAAGCGAGAAGTGCACTTTGTCAGACTGAAGCGCGTCAAGAGATGATTTGAGACACTAAACAGCCTGGAAACCAGTTTCCCTACAAACGCATGTCAGACGTGAAACGCAGTTTGCAACGCTTCTTTCGGCACTCCAGTTGGTGTTTCTTTAAAACATTTGGGGAAGAAAAAAAAACAAACCAAGCTGTGAAAAGACATGACGGAAGTGCTGGCCCATTTTGGGGAGTTCCGCTTCCTATTCTGTGCGGGGGAGGGCCGATAACTGGGCTGGGTGCACTGCGGCGCTGACAACGTCCCCTGACACGCCCAGACACCCTAGTCATTCCAGACTCCGGCCTGCACCCTTTCTGACGGTGTATCTGGGCTGCTGCTCACCTTTAACCCCTCCCCGTGGGCCGTTATCGTCATCGTCATTCCGCTCCCTGACATCATCGCCGTCTCTGCTTATCTGTCGTCATCGGAGCTGTGTTCAGGGTGGATACTGCTCAAAAGAATCTAAGCACCACTCTCATTTTCTCCTGTGTCTTTTTTTTTTTTTTTTTTTCTTTTCTTTCCGTGTTGTTCTAAACGTTACCGGCCGACCGAATGCAACAGTATCTTGGAACACAAACATTTGTTCTTTACTCGCAAGCACACACGTACATACTCGCGCGTGCGTGCGCGTACACGTACACGTACACACACACACACACACACACACACACACACACACACACACACACACACACACGCACCCCTTGTCCAGTAATTGTGATTTTCATGTGCATTCGTCTGACCATACATTTCTTTTTGTAATTTTTTGTTTTGATGGGAAAAAATGTCCACTCTAGAGAGTGTATCAGTCTGCTTTCACCATAGATGTGTTTTTAGCTTCTTGGTTAATCATTGTATGATCATGTTTGCGTACATGGTAGCACCATTCTAACCCTGATGTAAGTCTACGCTATGGTTTTCGCTTGGGGCACTTTGTGCTGGGTTGGGAGCCACACTCACAGAATTCCTGTGTCTGTGGAACTAGTCACTCAGAGACGGCATTTAAAAGCAATTTCACATCGTCTGTAGTGGTGTTGAGGAGTATACCTAGCTTTTAGTTTTACTCCACAGGGACTGTTTCGCAATCCGTTCAAATTTCTCAAGAGGCCCCTCAGTGAATCCGTGAATGAAATAGCGCGCTTGTCTGCGTGTTGATTTAACTGGGCAACACACATCACAGCGCAATGATGGAGTGCAGACATCTGGCTTGTTGGATGAGAAATGTGTGTGTGTGTGTGTGTGATGTGTGTGTGTGTGTGTGTGTGTGCGTGTGTGGTGTGTGTGTGTGTGTGTGTGTGTGTGTGTGTGTGTGTGTGTGTGTGTGTGTGTGTGTGTGTGTGAGCGATAGGGAGACAGAGAGGAGGGTTGTGTGGTTCACGCGGAATGCTGACAAACATCAGCAGTAGCCCACGCAATGCAGCATCTTTCCGGAATGAGAGGTGGCAGGCAGTCTACTGTGCGTTCCTGGTGCAGGCGGTGTGTTTGTTGGCGCCGCTATCCTCGCGTCTCTCTCCTCCTCGCTGTCTGTTCTCTCGTCCATTTCTCTGTGTCTCTCTCCCTCTGTCTCTTTTTTTTCTTCTTTTTTTTGTTTGTTTGTTGTTGTTGCCTTTCTCTCGCTTTTCTTTTGATCTGTCTGTCTGTGTCTCCCTTCCTCTTTCTCTGTCTGTCTGTCTGTCTCTCTCTCTCTCTCTCTCTCTCTGTCTCTGTCTCTGTCTCTCTCTCTCTCTTTTCTCTCTCTCTCTCTCTCTCTCTCTCAGTGTATCTCTGGCTCTGTCAGTCTGGTTGTCTGTCTATCTGTCTGTCTGTTTCTCTGTCTCTCTCTCCCTCCTTCCCCATCTCTCTCTCTTTCTCTCTCTCTCTCGCTCTCGCTCTTTCTCTCTCTCTCTCTGTCTGTCTGTCTGTCTGTCTGTCTGTCTGTCTATCTCTCTCTCTCTTGCTCTCTCTCTCTCTCTCTTCTCTCTCTCTCTCTCTCTCTCTCTGTCTCGCTCTCTCTCTTTCACCTCACTGTATTGAACAGCTCGGTGGTAGGGCCATTCTCACACACGTCCCATCTGTTACCAGACAAAGGCAGAAGTGAGAAGTCTTCGGTTCAAGTCCCTGCTGCCTGTGTGTTATGTTTTCTCACGGCTGTTACTGGAGGAATCGGCTGGTTTCCTTGGCCGATATATCCGGCTCACAGCCGGCGCTCAGATCCCAGGAGAGGGATGGGGTGGAGGAGGGGGGGTGGGGGGGGTGGATCACTGTCTATATTTATCTCTCACACCTTGGATGAGAGGAGAAGGCGGAAGGGGGGAGGGAGAGGGGGATGCTGGAGCTGTACTGGGGCTGTCGGCATTGCTTGGAGGTGAAACAGTCAGCTGTATACAGCGACAGCTGAGAGACCTCGGTTCTGTTTGCATAGGGACCCTTTGGGAAGGAGCTAAAAATAAAAAGCAGGAACAACATAGAAGAGGATTTCAACGTAAGGCAGGATATGAACAGAGAGACAGACATAAAGGATATGAACAGAGAGACAGACATAAAGGAAGTATGAGAGGATTTTAACGGAAGGCAGAATATGAAGAGAAAGACCGACATGAAGGACATGAAGAGAAGGACAGACATAAAGGACATGAAGAGAAAGACAGACATAAAGGACATGAAGAGAAAGACAGACATAAAGGACATAAAGAGAAAGACAGACATAAAGGACATGAAGAGAAAGACAGACATAAAGGACATGAAGAGAAAGACAGACATAAAGGACGTGAAGAGACAGACAGACATAAAGGAAACATGAGAGGATTTTAACGTAAGGCAGGATATGAACAGAGAGAGAGACATAAAGGAAACATGAGAGGATTTTAACTCCATCAGGTCAACATACCATGGGATCATGTGAACTCACGCGTACACACACACACACACACAACACACACACACACACACACACACACACACACACACACACACACACAGGGAGGGAGGGAGAGAGAGAGGAAACACACTCGTCGAGTGCGAACTGTGACGACCTCAGCAGAGGGATACGGAGTGGTATGATAACACGTTTTTTTCCTTGTCAAGGACACCCCGGGTAAGCTGTCGTCCAGGAAGAGATTTTGGACCCCCCTCCCCTCCTCCCCTCCCCTCCCCCCCCCCCCCACCCCATTCTCGACTGTCGACCAAAGTGTCCACAAGGCATGTTCAGCGATGACAGACCAAAGGTAAACAAAGAAACAAACAAACCGTTCCACAGGTGCTGAGATGCGTGACAGACCAAAGGTAAACAAACAAACAAACCGTTCCACAGGTGTTGAGACATGTTGTTGGGGCCGAAACTGAACTCGGCTGTCATTGAAGGAGACCGCCTGGCTGGCTGTATTGTCTTTGTTGCATTCCCCCCCCCCCCCCCCCCCCCCCCTAACACAGACACGCACACACTTCTGTTGTCTTTTAGTTTTCATCGCGCGCGTGTGGGGCGTGGTATGGTGTGTGTGTGTGTGTGTGTGTGTGTGTGTGTGTGTGTGTGTTGTGTGTGTGTGTGTGTGTGGTGTGTGTGTGTGTGTGGTGTGTGTGTGTGTGTGTGTGTGTGATGTGTGTGTGTGTGTGTGTGTGTGTGTGTGTGTGTGTGTGTGTGTAAGCAGTACATTCGCTTCCCGTGTTTTTCACGACATTGAATATCGGACGAAATGCGCGCGCGCGTGAGTGTGTCGTGGTGTATGTGCGTGAGCATGCATATGCTAGACTATCTGTCTGTCTCTCTAATTCTCTCTCTCTCTCTCTCTCTCTCTCTCTCTCTCTCTCTCTCTCTCTCTCTCTGGCTGCTGGCTGTTCGTCTTTCTGTCTCACTCTCTCACACTCTCTGTCTCTCTGTGTCTGTCACCGTCTCACTGTCTGTCTGTCTGTCTGTCTGTCTCACACACACACATACACACACAAAGATCCTTCTTCCCAACAATCACTTACACTGCCCCACCCCCACCCCGTTCCGTCCCTCCTCACTGCCCCGTGCTTCATTTGTCTCCCCAGCCTTTATCTTCCTGCAGATCCTAGGACTGTGTTTGGACAGCAAAATGCTACACCAGCACTGAGTGCAGCACGTGATAGAGCCAGCCAAACAATTTCAACCCGTCACCAGCACTCTCAGTCTATTAGGCCTTGGCTACTGCCCCGGGTCCCCCCACCCACACCTCCACCACACACACACACACACACACACACACACACACACACACACACACACACACACACACACACATACATTCTTGTCTATCAATTGTGTGAACTGATTTGCATGTGTTTTAGCGGGATGAGAGACGAATTATTTGGGGAATGTCCTGATCTCTGATGGAAGGAAAGGGGAGGCAACTAAAGGGAAACCTGGCCAAATACATTGTGTGTGTGTTTGTGTGTGTGTGTGTGTGTGTGTGTGTGTGTGTGTGTTAGAGAGAGAGAGAGAGAGAGAGAGAGAGAGAGAGAGAGAGAGAGAGAGAGAGAGAGAGAAGGGTGAACTGTTGGAGGGAAAGCGGACCCAGGAAAACGCTTGCCGTCACAAACCTCAGATCATTTGGCCAAAGACCGTGCCACTAGTAAGTTCCAGATCCGTGAAACTCCCCGCCGTTCCTCCGAAACGTTGCAAACATTGAACGCCTTTAACACTGAAGCCAGCACTTGCCCAATTCGTGGAACTATTGATTTAACTTGTCAGTCTCAGAGTGGAAATATATTGGTCTGTTTCTTGTTTACACTTCTACCGATCGGTTGGTATGCGTGTGCATGTGTGCTTTATTCATGGGTATTGTGTCACATGAAAGTGGTTTTCGTTCCGTCGTTCGTTCAACGTCCACCTGAGCACGTGCGAGTTGCTGTACAAGGCAGCCAGAGAAAACCACCTTTCCCCAGTATGAGAACTTATGAGTCTCAAAGCCCCGTCACTCTTGGCTTCAGCCAGCAGCAGCGAGAGAGGAAATGGTCTTCACAATCTGACAGGAAATTCCAACCAGCTGAACGCAGTGCCAGCCGGGAGTGGACAGAAAGGGGAAGGGCTGTCTCTGGTGCTGTGTCAGAGAAAGGGGAAGGGCTGTCTCTGGTGCTGTGTCAGAGAAAGGGGAAGGGCTGTCTCTGGTGCTGTGTCAGAGAAAGGGGAAGGGCTGTCTCTGGTGCTGTCACTGTCAGAGAAAGGGGAAGGGCCGTCTCTGGTGCTGTCACTGTCAGAGAAAGGGGAAGAGCTGTCTGTGGTGCTGTCACTGTCAGAGAAAGGGGAAGGGCTGTCTGTGGTGCTGTGTCAGAGAAAGGGGAAGGGCTGTCTCTGGTGCTGTCACTGTCAGAGAAAGGGGAAGGGCTGTCTGTGGTGCTGTGTCAGAAAAAGGGAAGGGCTGTCTCTGGTGCTGTCACTGTCAGAGAAAGGGGAAGGGCTGTCTGTGGTGCTGTGTCAGAGAAAGGGAAGGGCTGTCTCTGGTGCTGTCAGAGAAAGGGGAAGGGCTGTCTGTGGTGCTGTGTCAGAGAAAGGGAAGGGCTGTCTCTGGTGCTGTCAGAGAAAGGGGAAGGGCTGTCTGTGGTGCTGTGTCAGAGAAAGGGAAGGGCTGTCTCTGGTGCTGTCAGAGAAAGGGGAAGGGCTGTCTCTGGTGCTGTCAGAGAAAGGGAAGGGCTGTCTCTGGTGCTGTCAGAGAAAGGGAAGGGCTGTCTGTGGTGCTGTGTCAGAGAAAGGGAAGGGCTGTCTCTGGTGCTGTCAGAGAAAGGGAAGGGCTGTCTCTGGTGCTGTAGCTCTCAAAGGGGGAGGAGGGCTGTCTCTGGTGCTGTGTCGTCAGCAGTCCCCTTGACAGCAGGACAGACTGCAACCCTGGATCGTCTTCAGAGGGCACGTGACACCTCATGGCGAAAGCCTGGCCATGTCTGGAGTTGTGCTGTCTTCACCCGTCAGCGGAACGGCAACGAGTGAGTCTGCGGAATGCGCACGGCAGGTGCTTGACGCAGGCGGTGTTTTTAGCCGGTGGCAGTCATGAAATAGAGGCTGATGCACCCATGGGAACGCTCCCGTGGAGGTTCTGTCGTGTCTCATCCAGTGGCCATTACGCAATGACATCTGCCAGGAGGCAACTATGTCCCTCGGCGTCTGAATGGAATGCCCTGTGCGTGCCTGCATCCTTTGTGAAGACAGCGCAGGCTTCCAAGGGTGGTGCGGGATTGCTGCAGGCTGGTGTGTTGGGCAGTTGAGGACAGTTCATCCCTGGGTCCCATTCACACCTGTGGCTGTGTCTTTCTCTTTCTGCTCTGTCAAGTCAGCAGTTGTGGTGAAGAGGTCTTCGGCACGTACAGGGCACCGCCGGCAGATGACGTCAGTTTGGCCTCTGTGGGGAAGTCGTCAGGGCTGCCTCTGGCACCTGGTTGCCAGCAGCAGATGACGTCAGTTTGGCCTCTGCGGGGAAGTCGTCAGGGCTGCCTCTGGCACCTGATTGCCAAGAGCAGATGACGTCAGTTTGGCCTCTGTGAGGAAGTCGTCAGGGCTGCCTCTGGCTCTTGAATGTCAGCAGCAGATGACGTCAGTTTGGCCTCTGTGAGGAAGTCGTCAGGGCTGCCTCTGGCACCTGATTGTCAGCAGCAGATGACGTCAGTTTGGCCTCTGTGGGGAAGTCGTCAGGGCTGCCTCTGGCACCTGGTTGCCAGCAGCAGATGACGTCAGTTTGGCCTCTGTGGGGAAGTCGTCAGGGCTGCCTCTGGCACCTGGTTGCCAGCAGCAGATGACGTCAGTTTGGCCTCTGTGGGGAAGTCGTCAGGGCTGCCTCTGGCACCTGATTGTCAGCAGCAGAAGAGCGCTTCCATGTACGTCAGCAGAAGGCAAGGCTGTCCACAATCAGGCAGGCACACCTGTCTCTGTGATCATGTGGGGGATGTGTCACCCAAAGGCGCACACTGCAAATTGGAGAGAGAGAGAGAGAGAGAGAGAGAGAGAGAGAGAGAGAGAGAGAGAGAGAGAGAGAGAGAGAGAGAGATCAGAACGCGACACCTGTTATTTTCGCAAGGGATTACAGTTTTACTGTTAGTCCACGTTCAGGTTTTTTTTTCCCCTGACATTTGTGGAGGAAAGGAGGGGGAGTTGGTGTGTGTGTGGGGGGGGGGGGGGGGGGCAGGAGGAGGAATGCTACCGACAAGGGACTGGCATGACTAGCACTCTCTGGTGCCTCGGTGCAGTGGGGACAGGGAGGTAAAGCGGTGCCGATGGCTCCAAGTGTGAAGGAGGCAGCGAGAGGGGTACGGCATTGTCCGGGTCTACCACCTCAAGTCTTGATGGTGGCTGCTTTGCACGGCATTGTCCGGGTCTACCACCTCAAGTCTTGATGGTGGCTGCTTTGCACGGCATTGTCCGGGTCTACCACCTCAAGTCTTGATGGTGGCTGCTTTGCACGGCATTGTCCGGGTCTACCACCTCAAGTCTTGATGGTGGCTGCTTTGCACGGCATTGTCCGGGTCTACCACCTCAAGTCTTGATGGTGGCTGCTTTGCACGGCATTGTCCGGGTCTACCACCTGAAGTCGTGATGGTGGCTGCTTTGCACGGCATTGTCCGGGTCTACCACCTGAAGTCTTGATGGTGGCTGCTTTGCACGGCATTGCCCGGGTCTACCACCTGAAGTCGTGATGGTGGCTGCTTTGCACGGCATTGTCCGGGTCTACCACCTGAAGTCGTGATGGTGGCTGCTTTGCACGGCATTGTCCGGGTCTACCACCTGAAGTCGTGATGGTGGCTGCTTTGCACGGCATTGTCCGGGTCTACCACCTGAAGTCGTGATGGTGGCTGCTTTGCACGGCATTGTCCGGGTCTACCACCTCAAGTTGTGATGGTGGCTGCTTTGCACGGCATTGTCCGGGTCTACCACCTCAAGTCGTGATGGTGGCTGCTTTGCACGGCATGTCCGGGTCTACCACCTCAAGTCTTGATTGTGGCTGCTTTTCACGGCATTGTCCGGGTCTACCACCTCAAGTCGTGATGGTGGCTGCTTTGCACGACATTGTCCGGGTCTACCACCTCAAGTCTTGATTGTGGCTGCTTTGCACGACATTGTCCGGGTCTACCACCTCAAGTCTTGATGGTGGCTGCTTTGCACGACATTGTCCGGGTCTACCACCTCAAGTCTTGATGGTGGCTGCTTTTTCTTTTTCTTCGTCGTCGTCTGTTTATTTTTTCTGTTTCTCCATGTCAGTTTGTTCTGGTGTGTGTTGGTTTACCACCTGAAGTGGTGATGGTGGCTGCTTTTTTTTTTTTTTTTTTTTTTTCTCCATGACGGTTAGCTCTGGTGTTTGATGGTTTACCACCTGAAGTGGTGATGGTGGCTGCTTTTTCTTCGTCGTGGTCGTGGTCTGTTTTTTTTTTCTGTTTCTCCATGTCGGTGCGCTCTGGTGTTTGTTGCGTTTGGCTGAGGGCCTACACAACCTCCGCTGTGTGCGCGTGGAGCGGTCGTCGGGCTAAATTTGTTGTTTGGCGTGGCGGGGAGAGAGAGGAATGTGGTTAATAATGCCAGTTTATCTTCCCGTAAGGGCCTGTTTGTCAGTCTCTCTGTCTGTCTGTCTCTCTCATTCATTTGGCTGTGAAGTGTGTGTGTGTGTGTGTGTGTGTGTGTGTGTGTGTGTGTGTGTGTGTGTGTGTGGTGTGCGCGCGCTCTCTCTACACGTCCAATATACGTATTTTTCAAGAGATGCTAAATAGACTGGCGTGTACACATAAAGCCTTATTTTGATTCAGTTGTACAGATATTCGGACACAGGTGTAAACGTGTTTACAGATACCCCCATCTTCACCTCCACCACCGCTATCCCCCCCCCTCCTCCCCCCGCCCCGCACACACACACAGAAAAGCGCAGAGAGAGAGAGAGAGAGAGAGAGAGAGAGAGAGAGAGAGAGAGAGCAAACTGAACACGCATTCCTCCCGTGATTCAAGTGGAAGAAGAAGA
>CM065736.1:2077952-2082952 GCA_033310375.1 Conus canariensis | reverse complement strand
CTGAAATGAAGAAACACACACGTGCGTCCAAACTCTCAGCGTATCGCTGGCTGAAATGGAGAAACACACACTTGCGTCCAAACTCTCAGCGTATCGCTGGCTGAAATGGAGATACACACACGTGCGTCCAAACTCTCCGCGCATCGCTGGCTGAAATGGTGATACACACACGTGCGTCAGAACCCTTAGCGTATTGCTGGCTGAAATGGAGATACACACACGTGCGTCAGAACCCTCAGCGTATCGCTGGCTGAAATGGAGAAACACACACGTGCGTCCGAACTCTCAGCGTATTGCTGGCTGAAATGGAGATACACACACGTGCGTCATAACCCTCAGCGTATCGCTGGCTGAAATGGAGATACACACACGTGCGTCCGAACTCGCAGCGTACTGCTGGCTGAAATGGAGATACACACACGTGCGTCAGAACCCTCAGCGTATCGCTGGCTGAAATGGAGATACACACGTGCGTCCGAACTCTCAGCGTATCGCTGGCTGAAATGGAGATACACACACGTGCGTCAGAACCCTCAGCGTATCGCTGACTCGCTTTCCTGGCTATGATGTCACTCAGAGCAACGTTCTTTTAAAGTAATATTCGAACATTGTGGACATCAGTTACAGGACTGTTTTATACTAAGTCAGTAAACGGCTTCTATACAATCGATCTGAAAAGTATACGGAAAAAATCCATGTGCCGGTTTTACGTACAAAGATCACAGTGTTCGTGTATCGCATGAATGAAACATGCATGTCACGTGTCATGCTCCTTGTTCATTCATCGCGCTAAATACAGTGAGATTTTAAGTTCACTTGCGTCAGTTCAACACTGATTGCCCAGCATATCACTCGAACACCTTGCTGGGGCAGAGAGGATAGCAGCGTGGCTTTTGCCTTGGGCGTTATGTCTCGGGCTCTAGGGTTCCAATCCCGACTGCCGGAGGACGAAAAGGGGAATGGTTTTGATCCCTCGGTCCGATGATGAACGTGCTGGCTTGCTGGAGCCTGAACGGCTGTTAGTGTTTCGGAAAACACAACATCTTACACGACGCAAAGCATCCGTTTAATCTGTGTCAGTATCAGTATGTTGAACATCTCACAATACGAATGATGAAGTCTACAAGGAGAGTGAGTCTATGTGAACAGTCATATGTTGAACATCTCTTACAATACGAATGATGAAGTCTATAAGGAGAGTCAGTCTATGTGAACAGTCATATGTTGAACATCTCTTACAATACGAATGATGAAGTCTACAAGGAGAGTCAGTCTATGTGAACAGTCATATGTTGAACATCTCTTACAATACGAATGATGAAGTCTACAAGGAGAGTCAGTCTATGTGAACAGTCATATGTTGAACGTCTCTTACAATACGAATGATGAAGTCTACAAGGAGAGTCAGTCTATGTGAACAGTCATATGTTGAACATCTCTTACAATACGAATGATGAAGTCCATAAAACAGTCACTCGAGTTGTACCCCACACAGTTCCCTCAGTATAACAACAACACAGACAAGTTCACACCACACACACACGCACGCACGCACCACGCACGACACACCACGCGCACCACACACACACACACACACACACACACACACACACACACACACACACACACACACAATCTCTCTCTCTCTCTCTGTCTGTCTCTCTCCTCTCTGTCTCTGTCTCTATCTCTGTCTGTCTTTGTCTGTCTGTCTGTCTGTCTGTCTGTTTCTCTCTCTCTCTCTCTCTCTCTCTCTCTCTCTCTCTCTCTCTCTCTCTCTCTCAGGGAACTAAGGGAGCCTGACACAGTAGGGACTGTCCTTCACAGCCAACCAAACGTTTTACACCATAGCGGAGTTACAGAGCTATACTGCTGTCACAGACATCCGTACAGCGACACGTGTCACTGTCTTTAATGCAACATCCACATGTCTTCACAGAGCTATACTGCTGTCACAGACATCTGCAGTTACAACGTCCACATGTCACCACAGAGCTATACTGCTGCCACAGACATCTGCACAGCGACACTTTTCACTGCAGTTACAACGTCCACATGTCTTCAAGAGCTATACGGCTGCCACAGACATATGTACAGCGACCCTTATCACTGTCTTTAATGTAGTTACAACGTCCACATGTCTTCACAGAGCTACACTGCTGCCACAGACATCTGTACAGCGACCCTTATCACTGTTTTTAATGCAGTTACAACGTCCACATGTCTTCAAGAGCTATACGGCTGCCACAGACATCTGTACAGCGACCCTTATCACTGTCTTTAATGCAGTTACAACGTCCACATGTCTTCACAGAGCTACACTGCTGCCACAGACATCTGCAGTTACAACATCCACATGTCACCACAGAGCTATACTGCTGCCACAGACATCTGCAGTTACAACATCCACATGTCACCACAGAGCTACACTGTTGCCACAGACATCTGCACAGCGACACTTGTCACCGTCTTTAATGCAGTTACAACGTCCACATGTCTGCACAGAGCTGTACTGCTGTCACAGACATCTGCAGTTACAACGTCCACATGTCTTCACAGAGCTGTACTGCTGCCATAGACATATGCAGTTACAACGTCCACATGTCTTCACAGAGCTAGACTGCTGCCACAGACATCTGCACAGCGACCCTTATCACTATCTTTAATGCAGCTACAATATCCACATGTCTTCACATTTCTTTTGGGGGAAGCTGGGGGGGGGGGGATGTGGGGAGGGAGGGAGGGAGGGAGGGTGCTTAGCGAATTTATGAGGAGTATACGTGACGACTTGCTCACCATTGTCAAGAGAAGAAAAATGAAGTGTCTGGGGAGCTGGCTTGACGTAAACTGTCCTACAGGACACGGAGGCAGGGGGGTGGTGGGGAGAGGGTGTAGGGGGGTGCAAGGTTGGAGAGCAAGGGGGGGGGGAAGGGTAGAGGTAGAGAGGAGAACACCCCCTCCTCACATCCCCACCCCAGCTTCCCATAGGGAAGGATATGATGAGGAGCGCATGAGCCGTTCCTCCGAAGGCCACACCTCGGTGTGCGAGAAAGGCAAGGCAAGGTCAACGCAAAGCAAGACAAGGCAAGCAACCCCAGGCAAGGCCATTCAGGTCACTGGGAGATGTATTTGAGGACAGACAACATGCACCGCATGCACCACTGGTCACACAGTCCTCAACACACTGACATAGGACGTCACTACCACAGGAGGAGGCAGAGGAGAAAGAAGAGATGCTGAAAGACAGAGGTCTCATTGTTCATTGTTTCATTGTTCGCTCCTCCTCCTCACCGGAGAGAATGGGTTTTTTCCTGCAGAAGGCTATTAATAAAGGCGGATGTGCCGTCATGTTGTCAGTCATGTCGGGAATGATGTGGATGCTCCGTGGCGATGATGTGGACGACGGGACGGCTCACTGTGGCGGGAACAGCCGGACGGACACGGAAGGACACGAGTGGTCTCACTTCCGCCCTGAAAACTCTTCCCTGTCGTGTGGTTCTTTTTCTGCTCTGTCTTTAACCTACATCTCTGTCTCTGCTGTCTGTCTGTCTGTCTGTCTGTCTGTCTGTCTTCTCTCTCTCTCTCTCTCTCTCTCCTCTCTCTCTCTCTCTCTCTCTCTCTCTCTCTCTTCAACTTCCCAATCTCCCTCAGTGTTTCTCATTCCAAATGTCGCCACGCAACCCAGCCCCTTTTATTTGTATGCATGTTGTGTGTGTGTGTGTGTGTGTGGAGAGAGAGAGAGAGAGAGAGAGGGGAAAGGAGAGAAGAAGAGAAGAGAGAGGGTGTAACAAAATACACCTATAAAGTGCCAGTAGGACCCACAGAAGTACTTTTCTCAACCCCCAGACCAGCCTGCCAGGAGCATCCAGTACCAATTCTTGACCAACCTTGCAAGCCTGCGCTGTGTTCACCTAGGCTGCATGCACGTACAGGGCGTGCCAGTAAGACGTCAAGGGACATAACTGCTCCCTGGCAGGTTCCACTGGGCGCCACACAACAGAACCTTCATGGAAGCGTTTTACACGGTGCAACACCCCTCCCCCTCCCCTCCCCCCCCCCCCCTCAGCCCCACCCCCCGTATTTCATAATTGCAGAGTTCAGCGGCCACCACAGCTCTATTGCTGTGCAGAGTTCACCACAGGTCTGTTGCTGTGCAGAGTTCATCACAGGTCTATTGCTGTTCAGAGTTCACCACAGATCTGTTGCTGTGTAGAGTTCACCACAGGTCTGTTGCTGTGTAGAGTTCACCACAGGTCTGCTGTGCAGAGTTCACCACAGGCCGACTGCTGTGCACGCCCCGTGGCCTGGTTGGTTGATCTGTCGACAGACGAAAGCAGTACAACTCCGGACACAGCCAAGCTTTGAACACGCGCTTAGACGTGCCCACTGAAGACGACCCCGTGTTGCGGTCTTTCCTTCTGTCAGTAGCACTTTCCCTGTGGTCAGTAGGTCTTCAGTAGCACTTTCCCTGTGGTCAGTAGGTCTTCAGTAGCACTTTCCCTGTGGTCAGGTCTTCAGTAGCACTTTGCCTCTGGTCAGAAGGTCTTCAGTAGCACTTTCCCTGTGGTCAGTAGGTCTTCAGTAGCACTTTCCCTGTGGTTAGTAGGTCTTCAGTAGTACTTTCCCTGTGGTCATTGGTCTTCAGTAGCACTTTCCCTGTGGTCAGTAGGTCTTCAGTAGCACTTTCCCTGTGGTCAGTGGGTCTTCAGTAGCACTTTCCCTGTGTTCAGTGGGTCTTCAGTAGCACTTTCCCTGTGGTCATAAGGTCTTCAGTAGCACTTTCCCTGTGGTCAGTAGGTCTTCAGTACCACTTTCCCTGTGGTCAGTAGGTCTTCAGTAGCACTTTCCCTGTGGTCAGGTCTTCAGTAGCACTTTGCCTCTTGTCAGCAGGTCTTCCGTAGCACTTTCCCTGTGGTCAGTGGGTCTTCAGTAGCACTTTCCCTGTGGCCAACATGTCTTCGTAGCACTTTCCCTGTGGTCAACATGTCTTCAGTAGTACTTTC
>CM065736.1:2070452-2072952 GCA_033310375.1 Conus canariensis | reverse complement strand
CTCCCCAAGGACGCCTCTTTCACATTGATGTCCAGCGCCTCTGGATCTCTGGATAAAATGTAGCCATGGTTTTAATCAAAGTTCTGAGTTTGACATTCATTTGAGTGCTCAGTTCTTTTTCTTGGATAATTTCTATTCACACAGACAGAAAGGTTTGCCCGATTTCGGTGATTCCTTCCAGCCTGTGTCAAAGTACTTCTAATCAACAGTAACCAGAAATCGGCAGCAAGTCTGATACGTTTTGAACAGAGCGAAATACTTACTGTTTGCTGGTCCTCCCGACCTTCGCTTTGGGATAGCTTTAAGAGGCAGCCTTGTGGGGAAGTCACTTTGGAATGACAGCAAGCCACAGAGAGGCACAGTTCACAGGACCTTCGCTTTGGGATAGCTTTAAGAGGCAGCCTTGTGGGGAAGTCACTTTGGAATCAAAGCCAGCCACTGAGAGGCAAAGTTCACAGGCAGTAGGCAAGCTTCCGGGAGACTATCTCTTTGAGGCTGAAGGCAAGTCTGGTACAACGTGTCCTTGAGGCTGAAGGCAAGTCTGGTAGAACGTGTCCTTAAGGCTGAAGGCAAGTCTGGTAGAACGTGTCCTTAAGGCTGAAGGCAAGTGGTAAAACGTGTCCTTAAGGTTGAAGGCAAGTCTGGTAAAACGTGTCCTTAAGGCTGAAGGCAAGTCTGGTAAATGTCCTTAAGGCTGAAGGCAAGTCTGGTAGAACGTGTCCTTGAGGCTGAAGGCAAGTCTGGTAAAACGTGTCCTTAAGGCTGAAGGCAAGTCTGGTAGAACGTGTCCTTAAGCTTGAAGGCAAGTCTGGTAAAACGTGTCCTTAAGGCTGAAGGCAAGTCTGGTAGAACGTATCCTTAAGGCTGAAGGCAAGTCTGGTAGAACGTGTCCTTAAGGCTGAAGGGAAGTATCTGGTAGAATATCTTTAAGACTAGAGGCAAGTCTTTGGTAGAATGTCCTTAAGGCTAAAGGCAAGTTTCTTGGGGAATGTGTCCTTAAGCTGAAGGCAAATCTCTGGTAGTATGTCCTTAATGCTATAGGCAAGTCTCTGACATAATGTCCTTAATGCTATATGCAAGTCTCTGGTAGAATGTGTCCTTAATGCCAAAGGCAAGTCTCTGGTAGAATGTGTCCTCAAGGCTAAAGGCAAGTCTCTGGTAGAATGTGTCCTCAAGGCTAAAGGCAAGTCTCTGATAGAATGTCCTTAAGGCTAAAGGCAAGTCTCTGGTAGAATGTGTCCTTAATGCCAAAGGCAAGTCTCTGGTAGAATGTCCTTAAGGCTACAGGCAAGTCTCTGGTAGAATATCCTTAAGGCTAAAGGCAAGTCTCTGATGGAATGTCCTTAAGGCTAAAGGCAAGTCTGGTAGAATGTCCTGAATGCTATAGGCAAGTCTCTGGTAGAATGTCCTTAATGCTATAGGCAAGTCTCTGGTAGAATGTATCCTTAATGCTAAAGGCAAGTAGAATGTCCTTAAGGCTAAAGGCAAGTCTCTGGTAGAATGTCCTTAATGCCAAAGTCTCTGGGATAACATGTCCTGCAGCTGACAGCAATCTTCAGGGAGAATGACTATCCAAGCGAATTCCTTTTCACATTACTTCAAGGGCGAGGTCTTCACCCAGCCATCGCTCAAGAACCCAGCAAGAGGCCGTTCTCTTACGTAGGTGAAGAACTGCCGTCACTGATTCAGCACCTGATGACCGGGAACAGCGAGTGTGGTGCTGTGGACAGCCCGACAGTTTGTTGTGATCGGCCAAAGAGTTTCGCCCTCCGCCAAGGAGCACAGCCTCTGACGCCAAAGTCTTTCGCACTGGAGGCAGCGTTGTCAGGGTGGGTGTGCAAACACTCGCAGCTCATTGCCTTCAACGTTATGAGGTGGTGCACACAACAACTGCACACCGCCCCCACTCCTCCCCCCCCCCCCCCCCCCTTCCCCCCTCACCCCGTCATCTTCGTGAGCTTTAAAGAACCGAACGCCAACGGAAACGAGTCGGAGTCAGAGTTAAGGAATGGAGAGGAAACACAAGAAAATAACACACGCGCGCGCGCGCACTCACGCACGCACACAACACACACACACACACACACACACACACACACACACGCGCGCGCGCGCGCGCGCGCGCGCGCACGCCCTGGCCACCTGTCTCTGGCACTTCAGTGGCATGTGCAGCCCGTGGTGTTGTTTTGAGGCGAAGTTCCTGACGGCAATTAACCAGTTCATATCAATGCCAGGGATTCCTTTGTCACCATCTTCGTTTTCTTTTTCTTCAACCTATACATGCCATAAATCCATGACGGCATGCGCAAGCGCGCGCACACCCACGCACAATTGTCTGTCTGTCTATCTGTCTGCCTGTGTGTGTCTGTGTGTGTGTGTCTCTCTCTCTGTCCACACACACACACACACACACACACACACACACACACACACACACTCTCTCTCTCTCTCTCTCTCTCTCTCTCTCTGTCACATACACACATACCCCCCCCCCCCCCCC
>CM065736.1:2062952-2065452 GCA_033310375.1 Conus canariensis | reverse complement strand
CAGTTTGGACCTTAACAGTCACCATGGACTGGATTAGGGGATGTATAGCAGTTGGGCCTAAACTGTCACCGTGGACTGAATTAGGGGATGTATAGCAGTTTGGGCCTACACTGTAGGGTGGGGGGGAGGGAGGATGGTCTACCCAACACTACGGCCGCATCACCAGAAGGACAACACGCTGAGTGGGGCAGAGGAGAAGACAGCAGTTTCAGTGGGTGCTGTTGGCATTGGAAACTACACAGCTGGTCCACCCGCATCTTTTGTGTTAGTATAGTAAGGTTGATGAAGGTAGAGCTGAGTCTGTGAGAGATGGAGGACTAGGTGTGTGTGTGTGTGTGAAGACTGCATGTCACTGCTGTCCTCGCTGTGAACTGTGTAGCGGCGCAGTGACAGACGAACAGGGCGGGGGGGGGGGGGGGGGGGGGGGGGGAGGGGGGGGGGGGGGAGCTAACCGGAGAGGAAGTGTCGGCTCAGCTTTCTTCTTCCACTGCTTTTTCCTGATAGACCCCCCCCCCCCCCCCTCTACCTCTCTTCCCCCTCCTCTCCATCCCCATCCACCCTCTCTCCCTCCCTTCCCCCCCCCCCCTCATATCCCACCCCACTGCCCTCATGGTCATCAATTTTCGTCTGTGGTACGGGTGAAGGTCGCGCAGTGAGAGTCTCCCTGGGCTCCTAATGATGATAATGATCATGGGCTATGATGAAGATGATGGCCGTTATTATCTCGACGCCGCGCGGCTGTGTGGGTGGAGGCTTCATATTCCTTCAAACCAGTGTGGGAACCGAGGAATGGTGCCGGGTGAATGCTGGGATTTACGTCCTGTTCGGACTGCGTGTCGGCTGCAAATGCACAACGGTCGGAATTCAGCTGACCAGCTAGCTGTCTGTGGGAAGAAAGGAAGTCTGCTGTGTGCTTCAATGGGTCGTTGTCTCTCTGCCCCTGCCCCATCTCTACTCCTCTCTCACTCGCATACTGTCTGTCTGTCTATCTGTCTGTCTCTCTCTCTCTCTCTGCCTGTCTGTCTGTCTGTCTCTTTCCCTGACTGTCCGTCTCCTCTCTCTCCCTCTCCCCTCTCTCTCTCTCTCTCTCTCTCTCTCTCTCTCTGTCTGTCTGTCTCGTCCGCAGGGAATGTTAGGGGGCTCTTTCAGAGTAAGTAGCTCCTCTGCCTTTTGAGGTTCAGTGATGGTAACTTTGCGGTCAGTCTGGTGGACTGCCCTTTCCCTCAACTGTCATCCGCTGTCTCCATGCCAAAGTAACTTTGCAGTCAGTTTGGTGGACTGCCCGTTTCCTCAACTGTCATCCGCTGTCTCCATGCCAAAGTAACTTTGCAGTCAGTTTGGTGGACTGCCCGTTCCCTCAACTGTCATCCGCTGTCTCCATGCCATGGTAACTTTGCAGTCAGTCTGGTGGACTGCCCGTTCCCTCAACTGTCATCCGCTGTCTCCATGCAGTCAGTTTGGTGGACTGCCCGTTCCCTCAACTGTCATCCGCTGTCTTCATGCAGTCAGTCTGGTGGACTGCCCGTTCCCTCAACTGTCATCCGCTGTCTCCATGCAGTCAGTTTGGTGGACTGCCCGTTCCCTCAACTGTCATCCGCTGTCTCCATGCAGTCAGTCTGGTGGACTGCCCGTTCCCTCAACTGTCATCCGCTGTCTCCATGCAGTCAGTTTGGTGGACTGCCCGTTCCCTCAACTGTCATCCGCTGTCTCCATGCCATGGTAACTTTGCAGTCAGTCTGGTGGACAGCCCGTTCACTCAACTGTCATCCGCTGTCTCCATGCAGTCAGTCTGGTGGACTGCCCGTTCACTCAACTGTCATCCGCTGTCTCCATGCAGTCAGTCTGGTGGACTGCCCGTTCCCTCAACTGTCATCCGCTGTCTTCATGCCATGGTAACTTTGCAGTCAGTTTGGTGGACTGCCCGTTCCCTCAACTGTCATCCGCTGTCTCCATGCCATGGTAACTTTGCAGTCAGTTTGGTGGACTGCCCGTTCCCTCAACTGTCATCCGCTGTCTCCATGCCATGGTAACTTTGCAGTCAGTCTGGTGGACTGCCCGTTCCCTCAACTGTCATCCGCTGTCTTCATGCAGTCAGTCTGGTGGACTGCCCGTTCCCTCAACTGTCATCCGCTGTCTCCATGCAGTCAGTCTGGTGGACTGCCCGTTCCCTCAACTGTCATCCGCTGTCTCCATGCCATGGTAACTTTGCAGTCAGTCTGGTGGACAGCCCGTTCCCTCAACTGTCATCCGCTGTCTTCATGCAGTCAGTTTGGTGGACTGCCCGTTCCCTCAACTGTCATCCGCTGTCTCCATGCCATGGTAACTTTGCAGTCAGTCTGGTGGACTGCCCGTTCCCTCAACTGTCATCCGCTGTCTCCATGCCATGGTAACTTTGCAGTCAGTCTGGTGGACTGCCCGTTCCCTCAACTGTCATCCGCTGTCTCCATGCAGTCAGTTTGGTGGACTGCCTGTTCCCTCAACTGTCATCCGCTGTCTCCAT
>CM065736.1:2055452-2057952 GCA_033310375.1 Conus canariensis | reverse complement strand
CCAGTGTTGAAGAGCTCTTGACATGATGAGACAGACAGGATAATGACGGCTGTGTTGAGAGTCCGTGTGTGTGTGTGTGTGGGTGTGTGTGTGTGGGTGTGTGTATGTGTGTGTGTGTGTGTGTGTGTGTGTTGTGTGTGTGTGTGTGTGTGAGGGAGAGCAAGAGCAAGAGAGAGAGAGAGAGAGAATACTTTAAAGAGAGAGATAGAGAGACAATGTACTTTTGAGAGAGAGATGATGATGATGATGACGATGATGATGATGATAATCTTTATTTCCAAGGGTAACAGATAAGCAGACACATGCTTTTTTTCATCCGGCCCTTGCCCCGTTAAGGGACTAAGAGAGAGGAGAGAGAGAGAGAGAGAGAGAGAGAGAGAGAGAGAGAATACTTTAAAAGAGAGAGAAGAGAGAGAGAGAGAGAGAGAGAGAGACGCAGCCAGAGGCAAAGACGACCTTCCTGCTCCCATGAAGCACCTCATTCCGGTCAAAGTGAGAATGGTCGGAAGACCAAGTGCCTAAGTATGTTCCCGCCACTTCCGGGCTGTAGAGGTATGTCAACAGTGCTGGCCACGCCCACAGATGACACGTGACTCACGCCTCTGACGCATAGGGGCAGCATTGTGAAACGACGTGCAGCCTGATCTAAAGAAGAGAGAAGACCGTCCACATGAACGAAGTGACAGCTGGTAAAACGACCACTGGAAAACGGCCAGGTCAATGAGCAACGATGAACAGTAAACAATAAACAAGTAGGGTAACTCTTTCTTCCATAAGAAAACCTAACACAGAGTAACTTTCATTCAAGACTGGCACAGCCTTTTAAACTTGAATAAAGTCAGACAAATACATAGACGAACAATCTAATAGTGGGGGAAAACAAGCGCAGGCCAACAACCCCTCCGTCATTTTCTTTTTCTTCATCTTCACCCCCCCCCCCCCCTCCCTTGCCTTAAGTTCAAATCCTTGCCAAGTCATTACTGTGATGATGGAGGAGTTGTTGGCTGCGCTTGTTTTCCCCCACTATTAGATTATTCGTCTTTGTATTTGTCTGACTTTATTCAAGTTTAAAAGGCTGTGCCAGTCTTGAATAAAAGTTACTCTGTGTTAGGTTTTCTTATGGGAGCAAGAGTTACCCTACTTGTTTATTGTTTAACAATGAACAGACAAAGGAATGTTTTTAACAATGAAATAGTCATACGTGCTCAGAAAACAGAAAGAGCTGAATCAATACGAGGTAGATCACATACACACACACTCTCGCTCCCTCCCTCCCTCCCTCCCTTCCTCCCTCCGAATGTACTTTTTGAGGTTGACGTGGGCATTTCATGAAAGATTCATCGTTTTATCATTCATCAGGACACCACAGCAGGTGAACCAAACATTTGAAGAATACCTTGTGTTCGTCTGTCACAACGGAGTCCGGATTTGATCTGTCCTGGGGCGACATCTAATGGAGGGCTCATGCCTGTCATAGCGCCGCCTATGAAAGGCCCCATCCTGTTTTGTCTGTGGTGGAGAGGACGCTGGCTCCTTTGTCGCTCTTCTTATTAGTTTCTCGTGCTTAGATAGGGGACACATGAACAGTACAACTGTCTGTCTTGATAGCGACATGCACACAAGGGCACAGACTCTCTCTCTCTCTCTCTCTCTCTCTCTCTCTCTCTCTCTCTCTCTCTCTCTCTCTGTGGAGTGAATCACCGCCGATTCAGTAGTTCAGGGAACCATCTGGTCCGCCTCCAGTAGCGATCGGCGGTCTTCAAGACGACCATGGGCCTAGCTGGGTGCAGCCATGATGCTCACTCCCTTCGCCAGGGCCTGCCAGAATGCCTCGTCCTACCAAAGGAAGACAGACAACAACGGAAGAACGAGCATGAGTCGCAATCCGATTTGTCTGAAAGATCCGTTTAAAACGTCCGTTCCCAAGTGAAGTGCGCCCAGTTTCAGTACGTGCCGGGTCTGATGCGTCCTAGGTTCCTAATCCTAGAGCCAACCTTAACCAGCTTTTAACCATGACCCTATAGAGCCAACCTTAACCAGCTTTTAACCATGACCCTATAGAGCCAACCTTAACCAGCTTTTAACCATGACCCTATAGAACCAACCTTAACCAGCTTTTAACCATGACCCTATATCTGGCTCAGATCACTGCCTCGCCATTTCTAATCATAACCCTGCCTATGGACCGTGTGACAGAACGTAGGGCCTTCCCGCCCTGTGACGTGACCAGTCAGGGACGTAGTGAACTCCAAATGCACTGTAGCTGGGACGATGTAACGTGGCACTTAGTCTTGGACATGCAGAACCCGTGACTCAGAGCCCTGGACGTATTGAACCTGTGACTTACAGCGTAGGACGTATTTCACCCGTGACGTAGAGTTTAGGACGTATTTAACCCGTGACTTCTATATAGCGTAGGGTGTATTTAACCTCTGACTGAAACAAATTTTAATGTTAGTAACAGCGCACCGCCGAAAAAAAAAAGACCTAGACAAACGAA
>CM065736.1:2040452-2050452 GCA_033310375.1 Conus canariensis | reverse complement strand
GGGGTGGGATGGTCAGCTCTCAAGGTGCACCGTGTGTTACCCTGGCCACAGTCAATGACCTGACGTCCATGTCGGACCCCACATTTTGTTTTTAGCCACGCTCACGCCCAGTTTAGCACACCCCGGACTGTTGTTGTTGTTGTTGTTGTTGTAGCTATTGCTCTTTTCCTATCATTGTTTTCCTTTCAAGGGCAAGGTTGCTGTCAAGTATTGTGTACGCATGATGCCTCGTCACTTTGCTGCGGAAGGAGGAGGAGGGTGGTGGTGGTAAACTACGGAAGCCTTCTAGCTTCAATAGGATATCATCCACAGGAAAACAGTGATGTTGCTACAGAAATAGCTTCAATAGGATATCATCCACAGGAAACCAGTGATGTTGCTACAGAAATAGCTTCAATAGGATATCATCCACGGGAAAACAGTGATGTTGCTACAGAAAGCTTCAATAGGATATCATCCACAGGAAAACAGTGATGTTGCTACAGAAAATTGGTAAACGTTCTGGGAAAACAATTAAATTTCACCTATCAGTACAGCTAATTCTCTCGGTAAGGCATTGAAAATGTTGTTCGTCCCAGGAATACAGTTATTTTTGTATGAAGACGAATAGGAAATCACAAGAACAGCTGTGGTTTTCCGTGGAAGAGATAATTTCCTTTTGTTTTTCTGCTTAAATTATTCGCCAAAGACGGTTACTGCCCCTGCAAACTGCAGGTTTCTCCCGGGATGATGAGCTACTGAAAACAGCTGTTTTTCCCCGAGATAATCCTGTTTTCCCAGGAGAATGGCTGTATTTATTCCCCCGAGATAATCCAGTTTTCCCAGGAGAATGGCTGTTTTTCCCCCCGAGATAATCCTGTTTTCCCAGGAGAATGGTTGTTTCCCAGGGACAGTCCCAGTCCCTTTGTACATATAACATGGTTCCGTGATTAGCGGGCGTCGCTGGCCTGAGGTTCTCGTGAGTATTGTGGTCTCTCTGTCTAGAAGCAGAATGATGCGAGAACCACGGAACCTATTTCAACACAACTTGGTGGACAGATGGACCCATTGCGCGGATCTGTGTGAAGGAAGGGGATCCAGTATCCATCCCGTAAGACATCGCAAAATCTGCCCGTACGGTTTTAACAGAAGTACGAGTGCGGAGATGGAAAGCAGCCAAAGGACAGACCCATTGAATTAGGTGTTGATCCTTATCGCGGATCCGGATCAAAGAGTGGATCCAGGATCCGTTCCACCTTGACTGAGATCTGGGTTCTCCCGAGCGCCTTTCCACTTTTTTTCTCAGTTCATTCTTTCTTTCTCTTTCTCCTTCCTCCATGCTCTCTCTCTCTCTCTCTCTCTCTCTCTCTCTCTCTCTCTCTCTCTCTCTCTCTCTCTCTCTCTCTCTTCTTCTTCTTCTTCTTCTCTTTTTTACTGTCTTTCCTGATTTATTTCTTTGTTACCTTCTTCATTTCTTCGTCTGTCTTTCTTCCGCCTCTCACCCTTTCCTCTTTAAGTTTTCATTTTTGTTGGTTTGTTTTGTTGCTTCTTTCTTTCCCTCCCAGTGGTGTTCCTCAAGGCGTGCACCAGTTCAGTCTCAGTTGTGCTGTTTGCCTCAGACCTAACAGGACGTGCTGCGTACAGGTCAAAACAGGCCACCGCAGGCCAACACAGACCAACACAGGCCAACACATGCCAACACAGGATAACACAGACCAACACAGGCCAACACAGACCAACACAGACCAACACAGGCCAACACAGACCAACACAGGCCAACACAGGAACCAACACGCAGGACAACACAGACCAGCACAGGCCAACACAGACCAACGCTGGACAACACAGACCAACACAGGCCAACACAAACCAACACAGACCAACGCAGGACAACACAGACCAACACAGACCAACATAGGACAACACAGAACAACACAGGATAACACAGACCAACACAGGCCAACACAGGCCAACGCAGGCCAACGCAGGCCAATACAGACCAACACAGGCCAACACAGGCCAACGCAGGCCAATACAGACCAACACAGGCCACAGGCATGCAGGCCAATAAAGAACAATACAGTCCAAAACAGACCAAAACAGGCCAAGACAGACTAACACAGGCCAATACAGACCAATACAGGCCAATACAGACCAACACAGGCCAACACTGGATAACACAGACCAACACAGACCAACACAGGCCAACACAGACCAACACATGATAACACAGACCAACACAGACCAACACATGATAACACAGACCAACACATGATAACACAGACCAACACAGATAACACAGACCAACACAGGATAACACAGACCAACACAGGACAACACAGACCAACACATGACAACACAGACCAACACATGATAACACAGACCAACACATGATAACACAGACCAACACATGACAAACACAGACCAACACATGAAACACAGACCAACACAGACCAACACATGATAACACAGACCAACACATGATAACACAGACCAACACAGACCAACACATGATAACACAGACCAACACAGTAACACAGACAACACATGATAACACAGACCAACACAGACCAACACATGATAACACAGACCAACACATGATAACACATGACCAACACAGACCAACACATGATAACACAGACCAACACATGATAACACAGACCAACACAGACCAACACATGATAACACAGACCAACACATGAAACACAGACCAACACATGACAACACAGACCAACACATGATACCAACACAGACCAACACAGAAACACAGACACACAGACCAACACATGATAACACAGACCAACACAGACCAACACATGATAACACAGACCAACACATGATAACACAGACCAACCACATGATAACACAGACCACACAGACCAACACAGACCAACACATACACAGACCAACACATGAAACCAGACCAACCAGCACATCAAACACAGACCAACACATGATAACACAGCAACACAGACCAAACATGAACCAACAGACCAACACATGATACACAGACCAACACATGATAACACAGCAACACAGACCAACACATGATACAACACAGACAACACAGCCAACATGAACACGACAACACATGACCAACACAGACTAACACAGACCAACACATGATAACACAGACCAACACATGATAACACAGACACACAGAAACACAGACCAACACAGATAACACAGACCAACACATGATAACACAGACCAACACAGAAACACAGACACAACACAGACCACACAGAACCAGACCAACACATGATAACACAGACCAACACATGATAACACAGACAACACAGACCAAACATGATAAACACAGAAACACAGAACACAGACCAACACAGAAAGAAACACAGACCAACACATGATAAACACAACCAACACAGAAACACAGACCAACACATGATAACACAGACCAACACATGATAACACAGACCAACACAGACCAACACATGATAACACAGACCAACACATGATAACACAGACCAACACAGAAACACAGACCAACACAGAAACACAGACAACACAGACAACACAGATAACACAGACCAACACAGAAACACAGAAACACAGACCAACACAGAAACAACACAGATAACACAAAACACGCCAACACAATGATAACACAGACCAACACAGATAACAAGACCAACACAGACAACACAGACCAACACATGATAACACAGACCAACACAGACAACACAGACCAACACAGAAACACAGACACACGATAACACAGACAACACAGACCAACACATGATAACACAGACCAACACAGATAACACAGACACAACAACACAGAAAACACAACAAGACCAACACATGATACCAACAAGACCAACACAGACCAACACAGACCAACACACGACAACACAGCAAACAGACCAACACAGAAACACAGAAACACAGAACCAACACAGACCAACACAGAACCAACACATGATAACACAGAACACAACACAGACAACACAGACCAACACATGATAACACAGACCAACACATGATAACACAGACCAACACATGAAACACAGACCAACACAGAAACACAGACAACACAAAACCAGACCAACACAGAACCAACACAGACACAGATAACACAGACCAACACAGATAACACAGACCAACACAACAACACAAGACCAACAGCACAGAACACAGACCAACAACCAACATGAAACACAGACCAACACAGACAACACAGACCAACACAGAAACACAGAACCAACACAGACAAACACAGAACAGAACACATGATAACACAGACCAACACAGAAAACAGACAACACAGACAACACAGACCAACATGATACAAGACAACACGACCAACACACAGAAACACAGACCAACCAGACCAACACAGCACACAACACATGATAAACAGACCAACACAGACCAACACAGACACACGAAACCGACCCACTCACAGACAACACAGACCAACAATGATACACGACCAACACAGACCAACACAGACCAACACAGACCAACACATGATAACACGACAACACAGACCAACACAGATACAGACAACACAGACCAACACAGACCAACACATGAACACAGACCAGCACAGACCAACACATGATAACACAGACCAACACAGGACAGCGCAGACCAACACAGACCGGCACAGGACAACGCAGACCAACACAGACCAGCACAGACCAACACAGGTCAGCACGGACCAACACAGGCCAGCACAGACCAGCACAGACCAACACAGAATAATACAGACCACCACAGACCACCACAGGCCAGCACAGACCACCACAGACCAACACAGGCCAACACAGACCAACACAGGCCAACACAGGATAACACAGACCACCACAGACCACCACAGACCAACACAGGCCAGCACAGACCACCACAGACCAACACAGGCCAGCACAGACCACCACAGACCAACACAGGCCAGCACAGACCAACACAGACCAGCACAGACCAACACAGGCCAACACAGACCAACACAGGGTAAAACAGACCAACACAGACCAACACAGGCCAGCACAGACCAACACAGGCCAACATAGACCAACACAGAGTAACACAGACCAACACAGACCAACACAGGCCAACACAGGGTAGCACAGACCAACACAGACCAGCACAGACCAACACAGGGTAACACAGACCAACACAGGCCAACACAGACCAACACAGGCCAACACAGCCAAAATGCTCGGCCACGTCTCTTGTTGGAGACAGAGAGAGGCAGTGTGTGAAGGGTTTGGTGGGGGAGGAGGTTGGGGTGGAAAAGTGAAAGGGGGAGGGAGGGGGCGGAGGGGGGGGGGGAGTTTGACAACCGTTAAGGCCTTTATGTCTCCGATGGGAATATCTATCTGAACAAGAAGCCCTCTCTCCCCTCTCGAAGTCAACGGTTGGAACGGAAACATCGGTGGCAATAAATGATCCATAATCGTTTCTGTCGGAGCCATGTGATCTCTCGGAGTTGTTGGTGAGTGTACGTGTGTGTGCATGTGGCTAGGGGGAGGGGGGTGGGGGGTGGGGGGGTTGATGATGGGGCGGGTGAGGGAGGCAGGGGGGGGGGGGGGCGGGGGCGGGGGTTGGGTGGAGAAGTAGGGGCGCACAGTGCTGAATCATCATATTGTCGGGAAATGAGAGGTGGATACGAAAATGGTCGTCCGTCAGGACTTTCAGTTCTTCTTCCCGTGTGTGTGTGTATGTGTGTGTGTGGTGTGTGTGTGCATGTATGTTTTCTGTGTGTAAGTGTGTGTGTGTGTGTGTGTGTGTGTGTGTGTGTGTGTGTGTGTGTGTTTCTCTCTCTGTGTGTGCATCTGTGTATGTGTGTGTGCTCTCTCTCTCTCTCTCTCTCTCTCTGTTGCGTGCGTGCGCGTCACTTGTGAGCGAACAATGGCCGCAGGGTTGGAAATGCCACGTGCACACGTCATGTCCTGTGCAGAGGCGGCAGCTGAGACAGGCGACGATGACGCGAATACCCACAGGAAAGAGTGAAGTGCACGACAGAGTGTACGTGGGGCTGGGGGTTGGGGGTGGGCGCAGGGGGTGGAGTGGGTCCACAAGGGCTACATCATGGGCTGATTACCATTTCCTTGGCTGCTTTCCTCTGCACCTGCTTTACAGGTCTGTGGAAACCAGTTGTCAACATCTGGACTAACAGACCCCCCCCCCCCCCCCCCCCCCGACATCCCCCCCCAAAAAAAAAGAAAAGGAAAAAAATTCAAAAGAGAATAATAATTCAAAAAACGCCTTTCCCTTTACCTCAGCAGTTGTACATGAAGGCTCTCCCCCCCCCCCTCCTCCAACCCCCAGACGTTCTACCCCATCCACGCCACACCCGATTCCTTGGGAATGGTTTTGCCCATCGATGGTATTCCCTGATGTAGATTACAGCTGGATGTATGTAACGTGGGGGGAATGAATCGTATGTACATCATTGCTACGTGCAGAAAACGAGTTGTGAGTGAGAATCCTGTTGTCCTTATTGTGGTAGCTGTTCTGACGAGGTCCACACAGAAAACGGTGAGACAGCGAGCTGTGGGTGGGAATCCTGTTGTTCTTGTTGTGGTAGCTGTTCTGACTAGGTAAACGGTGAGACATAGCGAGCTGTGGGTGGGAATCCTGTTGTTCTCGTTGTGGTAGCTGTTCTGACTAGGTAAACGGTGAGACATAGCGAGCTGTGGGTGGGAATCCTGTTGTTCTCGTTGTGGTAGCTGTTCTGACTAGGTAAACGGTGAGACATAGCGAGCTGTGGGTGGGAATCCTGTTGTTCTTGTTGTGGTAGCTGTTCTGACGAGGTCCACACAGAAAACGGTGAGACATAGCGAGCTGTGGGTGGGAATCCTGTTGTTCTTGTTGTAGCTGTTCTGACGAGGTCCACACAGAAAACGGTGAGACATAGCGAGCTGTGGGTGGGAATCCTGTTGTTCTTGTTGTGGTAGCTGTTCTGACGAGGTAAACGGTGAGACATAGCGAGCTGTGGGTGGGAATCTTGTTGTTCTTGTTGTGGTAGCTGTTCTGACTAGGTAAACGGTGAGACATAGCGAGCTGTGGGTGAGAATCCTGTTGTTCTTGTTGTGGTAGCTGTTCTGACTAGGTAAACGGTGAGACATAGCGAGCTGTGGGTGGGAATCCTGTTGTTCTTGTTGTGGTAGCTGTTCTGACTAGGTAAACGGTGAGACATAGCGAGCTGTGGGTGGGAATCCTGTTGTTCTTGTTGTGGTAGCTGTTCTGACGAGGTAAACGGTGAGACATAGCGAGCTGTGGGTGAGAATCCTGTTGTTCTTGTTGTGGTAGCTGTTCTGACTAGGTAAACGGTGAGACATAGCGAGCTGTGGGTGGGAATCCTGTTGTTCTTGTTGTGGTAGCTGTTCTGACTAGGTAAACGGTGAGACATAGCGAGCTGTGGGTGGGAATCCTGTTGTTCTTGTTGTGGTAGCTGTTCTGACTAGGTAAACGGTGAGACATAGCGAGCTGTGGGTGGGAATCCTGTTGTTCTTGTTGTGGTAGCTGTTCTGACGAGGTAAACGGTGAGACATAGCGAGCTGTGGGTGGGAATCCTGTTGTTCTTGTTGTGGTAGCTGTTCTGACTAGGTAAACGGTGAGACATAGCGAGCTGTGGGTGGGAATCCTGTTGTTCTTGTTGTGGTAGCTGTTCTGACTAGGTAAACGGTGAGACATAGCGAGCTGTGGGTGGGAATCCTGTTGTTCTTGTTGTGGTAGCTGTTCTGACGAGGTAAACGGTGAGACATAGCGAGCTGTGGGTGGGAATCCTGTTGTTCTTGTTGTGGTAGCTGTTCTGACTAGGTAAACGGTGAGACATAGCGAGCTGTGGGTGGGAATCCTGTTGTTCTTGTTGTGGTAGCTGTTCTGACGAGGTAAACGGTGAGACATAGCGAGCTGTGGGTGGGAATCCTGTTGTTCTTGTTGTGGTAGCTGTTCTGACGAGGTAAACGGTGAGACATAGCGAGCTGTGGGTGGGAATCCTGTTGTTCTTGTTGTGGTAGCTGTTCTGACTAGGTAAACGGTGAGACATGGCGAGCTGTGGGTGGGAATCCTGTTGTTCTTGTTGTGGTAGCTGTTCTGACTAGGTAAACGGTGAGACATAGCGAGCTGTGGGTGGGAATCCTGTTGTTCTTGTTGTGGTAGCTGTTCTGACGAGGTCCACACCTCCCAGTGTCAGTTTCCTAAAGGGGAGTCACTCCGTGCAGACTGGTCCTTGTACACATCTGCCTCAGCACGGTGATAAAGATGTGTTGGGCAGATGTGTGGTGGCAGATGTCTGACCCACGTCTACACCCAACGTGGTGGTCGGTATAACAGGAAGACATCAAGTTTAAACGCCCCAACCCGCATCCACCCTGTTGGTGTGAAGCGACCACCACTCAGTGTCTGTCTCCGCCGTGGAGGGGAAGGTAGGCAGGTGCGCTGTGAAAGGCATGTTGGATCCCACAAATCCCTGCCCTCTGATGTCCAGTAAAGTCCAGGTGTTGTGTCCAGTCCCGGACCGGACATTGTCCAGCCAGGAGTTGTTAGTCGGTCTGCTAGGTCCACTTTGCATTGCAGACTGTGGTGGGTCTGAGTGAGGGACTCATGGCGAAATGTACAATACGCTCGAATCACTACAGTGTATGTATCTCTTAACTTCATGTATCTCCTTACTTTGTCTGCCAGCATTACAGCATGATTCTGAAGTTCCCCAACTTCTCAACTTAACATCCGTCAGAGCCGTGGTAACTTATGGAATTGTGTCTTTTGTCTTCATTTTGTTTTACCTCCTTTGAAAAAAAAGACCACTGTTTGCGCATAATTCCTGCCGTTGTTGAAGCTGCGGGAGAAATTTGGAAGAATGTCACAGTTTGGTTGGAAAGCCCGTGTTGGCACTGAGATATTCCACCATCGGTTTGGCTGAGAAGTGTATGTAGGTGACTTCTTCACTGTCTGCTTTGTGAAAACCAGTTGTGTGTCTTGGTGGCCTTGATAAACTCGTCAACGCCATTTCCTTCCTTCATCAGCTCGTCTCATTAAGGTCTCAGAGTTGTTCAGAATGTGATTTCTTAATCGTCGATTTATTGACGTTTTTTTTTTACTCCTTCTTCATCTTCTTCTTCTTCTTCTTCTTCTTCTTCTCTGTGTTTCGGTCTCAGTTTGTCTGTCTGTCTGTCTGTCTCTGTCTGTCTGTCTCTCACTCTCTGTTTCTGTCTCAGTCTGTCTGTGTCTCTCTGACTGTCTGTCTGTCTGCCTGCCTGCCTGTCTGTCTGTCTGTCTGTCTGTCTGTCTTTCTGTCTGTCTGTCTGTCTGTCTGTCTGTCTGTCTGTCTCTCTCTCTCTCTCTCTCTCTCTCTCTCTCTCTCTCTCTCTCTCTCTCTCTCTCTCTCTCTGTGTCTCTCTTTCTATGTGTGCGTGTTGCCGGTGTGACCCCAGCCTTGTGGGAACAGTAGGCCTACTGTGAAACCGAAGCCACCAAGAGACCCCTTTCTGTTGATGTGTAGGAAATCATGACCACGGTGTGCTTGTACTCTGACCAGTGTCACCTGGGAGCATGACTCCAGAACTCAATGACGTTTTCAACATGCATTGTCTCCTCCTTTAAATCGCCAGATCATGGGTCTTAGCTCACCTGGCACGCTATAGGACTCCACGGCGTCTTCAACATGTCTGGTCTGCACGTGAAGCCTGTCTGGCCTTGACCTGGTCTCTCGTGGCACACTGTAGGACTCCACGACATCTTCATTATGCATGATCTGCACGAGCAGCCTGTCTGACCTTGACCTGGTCTCTCATGATACGCTAGTAAGACTCCACGTCTTCAACATGCATGATTTGCACGTGAAACCTGTCAGACCTTGACCTGGTCTTGCATGACACACAGTAGGACTCCACGACGTCTTCATTTTGCATGTTCAACACGTGAAGCCTGTCTGACCCTGACCTGGTCCCTCATGACACGCTAGTAAGCCTCCACGTCTTCAAATGCCTGATCTGCACGTGAAACCTGTCTGACCTTGACCTGGTCTCTCCTGACTCACTGTAGGATT
>CM065736.1:2030452-2032952 GCA_033310375.1 Conus canariensis | reverse complement strand
GCGCTGTTCCCACTCCATAGTCCATACTGTGAATCCTACAGTTGAAATGGATTGCAGAGTGCGCTATTCCCACAGCATAGCGAAGTCACCAGTGCAATTATCAACACACAGCCAACAGGGCAACGTCATCTGTTATGGGAGAGGAACCACAACATCGACACTCCAGCGTGGAGTACTAAAGCATTCAGACCGTGGAGAGGACCCACAACATCGACACTCCAGTGTGGAGTATTAAAGCATTCAGACCGTGGTGAAAAAAGACCAAAGCTGTTGTGTACTGATAGGTGCATACATCGTACAGGTAGAACACACTGTACAGGGGTGTGTGTTGTAAACCTACAGCGGTTCATGTGACGTATGATTCAGTACACTGCAGTACAAGGTAGTACAGCGAAACGCTGTGTAAAGCCAGACAGCATAGCGAAACGCTGTGTAAAGCCAGACAGCACAGCGAAACGCTGTGTAAAGCCAGACAGCACAGCGAAACGCTGTGTAAAGCCAGACAGCACAGCGAAACGCTGTGTAAAGCCAGACAGCACAGCACAGTACACTGCAGTACAAGGTAGTACAGTGAAACGCTGTGTAAAGCCAGACAGCATAGCGAAACGCTGTGTAAAGCCAGACAGCACAGCCAAACGCTGTGTAAAGCCAGACAGCACAGCGAAACGCTGTGTAAAGCCAGACAGCACAGCACAGTACACTGCAGTACAAGGTAGTATAGTGAAAGGCTGTGTAAAGCCAGACAGCATAGCGAAACGCTGTGTAAAGCCAGACAGCATAGCGAAACGCTGTGTAAAGCCAGACAGCACAGCCAAACGCTGTGTAAAGCCAGACAGCACAGCCAAACGCTGTGTAAAGCCAGACAGCACAGCCAAACGCTGTGTAAAGCCAGACAGCACAGCGAAACGCTGTGTAAAGCCAGACAGCACAGCCAAACGCTGTGTAAAGCCAGACAGCACAGCGAAACGCTGTGTAAAGCCAGACAGCACAGCACAGTACACTGCAGTACAAGGTAGTACAGTGAAAGGCTGTGTAAAGCCAGACAGCATAGCGAAACGCTGTGTAAAGCCAGACAGCACAGCGAAACGCTGTGTACAGCCAGACAGCACAGCGAAACGCTGTGTAAAGCCAGACAGCACAGCAAAACGCTGTGTAAAGCCAGACAGCACAGCGAAACGCTGTGTAAAGCCGGACAGCACCGTGAAAGGTTGTGTAAAGCCAGACAGCACAGCGAAACGCTGTGTAAAGCCAGACAGCACAGCGAAACGCTGTGTAAAGCCAGATAGCACAGCAAAACACAAGCCAGACAGCATAGCAAAACGCTGTGTAAAGCCAGACAGCACAGCGAAACGCTGTGTAAAGCCAGACAGCACAGTGAAAGGCTGTGTAAAGCCAGACAGCACAGCGAAACGCTGTGTAAAGCCAGACAGCACAGCGAAACGCTGTGTAAAGCCAGACAGCACAGCAAAACACAAGCCAGACAGCATAGCAAAACGCTGTGTACAGCCAGACAGCACAGCGAAACGCTGTGTAAAACCAGACAGCACAGCGAAACGCTGTGTAAAACCAGACAGCACAGCCAAACGCTGTGTAAAGCCAGACAGCACAGCCAAACGCTGTGTAAAGCCAGATAGCACAGCGAAACGCTGTGTAAAGCCAGACAGCACAGCGAAACGCTGTGTAAAGCCAGACAGCACAGCGAAACGCTGTGTACAGCCAGTCAGCACAGCGAAACGCTGTGTAAAGCCAGACAGCACAGCGAAACGCTGTGTAAAGCCAGACAGCACAGCAAAACACAAGCCCGACAGCATAGCAAAACGCTGTGTAAAGTCAGACAGTATAGCAAAACGCTGTGTAAAGCCAGACAACCAGCGAAACGCTGTGTAAAGCCAGACAGCACAGCACAGAACGATGCGATCCAGTACAGTCCACTCTTCACGTTGTTTCATCGAGGAGGTGGCATAGTGTGTGGTCCAGTCCATATACGCTCCACCACACCTGCTAAGCCAGGAAACTGCAGGGTGCAGGCGTGACACTGCTAGATAAAGAAATAGCAGGATGGTGGTTGGGGGGGGGGGGGGGTGTTGAGAAGGGGCTCTCCTGAACAAGCTTGTGTACAGCTCCCTGACCAACGTATTATTAGCCCGTGTCAGGCTTTAAAAACCAGCTCCTTTCGTCAGCAGCGCCACTAGAGCTCTGTGTGTGTGTGTGTGTGTGTGTGTGTGTGTTGTGTGTGTGTGTGTGTGTGTGTGTGAGACAGAGGAACACGTGTGTGATCTCCATAAAGAGAGCAGACATCTGATAATAGTTGCTATTACCACACGAATACCAATGGACAGAACATGAAGTGTGTATAGAACGAGTAATCAGTGTATTTATCACATGTAAATAATGAAAGATGGCATATGGTTTAAAATCTAAACACACGTCATATTATCAGAGAACTTCTTGAATGTGAAGCACCTGGTAGCATCATTTTATCAAGAATAGAATAGACAGT
>CM065736.1:2020452-2025452 GCA_033310375.1 Conus canariensis | reverse complement strand
CTGCTGTATGCACTGTGTGGTGAATGAGGAGTGTGCCACTGCTGTATGCACTGTGTGGTGATTGAGAGGAATGTGCCTCTCCTGTATGCACTGTGTGGTGAATGAGGAGTGTGCCACTGCTGTGTGCACTGTGTGGTGAATGAGGAATGTACGTGCCACTGCTGTATGCACTGTGTGGTTAATGAGAGGAATGTGCCACTGCTGTATGCACTGTGTGGTGAATGAGAGGAATGTGCCACTCCTGTATCGGCCAATGAGATGGACACACTGATACTAACGTCTTTGTTTTGTTTCTTCTTCTTCTTCTTCTTCTTCTGCGGTCAATTTGCTTTAGTTGCGTCAGATCTTCAATCCTTTCGTCATGATGAAACCCACAGTCTGTTCCAGGCCATGACGGCTTTCACCATGATGAAACCCACAGTCTGTTCCAGGCCATGACGGCTTTCACCATGATGAAACCCACAGTCTGTTCCAGGCCATGACGGCTTTCGTCATGATGAAACCCACAGTCTGTTCCAGGCCATGACGGCTTTCACCATGATGAAACCCACAGTCTGTTCCAGGCCATGACAGCTTTCGTCATGATGAAACCCACAGTCTGTTCCAGGCCATGACGGCTTTCACCATGATGAAACCCACAGTCTGTTCCAGGCCATGACAGCTTTCGTCATGATGAAACCCACAGTCTTTTCCAGGCCATGACGGCTTTCTCCATGATGAAACCCACAGTCTGTTCCAGGCCATGACGGCTTTCGTCATGATGAAACCCACAGTCTGTTCCAGGCCATGACGGCTTTCGTCATGATGAAACCCACAGTCTGTTCCAGGCCATGACGGCTTTCGTCATGATGAAACCCAGTCTTTTAGAGGTCATGACGGCTTTGGTCATGTCGATGTTTGGGTGGCATGAGAAAGAGAAAATAGCTGTAGCAATGAATGCAGCGGGGCTGTTTGACTGTCTCCGTTGTTGACGATGGCTTCAGTCCAGACAGGAATGGACACCCTAGGGAAGGGACCGTGACACGTGTGTCTACACTGACTGCATAGAAAGGGCGCTTTCTTCGTCCCGTCAGTGAGCCGTTGCGTTCAGTATATGCTCTGCTACACTATACTGATGCTGTTACTGCTCTACACTCTGCTGTGTTATGCTACAATATACAATCCAGCGTTTTACAAATAGGAATAGGAATTAATGACTTATCGCTTGGAACGAGTAACACATTCAGTTAGTGGGTGTGTTGTGGGTGTGTGGATGGGTTGAGGCGGGGTTGGGGGGAGGGGACAAACTTAAAGAGGAACCTTCTTTGTGAAAGAATAGAATCTTCTACTATACTTTACAATGTACAGTACAATACAGTATAAAACAGAAGAGTAAAGTACAACACAGTACAGCACCACTATTGTACTGCACTGCAATACATTTAAGCAATACAAAAGAGTCCAATACAGCATGGTATAACACAACTTACTGCAGTGCAAAACAACGCAAGAAAACAGTGCTAAACGATTCGTTACAATACAATGCAATGCTTTACTATGCAGATCGCTGGAGTCGAAATGGAGAGTAGCGGATGGTCTCTAGATACAGGGAACTGGTTCGACCAGGAATGTCGGCTACACGTAATATCGATGCCTTAGGGAAGAAGAAGATTAAAAAAAAAATGATCGAGACATTCAGGCCAGCATTGCACTCTTGGCTTTTTGACACGATGTTGAGGCCGTAACACCGAACAGCGGCGCCACGCCCCTCCCACTCTCGACAGTTCTAAAGGTTAGTTTACAAGGTGCGAAGTTTTGACGAGGCAGATCAGACTACCAGGAGATGACTGCTTCAGCAATTTGTGGGCGACATCGGGGGGCCGTACGGTAGGCCCAGGGGAGAGGGAAAATGCCACGGGGATAAAGGCCATAGCCGCTGGACACGCCCTGACACTGAACAGGAGGCAAACGGAAATGGCTAGGTCGCCGTGACTCAGTGTTTGTACGGATTGTACGACACTAAACAAATATTTATTTATTCATTTTCGTTCATTAATTCTTCGTTTATTCTTTCATTCAAGATTATTTTTGTTTATTTTTTTATGTGTCTGTTTTGTTTTTCTTGCTTGATTTCTGGAATTTTGTCGGTCAGAATGAGAAATGAGTTGGTTTTCACACCCCACATGGCATAACCGTTCATCAGACATACCTGCGTGCGAACGCACTTACGCACAAGCACACACACGCACGCATGAATGGTAAAAGGTTTGAACATGATAGCTTTGTCACAGACCAATATCCTTGGACACTACAGTAAACCTTTTCTAGCCAAGCTTTGGGGCGATTGATATATCGTCCGCTTTTGTCGTTACATAATACAGACTCTGTCTGTCTGTCATTCTCTCTCTCTCTCTCTCTCTCTCTCTCTCTCTCCTCTCTCTCTCTCTCTCTCTCTCTCTCTCTGTTATCTACCTGTAGTCAAACTGTGACAGGATTGCGCCAAGCGTGAAAGGTTGTGTCGATTCGTGTGAAAGGTTAAAGGAGTTGTTTTGCTCAACAAGGAGACAGACCAAACCCTGTGCAAGGAACAGAACCAGTCTGGGCGGATTGGTGGGCGGTGTGTCTTTCAGAACCAGTCTGGGCGGATTGGTGGGCGACGTGTCTTTCAGAACCAGTCTGGGCGGATTGGTGGGCGGTGTGCCTTTCAGGACCAGTCTGGGCGGATTGGTGGGCGGTGTGCCTTTCAGAACCAGTCTGGGCGGATTGGTGGGGGACGTGCCTTTCAGAACCAGTCTGGGCGGATTGGTGGGCGACGTGTCTTTCAGAACCAGGCTGGGCGGATTGGTGGGCGACGTGTCTTTCAGAACCAGGCTGGGCGGATTGGTGGGCGATGTGCCTTTCAGGACCAGTCTGGGCGGATTGGTGGGCGGTGTGCCTTTCAGAACCAGTCTGGGCGGATTGGTGGGGGACGTGCCTTTCAGAACCAGTCTGGGCGGATTGGTGGGGGACGTGTCTTTCAGGACCAGTCTGGGCGGATTGGTGGGGGACGTGTCTTTCAGGACCAGTCTGGGCGGATTGGTGGGCGACGTGTCTTTCAGAACCAGTCTGGGCGGATTGGTGGGGGACGTGTCTTTCAGAACCAGTCTGGGCGGATTGGTGGACGATGTGCCTTTCAGAACCAGTCTGGGCGGATTGGTGGGGGACGTGCCTTTCAGAACCAGTCTGGGCGGATTGGTGGGCGATGTGCCTTTCAGGGCAGGGGAGTGTGTGTGTGTGTGTGTGTGTGTGTGTGTGGTGTGTGTGTGTGTGGTAATTGTGTGTGTGTGTGTGTGTGTGGTGTGTGTGTGTGTGTGTGTGTGTGTGTGTGTGTAATTGTGTGTGTGTGTGTGTGTGTGTGTGTGTGTGTGTGGTGGTGTAATTGTGTGTGTGTGTGCGTGCGTGCGTGCGTGCGTGCATGCGTGCGTGTGTGTGTGTGTGTGCGCGCGCGCGCGCGCGCGCGTGTGTGTGTATGTGTGTGTTTGCGCGCGCGCGCGTGTGTGCACGCGCTTATATATGTGTGTGTGCGTGTGTGTGTGTGTGTGTGTGTGTTGTGGGTGTTAGAGGAGAGAGAGAGCGAGAGAGAGAGAGAGAGAGAGAGAGAGAGAGAGAGAGAGAGATTCTCTTACGATGTTTTGGGAGAGAGCAGCATAACTGGAACAATCCCAACACATTTCTTCTGAAGTGCACTGGCGCCAAGAAGATAAAAAGCTCTAGCATTTCAAACAAGGTTTGAAGATTTCCATACTGGACCCGTTGATGGCCAATGAGCGAACGTTTTGTGTGGAAATTGTATTCTGGGGTTTGGTTGGTTCGTTTTAGATCGTGATTTCAGCTTTCGACATTTGAATTCCTTGGTGTCATCGAGACCTGCTTCCCTGTTCTGTAGGGAGAGCTGAAATGGAACCATTGTAATCACCTTCTGTAGGGAGCAGCTGACATGGAACCATTGTAATCGCCTTCTGTAGGGAGCAGCTGACATGGAACCATTGTAATCGCCTTCTGTAGGGAGATCTGACATGGAACCATTGTAATCGCCTTCTGTAGGGAGCAGCTGACATGGAACCATTGTGATCACCTTCTGTAGGGAGCAGCTGACATGGAACCATTGTAATCGTCTTCTGTAGGGAGCAGCTGACATGGAACCATTGTGATCGCCTTCTGTAGGGAGCAGCTGACATGGAACCATTGTAATCGCCTTCTGTAGGGAGCAGCTGACATGGAACCATTGTAATCGTCTTCTGTAGGGAGCAGCTGACATGGAACCATTGTGATCGCCTTCTGTAGGGAGCAGCTGACATGGAACCATTGTAATCGTCTTCTGTAGGGAGCAGCTGACATGGAACCATTGTAATCACCTTCTGTAGGGAGCAGCTGACATGGAACCATTGTGATCACCTTCTGTAGGGAGCAGCTGACATGGAACCATTGTAATCACCTTCTGTAGGGAGCAGCTGACATGGAACCATTGTGATCACCTTCTGTAGGGAGCAGCTGACATGGAACCATTGTAATCACCTTCTGTAGGGAGCAGCTGACATGGAACCATTGTGACTGCCTTCTGTAGGGAGCAGCTGACATGGAACCATTGCGACTGCCTTCCGTAGGGAGCAGCTGACATGGAACCATTGCGATGGCCTTTTGTTGACTTCCTGGTCAGCCTTCTTTGTATGACCTGGGAAACCTTGGTCGACTGACGTCCAAACCAGAGCTAAACTGCGGCTGTTCTCAGCTGGATCATGTGTGGCGATGAACGGCCCACCACGCACAGGAGATGAATGAAGGTGAGGGACAGGCGAGTCATTATGATGTGATCCTGAACATTACACTCGGAGGTGACAGGACTGGGTGTGGGTGGGGGTGGGGGGTGGGGCTACTACAGACCTCGGGGTTAAGTTACCTGTATTGATTAGTGAAGATCTCGGTATGAAATAGGGGTCCTCTATAATCCAGTTTGGTCCGCAAATTCTAGCATGCAGTTTCTT
>CM065736.1:2002952-2015452 GCA_033310375.1 Conus canariensis | reverse complement strand
CAGGTCCCTGGACACTACATAGACTGCTGTTGGTTTACCTTTTTCGCCTTGTCTTCTGCACACCAGCAGGTCCCTGGGCACTATACTGTGAACAAGGACTACTGATTGGTTTTACCTTTTTCGCCTTGTCTTCTGCACACCAGCAGTCCCTGGGCACTACATAGACTGCTGTTGGTTTACCTTTTTCGCCTTGTCTTCTGCACACCAGCAGGTCCCTGGGCACTACATAGACTGCTGTTGGTTTACCTTTTTCGCCTTGTCTTCTGCACACCAGCAGGTCCTGGGCACTACATAGATGCTGGACACTAGCAGGCCCCTGGCACTACATAGACTGCTGTTGGTTCACCTTTCAGTCGTAGTGTGTCTGCAGATGAGGGTGGGGGTGGGGTAGGGTGGGGTAGGGGAACAGTGTATTGTGGCCAGACTCCCAAACAGTCGAATGCCGCCAAAGCTTTCCACCAATCGTCAGTTTTTGGACGAGTCACGTAAACCAGACACATCGTTTACATTCGGAAATCAAAATAACACAGATGGTAAAACAGAACTAAAGGCGAAGTATAAGCAGTTTGGTTTCGAACCGATTTACGTTCTTTGCGTGGAACAAAATTCACTTTCTCTTCAACTTTAACAACACAAACCCTTCCCCGTCTATAGTAGATACTAACGAACAAACGAAAAGACCGTGGACTCGCTCTCTCCAAGCGAGCCGATAAATTACATACATAATTATGCTGCTCAGGATGCTTTGCTTCAAACTTCTCTCTGTCTGAGACAAACGCCCACAAGGTCCTTCGCTCTGTCTGTCTGAGACAAACGCTCACAAAGTCCTTCACTCCGTCTTAACAGCGCTGTGACTGTTGAGGGTGTGTATATCTATGGTGCTAAAGGGCCGGGACAGAGAACAGCGCTGTGTCCACTGCCATTGCTGTTGGCGGTGCTTAGGAACAAGGAGAATGGCTGACCGTCAGTCAAAGAGAGCTCCTCTCTGACCTGTCGCTGTGGAAGACGTGATATATCTGGTTCATGTCGAAGGTCTTTTGAAAGGAACGAAGACGTGTTAGAGTCCAAATCATCACAACTTCGTCATTGCTTTTTATTTATCTGTCTCTATTCTTGATGAATATTTGACAGTCCAAATCATCACAACTTCGTCATTGCTTTTTATTTATCTGTCTCTATTCTTGATGAATATTTGACAGTCCAAATCATCACAACTTCGTCATTGCTTTTTATTTATCTGTCTCTATTCTTGATGAATATTTGACAGTCCAATCATCACAACTTTGTCATTGCTTTGTTTATCTTCTCTATTCTGATGAATATTTGACATCCAAATCATCACAACTTCGTCATTGCTTTTATTTTTTTTATTTATCTGTCTCTATTGTTGAAAATATTTGGTTGTGTGCTGGGCTCCATGAGTCGTCCATCTCTGTTTGCTTCTTTCCCACTGGGAGGTGAAAGCCGCAACCTTCACCTGTTGTCAGGGTCAAAGTGGAACTTCAACCTTCACCTGTTGTCAGGGGTCAAAGTGGAACTTCTTTCCCAGTTATGCTTGGTCATAGCCACCCCCTCACCCCACCCCACCCCACCCCCTCTCTCCCCTGCACTCCCTTCAAAAGAAACTGTTCTAAGTTATGCTCGGTCATATTTTCCCGCCACTTCACCCCAGCAGTATTGTCTTGTGGTTGGTGGCAAAGGCCATGGGCAGTGTCACTTGGTGGTGAAATTACCCCTCACTTCTTCCTTCCCTGCATCATTCTGGATACTGGCAGTGCACAGAGGGCTGTTTGTTCACTGATGGCTGGCCGTCTTCCACTTGAAGTGGGGGAGCCGTTTTGTGGGCACACTGGGCATTGTGGCGGCTCCACACTTTATGTGTTGTGGCACACTGGCATTGTGGCGGCTCCACACTTTATGTGTTGTGAGCACACTGGGCATTGTGGCGGCTCCACACTTTATGTGTTGTGTGGGCATTGTGGCGGCTCCACACTTTATGTGTTTGTGGGCATTGTGGCGGCTCCACACTTTATGTGTTGTGGCGCATTGTGGCGGCTCCACACTTTATGTGTTGTGGGCACTGGGATTGTGGCGGCTCCACACTTTATGTGTTGTGGGCACACTGGGCATTGTGGCGGCTCCACACTTTATGTGTTGTGGGCACACTGGGCATTGTGGCGGCTCCACACTTTATGTGTTGTGGGCACACTGGGCATTGTGGCGGCTCCACACTTTATGTGTTGTGGGCATTGTGGCGGCTCCACACTTTATGTGTTGTGGGCACACTGGGCATTGTGGCGGCTCCACACTTTATGTGTTGTGGGCACACTGGGCATTGTGGCGGCTCCACACTTTGTGTTGTGGGCACACTGGGCATTGTGGCGGCTCCACACTTTATGTGCTGTGGGCACACTGGGCATTGTGGCGGCTCCACACTCTGTGTTGTGGACACACTGGGCATTGTGGCGGCTCCACACTTTATGTGTTGTGGGCATTGTGGTGGCTCCACACTTTATGTGTTGTGGGCACACTGGGCAATCTGGCGGCTCCACACTTTATGTGTTGTGGGCACACTGGGCATTGTGGCGGCTCCACACTTTATGTGTTGTGGGCACACTGGGCATTGTGGCGGCTCCACACTATATGTGTTGTGGGCATTGTGGCGGCTCCACTCTTTATGTGTTGTGGGCATTGTGGCGGCTCCACTCTTTATGTGTTGTGGGCATTGTGGCGGCTCCACTCTTTATGCGTTGTGGGCATTGAGGGCGGCTCCACTCTTTATGTGTTGTGGGCACACTGGGCATTGTGGCGGCTCCACACTGTATGTGTTGTGGGCGTTGTGGCGGCTCCACACTATATGTGTTGTGGGCATTGTGGCGGCTCCACTCTTTATGTGTTGTGGGCATTGTGGCGGCTCCACTCTTTATGTGTTGTGGGCATTGTGGCGGCTCCACTCTTTATGTGTTGTGGGCATTGAGGCGGCTGCACACTTTATGTGTTGTGGGCACACTGGGCATTTTTGGCGGCTCCACTCTTTATGTGTTGTGGGCATTGTGGCGGCTCCACTCTTTATGTGTTGTGTGGCATTGAGGCGGCTGCACACTTTATGTGTTGTGGGCACACTGGGCATTTTGGCGGCTCCACTCTGTATGTGTTGTGGGCATTGTGGCGGCTCCACACTTTATGTGTTGTGGGCATTGTGGCGGCTCCACACTTTATGTGTTGTGGGCACACTGGGCAATCTGGCGGCTCCACACTTTATGTGTTGTGGGCATTGTGGCGGCTCCACTCTTTATGTGTTGTGTGGCATTGTGGCGGCTCCACTCTTTATGGGTTGTGGGCATTGTGGCGGCTCCACTCTTTATGTGTTGTGTGGCATTGTGGCGGCTCGACACTTTATGTGTTGTGGGCATTGTGGCGGCTCCACTCTTTATGTGTTGTGGGCATTGAGGCGGCTACACACTTTATGTGTTGTGGGCACACTGGGCATTGTGGCGGCTCCACACTTTATGTGTTGTGGGCATTGTGGCGGCTACACACTTTATGTGTTGTGGGCATTGAGGCGGCTACACACTTTATGTGTTGTGGGCACACTGGGCATTGTGGCGGCTCCACACTTTATGTGTTGTGGGCATTGTGGCGGCTCCACACTTTATGTGTTGTGGGCATTGTGGCGGCTCCACACTTTATGTGTTGTGGGCACACTGGGCATTGTGGTGGCTTCACACTTTATGTGTTGTGGGCACACTGGCCGTTGTGGTGACTCCACTCTTTATGTGTTGTGGGCACACTGGGCATTGTGGCGGCTCCACACTTTATGTGTTGTGGAGATTGTGGCGGCTCCACACTTTATGTGTTGTAGGAACACTGGGCATTGTGGCGGCTCCACACTTTGTGTTGTGGGCATTGTGGCGGCTCCACTCTTTATGTGTTGTGGGCATTGTGGCGGCTCCACACTATATGTGTTGTGGGCACACTGGGCATTGTGGCGGCTCCACTCTTTATGTGTTGTGGGCATTGAGGCGGCTGCACACTTTATGTGTTGTGGGCACACTGGGCATTGTGGCGGCTCCACTCTTTATGTGTTGTGGGCATTGTGGCGGCTCCACACTTTATGTGTTGTGGGCACACTGGGCATTGTGGCGGCTCCACACTTTATGTGTTGTGGGCACACTGGGCATTGTGGCGGCTCCACACTTTATGTGTTGTGGGCACACTGGGCATTGTGGCGGCTCCACACTTTATGTGTTGTGGGCACACTGGGCATTGTGGCGGCTCCACACTATATGTGTTGTGGGCATTGTGGCGGCTCCACTCTTTATGTGTTGTGGGCATTGTGGCGGCTCCACTCTTTATGTGTTGTGGGCACACTGGGCAGTGTGGCGGCTCCACACTTTATGTGTTGTGGGCACACTGGGCATTGTGGCGGCTCCACACTTTGTGTTGTGGGCACACTGGGCGTTGTGGTGGTTCCACACTTTATGTGTTGTGGGCACACTGGGCGTTGTGGTGGCTTCACACTTTATATGCCGTCCGACGTTTATCACAAGACTTACTCTGTATGCACTTTAAAAAAAGTCTATGGCGGAGAATAATTCGTACCGAGTCTAGACTTTGGTGTGTGTGTGTGTGTGTGTGTGTGTGTGTGTGTGTGTGTGTGTGTGTGTGGTGTGTGTGTGTGAAGGAGGAAGTGGAGAGCGGATGAAGTAGTAAGGGAATGAGACTACGGAAGAGGGAAGGAATACCTGTATGGATAACAGTTCCTCTCTGTGCACACACACACACAGACACACACACACACACACACACACACACACACACACACACACACACACACACACACATACACGCGCGCGCACGCACGCACGCCTGCGCACGCACGCACACACTCACACACACACACACACACACACACACACACACACACACACACACACACACACATCTCAGCCTCGCAGCTGTCGAACACATACCAATATTGGACCACAACAATCCGATAGTCACTACAAATTAATGAACTTTCTTTGTCTTTTTTCCCCAAATAGTTTCTGTCTCGCCTTCCGTGTCTCCTCAAGTCGTCGTCTTCCTCTCAGGCCCGTCACTGCGGACCCCCTCCCCCCCCCCCCTTCCCCAACAGCCACACCCCAGTCTGTCCTGTGACATCCCCTGGGCCTACCCCGCTATCCACACGTCAAGACTTTTATTTGTTCCCCCCCCCCTTCCCCAACAGCCACACCCCAGTCTGTCCTGTGACATCCCCTGGGCCTACCCCCCCCCTTCCCCAACAGCCACACCCCAGTCTGTCCTGTGACATCCCCTGGGCCTACCCCCCCTTCCCCAACAGCCACACCCCAGTCTGTCCTGTGACATCCCCTGGGCCTACCCCGCTATCCACACGTCAAGACTTTTATTTGTATACCCCCCCCCCTTCCCCAACAGCCACACCCCAGTCTGTCCTGTGACATCCCCTGGGCCTACCCCCCCCCCCCCCCCCCTTCCCCAACAGCCACACCCCAGTCTGTCCTGTGACATCCCCTGGGCCTACCCCGCTATCCACACGTCAAGACTTTTAATTGTATACCCCCCCCCCCCCCCCAACCACCACTACCACGGAGTCCACGTCTGGGTCGTTAGCAAGTCAGAAATGGAACTAGGTGCACGATGCAATGCCAAAACTGAACGTCATCACCAACTCAAGTGCTAAACAACAACAACAACAACAACAACAACAACAACAACAACAACCAACGTTAATCAAAGCATTCCACCATCAACGTTTTCGTTGGAAGATGTGAAAAGTCCAGTAAACAGTTAGTATTGTCTCAGAAGGAAGCCTTGCAGTACTCAGTCACTTGAGTTAAACAAATAGGTTGTGGAATATTTTCAGAGACACAATTATCAAGTGGCTCACACTCAACTGTTTAGTCCCAGTCTTCCTATATGAACCAGCTGCACTTTGAATTCTGTTTAGTTTCAGTCTTCCTATATGAACCAGCTGCACTTTGAATTCTGTTTAGTTCCAGTCTTCCTATATGAACCAGCTGCGCTTTGAATTCTGTTTAGTTTCAGTCTTCCTATATGAACCAGCTGCGCTTTGAATTCTGTTTAGTTTCAGTCTTCCTATATGAACCAGCTGCGCTTTGAATTCTGTTTAGTTTCAGTCTTCCTATATGAACCAGCTGCACTTTGAACTCTGGCCATAAGCTGATTTGGATCGAAACATCGGACAGACGAGAATCGAACCTACAACCATCACAGGCTGCAAGACTACTGACCTATTCACTGCACTATCACAGGCTGCAAGACTACAGACCTATTCACTGCACTACCACAGGCTGCAAGACTACAGACCTATTCACTGCGCTATCACAGGCTGCAAGACTACAGACCTATTTACTGCGCTATCACAGGCTGTAAGACTACAGACCTATTCACTGCGCTATCACAGGCTGCAAGACTACAGACCTATTCACCGCACTATCACAGGCTGCAAGACTACAGACCTATTCACCGCACTATCACAGGCTGCAAGACTACAGACCTATTCACCGCACTATCACAGGCTGCAAGACTACAGACCTATTCACCGCACTATCACAGGCTGCAAGACTACAGACCTATTCACCGCACTATCACAGGCTGCAAGACTACAGACCTATTCACCGCACTATCACAGGCTGTAAGACTACAGACCTGTTCACCGCACTATCACAGGCTGCAAGACTACAGACCTATTCACTGCACTATCGCAGTGGGATTTGTTATTTGTAAGATCTCATCACTGTTCTTACAAAGGTATAAACTAAGTGTTTGTATTTTCTATAAAGAAACAACTATGTGAAGTAAACACAAACAAACTGCTTTTAGGCTATGTTCAACGGCAGGGTATACAACATAGCACAGCACGGGAATAGATCCATAGATTTCCTGTTTCAGATAGACCTCAGCTGCATGTAATAGATTGTGTGTCTCAGGTTGACCTCGCTACATGCTATAGATTGTCTGTCACAGATAGACCTCAGCTACATGTAACAGGTTGTCTGTCTCAGATAGACCTCAGCTACATGTAATAGATTGTCTGTCACAGATAGACCTCAGCTACATGTAATAGATTGTCTGTCACAGATAGACCTCAGCTACATGTAATAGATTGTCTGTCACAGATAGACCTCAGCTACATGTAATAGATTGTCTGTCTCAGATAGACCTCAGCTACACGTTATAGATTGTCACAGATAGACCTCAGCTACAATTATAGATTGTCTGTCGCAGATAGACCTCAGCTACATGTTTAGGATCACTGTCTCCTGTACAACACTATCGTCTTTCATCCGTTGAATGGAGGGTCTCAGAAGAGCATTAGTCCCGTTTCACCCAGCAGCACTCTCGGGACCTGTCGCTGTCATGGCTTGGTTAACGCCGGTTGATGTGAAGAAAAGATGGCTGAGTGCAGCCTTGTCGGGTTTCATCTTGCTCCATCATCATCGTCATCATCCTGCCTGCCACTCTCCGCTTCTGAGGCCTTTGTGTGTGGTTGTGGCGGATGACCTCGGTGTTGAATGTCTTTCCTCACTCCAGGCCCTCGGGTCGGCCAGTTCATGGCCCCTACATGGAGTCCGCGGAAGGGGGACGCAAGGTCACGCGACTCTGTGACTTAAAGGTTTTCAATAACAACTGGTAGGGTAACTTCTGTTCACATGATGAAGTGAAGGCACGCTTTTAACGTGAAAAGAATGCTGCTGGGGATGTCTCTTGTTTGTTTCGTGTGCTCTGTTTTGTCATATCTCCAAGGCGATCGGTTCTGTTTACTGGTGCTTGTCTATGGATCGTGTTCTTGTTTATTCGTGTGCTCTGTGCTGTCATATCTCCAAGGCGATTCGGTGTTCCTTGTTTTTCTGTGTGCTCTGTGCTGTCATATCTCGGCGATTGTGTTTCTTTGTTTGTTCTGTGTGCTCTGTGCTGTCATTCATCTGTCTAGGCGATTTGGGATGTTTTCCTTGTTTATTCTGTGTGCTCTGTGCTGTCATATCTGCTGGGCGATTTGATGTTTCTTTGTTTGTTCTGTGTGCTCAGTGCTGTCATGTCTGCTGGGCGATTCGGTGTTTCTTTGTTAGTTCTGTGTGCTCTGTGCTGTCATATCTGCTAGGCGATTCGGTGTCGTAAGCAGCATTCGTTTGAGTTTATGGGCGTGCATGGATTTCATCATGGAGGAGAGTTTACCCTGCTTGTTGCTTATTTACTGTTTACTGTTCCTTGCCTCATTGAAGATTGCCTTTTAAAGAACTGTTGTCTTCTGTAGGGGACTCAGTCGATGGAGGTACAACACTGATGATGGAGTGCCTCAGTAGATCTCCTCATGGAGGGGCTTCCCTGTGGATGCTGGCTGGGTGGAATCAGACTGGGTGTGGGTGTGTATAAGAAGCCAGGATGAAAGGGGGGGGGTGGAGGTAACATCACTGAGATAGCACAGGAGATAGCGTCAAGGGAGAACACAAAGGGAGCAGACAGACAACAGAACTATCGATGAGATAGCACAGGAGATAGCGTTAAGGGACAACAGAACTACACTGAGATAGCACAGGAGATAGCGTTAAGGAGCACACAGACAACAGAACTATCAATGAGATAGCACAGGAGATAGCGTTAAGGGACAACAGAACTATCAATGAGATAGCACAGGAGATAGCGTTAAGGGACAACAGAACTATCACTGAGATAGCACAGAGATAGCGTTAAGGAAACAGAACTACACTGAGATACACAAGATAGGTTAAGACAACAGAACTATCACTGAGATAGCACAAAAGATAGTGTTAAGGGACAACAGAACTATCACTGAGATAGCACAAAAGATAGTGTTAAGGGACAATCAGAACTATCACTGAGATAGCACAAGAGATAGCGTTAAGGGACAACAGAACTATCACTGAGATAGCACAAAAGATAGCGTTAAGGGACAACAGAACTATCACTGAGATAGCACAAAGATAGGTTAAGGGACAACAGAACTATCACTGAGATAGCACAGGAGATAGCGTTAAGGGACAACAGAACTATCACTGAGATAGCACAGAAGATAGCGTCTAGGGACAACAGAACTATCACTGAGATGGCACAGAAGATAGCGTTAAGGGACAACAGAACTATCACTGAGATGGCACAGGAGATAGCGTTAAGGGACAACAGAACTATCACTGAGATGGCACAGAAGATAGCGTTAAGGACAACAGAACTATCACTGAGATGCACAGAGATAGCGTTAAGGGACAACAGAACTATCACTGAGATGGCACAGAAGATAGCGTCTAGGGACAACAGAACTATCACTGAGATGGCACAGAAGATAGCGTCTAGGGACAACAGAACTATCACTGAGATGGCACAGAAGATAGCGTTAAGGGACAACAGAACTATCACTGAGATGGCACAGAAGATAGCGTCTAGGGACAACAGAACTATCACTGAGATGGCACAGAAGATAGCGTTAAGGGACAACAGAACTATCACTGAGATGGCACAGAAGATAGCGTCTAGGACAACAGAACTATCACGAAGGCACAGAAGAGCGTAAGGGACAACAAACTATCACTGAGATGGCACAGAAGATAGCGTTAAGGGACAACAGAACTATCACTGAGATGGCACAGAAGATAGCGTTAAGGGACAACAGAACTATCACTGAGATAGCACAGGAGATAGCGTTAAGGGACAACAGAACTATCACTGAGATGGCACAGGAGATAGCGTAAGGACAACAGAACTATCACTGAGAGGCACAGAGATAGCGTAAGGACAACAGAACTATCACTGAGATGGCACAGAAGATAGCGTCAATGGAGCAGACAGACAAACAAGGGAGTTAACTGCCTGTCGCCACCGGCATCCAACGTTTGATGGAAGGGGAGGCAGTGAGGTAGAGTGGTGGGAGAGGGTGGGGATGGAGGGGGAAGGTGGCAGTGATGAGGAGAGGGAAGGCCCTAGATGTGTGTCGGACGTTTCTCCGCAGACCCCTACACCTCACATTTACACATGGTCATACACATACACAGAGCAGGGATATAAAGACCCGGTTCCAGTGTAACACAGAGAGTAGCTTGACCTTCTATCTACCCCCCCCCCCCCGTCATCCCACCCAATCCTCTTCCATGCTCCCTCCCCTCCCCCCCCCCCTTCTCTTTTTTTTTTAAACACGCGCCCTCAAGCGGGTCACAATCCTAAAGGCCAAACCAAACCAAACCAAAGATTGATTACTTCAAAACCATCTTCACTCACTGTGACAGTTTTAGCAGTTTCCATCACACAGACTTAAACCAGCGAATCACAGGCTGTTTTAGCCCTGTTCCCCCATTGTACGGGAGGTACCACTGTTGGTTTCAAAGTGTGTTTCATAGTGTTGATGTCTTGGTTTGTTTTAATTTCGACAAAACCATCAGCGTGTTCAAAGAAGTTTTAAGACAGTTATGATTTCCACCTAACAGTCCTTTCCTTTCGCCCCTTTTGGAGGTATGGAGAATATCAGCAATGGGCAAATGGTTATCGCCGTGAACTGAGGAATGATGTGCACTTTTAAACAGCACTGATGTGTCATGCCAGACAGTGCTGTGTCTGCATGGAATTGGTGATCACCTCGCTTGATTCTTTTCACCGACTGACGTCTTTTGGACGAGCCACTGAACAAACAGCGAGGACTGGACTTTGACGTGTACACTCTGGCAGCAGTGTTGAAGCCACTGAACAAACAGCGAGGACTGGACTTTGACGTGTACACTCTGGCAGCAGTGTTGAAGCCACTGAACAAACAGCGAGGACTGGACTTTGACGTGTACACTCTGGCAGCAGTGTTGAAGCCACTGAACAAACAGCGAGGACTGGACTTTGACGTGTACACTCTGGCAGCAGTGTTGAAGCCACTGAACAAACAGCGAGGACTGGACTTTGACGTGTACACTCTGGCAGGAGTGTTGAAGCCACTGAACAAACAGCGAGGACTGGACATCGAGTGTCCCTGGCAGCAGTGTTGAAGCCACTGAACAAACAGCGAGGACTGGACTTTGACGTGTACACTCTGGCAGCAGTGTTGAAGCCACTGAACAAACAGCGAGGACTGGACTTTGACGTGTACACTCTGGCAGCAGTGTTGAAGCCACTGAACAAACAGCGAGGACTGGACTTTGACGTGTACACTCTGGCAGGAGTGTTGAAGCCACTGAACAAACAGCGAGGACTGGACATCGAAGTGTCCCCTGGCAGCAGTGTTGAAGCCACTGAACAAACAGCGAGGACTGGACTTTGACGTGTACACTCTGGCAGCAGTGTTGAAGCCACTGAACAAACAGCGAGGACTGGACTTTGACGTGTACACCTGGCAGCAGTGTTGAAGCCACTGAAATAACAGCGAGGACTGGACATCGAAGTGTCCCCCTGGCAGCAGTGTTGAAGCCACTGAACAAACAGCGAGGACTGGACATCGAAGTTGTCCCGTGGCAGCAGTGTGAAGCCACTGAACAAACAGCGAGGACTGGACATCGAAGTGTCCCCAGGCAGCAGTGTTGAAGCCACTGAACAAACAGCGAGGACTGGACTTTGACGTGTACACTCTGGCAGCAGTGTTGAAGCCACTGAACAAACAGCGAGGACTGGACATCGAAGTGTCCCCAGGCAGCAGTGTTGAAGTCACTGAACAAACAGCGAGGACTGGACATCGAAGTGTCCCCTGGCAGCAGTGTTGAAGCCACTGAACAAACAGCGAGGACTGGACATCGAAGTGTCCCGTGGCAGCAGTGTTGAAGCCACTGAACAAACAGCGAGGACTGGACATCGAAGTGTCCCGTGGCAGCAGTGTTGAAGCCACTGAACAAACAGCGAGGACTGGACATCGAAGTGTCCCCTGGCAGCAGTGTTGAAGCCACTGAACAAACAGCGAGGACTGGACATCGAAGTGTCCCGTGGCAGCAGTGTTGAAGCCACTGAACAAACAGCGAGGACTGGACATCGAAGTGTCCCCTGGCAGCAGTGTTGAAGAAGTGGGTGAAGTAAGGGTGTAAATAAAAGACATCTGAAATTCATTCATAGATCTTCATGTGATCATGGCGACATTTTTCCTTCTCTCAACAATCCGGATCGTCGTGCTTTTTTTCTGTTTCAAGTTCATAGGTACAATAGCGAAATTCAATAAATGCTTAGGTGATTGAAATGATAAATTTCTTTTCGTAAGAAAAAAATATTGAGCGGGATACAAGCTACACACATACGTATACATACAGTTTCCTTTCGTTTCCCGCCAGGATGGTGGGAGCATGGAGGTGGGTGGGTAGGTGAGGGTAGGTGAAAAGGGAGGAGGCTGGTAAGGAGGGGGAGGGGGGGGGGCAAGTTATGTGAAGTAGGTAGGTTGAAAATGCGTTCTGCCCAAAGCGTTGAGGACTGGAGGGATTGACTCGTCAGAAACTGCAAGGAGAGCGCGGCAACAGCCCAGTGCAGCACCAAATAGGTCAATAGTGGCC
>CM065736.1:1980452-2000452 GCA_033310375.1 Conus canariensis | reverse complement strand
CCGTGTCTGAGGAGTTTGTCTCTCCATAGGTTGTCTGTCTCTCCGTGTCTGAGGAGTTTGTCTCTCCATAGGTTGTACGCCTCTTTATGCTTAGCTTTTTCTGTCTGCCCTCTCTCTCTCTCTCTCTCTCTCTCTCTCTCTCTCTCTCTCTCTGTCTCTCTCAAACAGACCTTAGGAGTGCACCTGCCTCCGCTGGAAGGGGCAGACCAGAGTAACGATCACCTGTCATCTCACACCGTCTCCCTGCATGTCAACGGCAAAGGGTCACGCCCTTTTACCTCTCTCTCTCTTCTCTCTCTCTCTCCTCTCTCTCCTCCTCTCCTCTCTCTCTCTCTCTCTCCTCCCCCTGCCCCCACCCCTCCCTCCCTCTCTGTCCTCCACCCCTACCTCCCAACCCCACCACCCCCTCCACCCTTGTCCACTTTCTCTCATCCCCACTCCTTGCCCTCTTGCCCCCTCCCCTTCCCCCTAACCCCTCCCCCTTCCCTGGACCTTCCTTCATCCTTCAGTACCCCCCCCCTCCCCCCCTCCCCCCCCCCCCCCCCCCCCCCCCCCCCCCCCCCCCCCCGAGCGGTCCTTGTCTAGACATTTGCCACTGTCCTGCCGCCGTCCAAAAGCAATAAGAATAAATGAGGATGGAAATGAGGAAGGCGCGGTAGGTCCGTCATGAACTGTCACAATGGTCAGGAGGACTGGGGGATAGTTGTCCTCCAGGCCCGGACATAAAACTGTTGGCTTTAGGGGGCGGGGGGGGGGGGGGGGGACCTCGCTGATCCTCTCCTCTCCCCTCCCACCCCCGACCTCCTCCTCCTCCTCCCCTATCCCCCCTCCACCCCCAACCATCATTATTCTCCTCCGTCCCTTAGGTTATGTATGAATAATTCAATAAATAAATGAATAGATGAATAGTTACTTAGTCCCCCATGTGATCATATGAAAGAATCAATCTATAAGACAGCCAATCAATCCGTCTTCGAGAACTGTGGCAACAAGCAAGTCGATCAGTCAGTCATTTTATCTCTCAGCTATTCAATCATTCAGTGAATCTATCGTTCAGTTGCTCAATCAGCCCCATTCTCTCTCTCTCTCTCTGTCTCTCTCTGTCTCTCTCTATCTGTGTGTGTGTGTGTGTGTGTGTGTGTGTGTGTGTGTGTGTGTGTGTGTGTGTGTATGCGCGCGCCCCCGCATGGATGCCTGGGGCAACGAATACTACAAGCCGTAATCAATCGGTCAGTCACTTAATCATCCATCCAGTCAACCAATCGTTCAGTTACTGAGTCAGTCCACCCTGTCTTCTCTCTCGGTCCGCAAATGCTCCGAGCTACGAGTATTCCATCATCAAGCCACAGTTGATCAGCCAGTGAGTTAATCTTCCACGCAGTCAGTCAGTCAATCAGTCAGTTACGCAGTGAATCAACCTCTCTGTCTCTGTCTCTGTCTGTCTGTCTGTTTATCTGTCTGTCTGTCTAGACAGTCTGTCTGTCTGTCTGTCTGCCTGTCTCTCTCTCTCTCTCTCTCTCTCTCTCTCTCTCTCTCTCTCTCTCTCTCTCTCTCTCTCTCTCCAGAGGCCTGGTTCTATGAGTACTGCGGCAAAAAACCACAATTGTTCAATCCATCAATTAATCATCTACACAGCCAGTCACTCAATCATTCAGTCACTCAAGTCAGCCAAGTCAGTCAGGCAGTGAACCAACCCTACTCTCTCTCTCTCTCTGTCCACAGAGGCCTGGGGCTACGAGTACTGCGGCAACAAGCCACAGTGATTCAATCAATCATTCAGTTAGATAATCATAGTCAGACGGTGAACCAACCCTACCCTCTCTCTCCATCTCTCTGTCCACAGAGGCCTGGAGCTATGAGTACTGCGGCAACAAGCCACAGTTATTCAGTCATTCAGTCAGATAATCATAGTCAGGCAGTGAACCAACCCTACCCTCTCTCTCCATCTCTGTCCACAGAGGCCTGGGGCTATGAGTACTGCGGCAACAAGCCAAAGTGATTCAATTAATCATTCAGTCAGTCAGTCACACAGTCAGCCAATCAGTCAGTCGGGCAGTGAACCAGCCCTACTCTCTCTCTTTCTCTGTCCACAGAGGCCTGGGGCTGCGAGTACTGCGGCAACAAGCCACAATGATTCAATCATTCAGTCAGCCAGGCAGTGAACCAACCCTACCCCCTCTCTGTCCACAGAGTCCTGGGGCTATGAGTACTGCGGCAACAAGCCACAATGATTCAATCATTCAGTCAGTCAGGCAGTGAACCAACCCTACCCTCTCTCTGTCCACAGAGGCCTGGGGCTACGAGTACTGCGGCAACAAGCCATAATTGTTCAGTCAGTCAGTCTGTCAAATAATCCTAGTCAGGCAGTGAACCAACCCTACACTCTCTCTGTCCACAGAGGCCTGGGCTATGAGTACTGCGGCAACAAGCCGGCCGACGTGGTCTTCCTGCTGGACTCCTCCAACAGCATCTGGCGCCCCGACTTCCGCCGGCAGATCGATTTCGTGGCCGACGTGGTGGACATGTTCCAGATCGGGCCGAACGCCACACGCGTGGGGCTGGTGACCTACAACGACCACGTCAACCTGCACTTCAACCTCCGCCGCTACGACCGGAAGCGGAACCTGCTCCGTGCCATCCACCGCGTGCAGCAGGACAGCGGCTACGTCACGGCCACCGACCTGGCCCTCAAGTTCACCCGGACCTACCTCTTCAAATCAAGGGTAAGGGGGGAGTGACTTTTGAAAGAAAGGGTATTAGTTCTGCAAGACAATACAGAGTACAGGACAAAACCCAATGCATTTCGACCTCTTGGGTCTTCTTCAGGCAAAAACAAACACCATTTAGGACACTAAAAACGAAGAACGAGCAGCCACTTACCTTCTCATGTTCGATACAAAATGAGTGTTGCCAAATGGGGCAAGTGACGTAGATGGGTGGGGTTGGGGATGGGGGGTGGGAGGAGGAAGATGTAGACATCGGAGGGCCGTGGCACATGATGATGACGTCAGTGACGACGTAAATGAGCACGTGCGGCCAGATGTGCCTATTCAGCCGCCCATGGATATTGACATCAGAGCCTGGTCAGTTCTCCTGGCCCTGCAGTCTGGACGCATCTGGTCCAGACTTGATGAGGTCAGTGTACATGGCTGTGACGTCTGAAGGTGTGGTGAACGTGCAGTGTGTCCACAGAGACCTGATGAGGTCAGTGTACATGGCTGTGAGGTCTGAAGGTGTGTGGAAGATGCAGTGTGTCTAGGACCTGATGAGGTCAGTGTACATGGCTGTGAGGTCTGAAGGTGTGTGGAACGTGCAGTGTGTCCACAGAGAAAGCTTGTGAGCAGTGTGCGCTTATCGCATGCTGTAGGAAGAGGGGTGGGGGTGAGGGAGGGGTAAACGACAAAACAAGGCAACTAAACATCAAACAAACAGCCCGTAAACTGGGGAGAATGTTTTCTGCTCGTGGTGGTACTGGCGGTGGTGGTGTGTGTATGTGAGAGAGAGAGAGAAAGAGACACTTTGACACTTTGACACTTTGATATTTTATTGTCGTTACCAAAGAGGTCTTTTGACAAGGGGGAGAGGTAACAGAACAATAACATTTCCCTCTTCCTTTCCTGCAAACAAATAGTACACACTCATTCCTAGTGTGTATCAAATCACAGGTTAACAAAAACAAATAAATTCGTAACATTCCCCTATGTCCTCACGCACAGGAGTAATGCAATTTAAAAAAAAAAATCTTAAGACTGACTCGACCATCCACTCAATCAAATGATGACATTGTATCTTTCTGATCTCTTCCACTTGCGATGAATGATAATATTCATTCAGATATCTCTTATAATGCATTATCTTAAATTTCACTATCCTTCATCTGTCTAATTTTCAGTGCTTCTGCGATGAATTTCGCAACTGATTTAATTACAAGTTCATCAAATGATGATAACACGACAGCGACATTTTGTCTTTTCGCTATATGTTACTGGAAAAATGAACAATTTGTCCGCACTTCATTATAAGCAGTACAGTGGAACAGAAAGTGTTCATCATCAATAATGTGTCTACATGCAGGACAAGGAGATTCTGTGGAGGTTTCACATTCAAACCATCTTTTGTTCGCATTAAAACCTAAAGTTCTCAACCTAAATCTTGCGTAATCTATTCTGTGCTATGTATCTGTTATGACATGGAGAAACTTTTCAGAATGAAACACATTCTTAAATGAGAAAAAACCAGCGATATTTTTCTTTAGTTTCCATATCTGAGTGCCAGTTCTGTTTAAAAGAACAAATAAGCCTGTCTTTAAATTCCCCAATGAGAGAGAGAGAGAGAGAGAGAGGGAGAGAGAGAGAGTGTGTCAGTCTTTCAACATTGCTTGTCTGTAGCTGTCCATTCCAAACGGTTCATTGCACTCGACTTCGTACTATTTCCGAGAGGGTTCCAGCCCCTGTGGCGAGGGGGCGAAAGATTTACAAGGGAAACCTTAGAAATGTAGTGTCAGTGTGGAGGAGGTAGCTGGGGGGTGGGGGGGGGGGGGGGGGGGCGGAGGGAGAGAAACAGAGATGGGAAAGGCTCAGATTCACCTCGAAGAGGATCCATTTCACCCTGATTTACTTGTTCAGATTTATGGTAAGGAGTTTGTGGGTGGGATTATCAAGAGAGAGAGAGAGAGAGAGAGAGAGAGAGAGAGAGAGAGAGAGAGAGAGAGTGTGTGTGTGTGTGTGTGTGTGTGTGTGGGTGGGAGGGGTGCGGGAGGAGGGGCGAGGACGTGAGTGGGTCCTGGAGTGGATACGGCTGTGATTGGATGACCGGGACGATTGAGGAAGGGTATCAGATTCAAGTTCGCTCGTTCAACTGTGAGAATACTGGAGAGGAGAGGTCGCGAAGAAGACGACAAAGGGAGATAGCCCGGAGGTTGAGGAGGGCACGGGTTAAGGGGAGGGGGGTGGGGAAGAGAAATTCAGGGTGAGAGTGTATGCCTGTGTGTGGGTGTGTGCATGGGAAAGTGTAGGGTTCATGCTCTTTGGGAAGGGAAGTTAAGTTCAACACTGTCCCAACCACACGTTCACGGTTAAGGTGAGCAGGATCACAGCGAAAGAGGGTGGGGTTGTTGAGAATGGATGAGTAGTGTGTGTGTGTGTGTGTGAGCGTGTGTGTGTGTGTGTGTGTGTGTGTGTGTGTGTGTGTGTGTGTGTGTGTGTGTGTGTGTTTACCATGCCATTGAGGTAGCTGTGGTCCATTTTCCGATGGATATGTCTTGGCTGTTGTTGGTCTTTTTTCAATATTTTGAACAGCACTATTTCTTGTTTGTCCTAATTTTGCAACAGTTTTCCTGATGTATGCTTCCTTGCCTCCTTTTTAGTTATTCTGTCTCTATCAAGTCCTTTTTTCTTCGTCATCACCACCATCATCATCGTTGTCATCTTCTTCGTTCTCTCTTTTTATTTTCTTTCTTTTCTTTTTCTTTCTTTCTTTCGTTCTTTCTTTCTTTCCTCTCCTTCTTTCTTTCTTTCTTTCTTTCTTTCTTTGTTTTCGTCGTTGTCGTTGACGTCGTCATTATCATGTTCTTATTGTACGTTTTCATCTTCTGTGTCCTCATCATCATAAGCACCATGATCTTACGATTATCATTCATTGTCATCCTTCACCGTAACCATCATCACCGTCACCATCATGACCATTATCATCATCACTATCATCATCATCATCATCATCATCATCATCATCATCATCATCACCATCATCATCCTCGCCATCACCATCCTCACCATCATCATCGCCATCCTTACCATTACAATCATCATCACCATCATCATCATCACCATCATCATCATCATCACCATCATTGCCACCATCATCATCATTATCATCACCACCATCATCACCATCATCATCATCATCATCACCGTCATCATCATCACCTTCATCACCATCATCATCATCATCATCATCACCATCATCATCACCATCATCACCAACACCATCATCACCATCATCATCACTATCCTTCGTCTCATCTCTCGGTCATTTGTGTGATGTGACAGCAGTCTGGGTACACAGCCTTGGTGTGCAGCAGAGGGCGTGGTGGTGTGTGTGATGTGACTGACAGCAGCCTGGGTACACAGCCTTGGTGTGCAGCAGAGGGCGTGGTGGTGTGTGTGATGTGACTGACAGCAGTCTGGGTACACAGCCTTGGTGTGCAGCAGAGGGCGTGGTGGTGTGTGTGATGTGACTGACAGCAGTCTGGGTACACAGCCTTGGTGTGCAGCAGAGGGCGTGGTGGTGTGTGTGATGTGACTGACAGCAGTCTGGGTACAGAGCCTTGGTGTGCAGCAGAGGGCGTGGTGGTGTGTGTGATGTGACAGCAGTCTGGGTACACAGCCTTGGTGTGCAGCAGAGGGGCGTGGTGGTGTGTGTGATGTGACAGCAGTCTGGGTACACAGCCTTGGTGTGCAGCAGAGGGCGTGGTGGTGTGTGTGATGTGACTGACAGCAGTCTGGGTACACAGCCTTGGTGTGCAGCAGAGGGCGTGGTGGTGTGTGTGATTGACTGACAGCAGTCTGGGTCACAGCCTTGGTGCTGTCTCAGCAGAGGGCTGTGGTGTTGTTGTGATGTGACTACAGCAGTCTGGGTACACAAGCCTTTGGTGTGCCAGCAGAGGCTCGTGGTGGTGTGTTGATGTGACTGACAGCAGTCTGGGTACACAGCCTTGGTGTGCAGCACAGGGCGTGGTGGTGTGTGGATGTGACAGCAGCGGGTGCACAGCCTTGTGTGCAGCCAGAGGGCGTGGTGGTGTGTGTGATGTGACAGCAGTCTGGGTACACAGCCTTGGTGTGCAGCAGAGGGCGTGGTGGTGTGTGTGATGTGACTGACAGCAGTCTGGGTACACAGCCTTGGTGTGCAGCAGAGGGCGTGGTGGTGTGTGTGATGTGACTGACAGCAGTCTGGGTACACAGCCTTGGTGTGCAGCAGAGGGCGTGGTGGTGTGTGTGTGATGTGACTGACAGCAGTCTGGGTACAGAGCCTTGGTGTGCAGCAGAGGGCGTGGTGGTGTGTGTGATGTGACTGACAGCAGTCTGGGTACAGCAGCCTTGGTGTGCAGCAGAGGGCGTGGTGGTGTGTGTGATGTGACTGACAGCAGTCTGGGTACACAGCCTTGGTGTGCAGCAGAGGGCGTGTGGGTGTGTGTGATGTGACAGCAGTCTGGGTACACAGCCTTGGTGTGCAGCAGAGGGCGTGGTGGTGTGTGTGATGTGACTGACAGCAGTCTGGGTACACAGCCTTGGTGTGCAGCAGAGGGCGTGGTGGTGTGTGTGATGTGACTGACAGCAGTCTGGGTACACAGCCTTGGTGTGCAGCAGAGGGCGTGGTGGTGTGTGTGATGTGACTGACAGCAGTCTGGGTACACAGCCTTGGTGTGCAGCAGAGGGCGTGGTGGTGTGTGTGATGTGACAGCAGTCTGGGTCACAGCCTTGGTGTGCAGCAAGGGGCTGGTGGTGTGTGTGATGTTGACAGCAGTTTGGGTACACAGCCTTGGTGTGCAGCAGAGGGCGTGGTGGTGTGTGTGATGTGACAGCAGTCTGGGTACAAAGCCTTGGTGTGCAGCAGAGGGCGTGGTGGTGTGTGTGATGATGACAGCAGTCTGGGTACAAAGCCTTGGTGTGCAGCAGAGGGCGTGGTGGTGTGTGTGATGTGACTGACAGCAGTCTGGGTACACAGCCTTGGTGTGCAGCAGAGGGCGTGGTGGTGTGTGTGATGTGACAGCAGTCTGGTACAAGCCTTGGTGTGCAGCAGAGGGCGTGGTGGTGTGTGTGGTGTGACTGACAGCAGTCTGGGTACAAGCCTTGGTGTGCAGCAGAGGGCGTGGAGGTGTGTGTGATGTGACTGACAGCAGTCTGGGTACAAGCCTTGGTGTGCAGCAGAGGGCGTGGTGGTGTGTGTGATGACTGACAGCAGTCTGGGTACAAGCCTTGGTGTGCAGCAGAGGGCGTGGTGGTGTGTGTGATGTGACTGACAGCAGTCTGGGTACAAGCCTTGTGTGCAGCAGAGGGCGTGGTGGTGTGTGTGATGTGACGCAGTCTGGGTACAACAGCCTTGGTGTGCAGCAGAGGGCGTGGTGGTGGTTGTGTGTGGTGGTGATGTGACTGACAGCAGTCTGGGTACACAGCCTTGGTGTGCAGCAGAGGGCGTGGTGGTGTGTGTGTGTGATGACAGCAGTTTGGGTACAAGCCTTGTGTGCAGCAGAGGGCGTGGGGTGTGTGTGATGTGACAGCAGTCTGGGTACACAGCCTTGGTGTGCAGCAGAGGGCGTGGTGGTGTGTGTGATGTGACTGACAGCAGTCTGGGTACACAGCCTTGGTGTGCAGCAGAGGGCGTGGTGGTGTGTGTGATGTGTGACAGCAGTCTGGGTACAAAGCCTTGGTGTGCAGCAGAGGGCGGTGGTGTGTGTGTATGTGACAGCAGTCTGGGTACAAAGCCTTGGTGTGCAGCAGAGGGCGTGGTGGTGTGTGTGTGTGACTGACAGCAGTCTGGGTACAAGCCTTGGTGTGCAGCAGAGGGCGTGGTGGTGTGTGATGTGTGACAGCAGTCTGGTACAGAGCCTTGGTGTGCAGCAGAGGGCGTGGGGTGTGTGTGATGTGACTGACAGCAGTCTGGGTACAGAGCCTTGGTGTGCAGCAGAGGGCGTGGTGGTGTGTGTGATGTGACTGACAGCAGTCTGGGTACAAGCCTTGCGTGTGCAGCAGAGGGCGTGGTGGTGTGTGTGATGTGACTGACAGCAGTCTGGGTACACAGCCTTGGTGTGCAGCAGAGGGCGTGGTGGTGTGTGTGATGTGATGACAGCAGTCTGGGTACAAAGCCTTGGTGTGCAGCAGAGGGCGTGGTGGTGTGTGTGATGTGACTGACAGCAGTCTGGGTACACAGCCTTGTGTGCAGCAGAGGGCGTGGTGTGTGTGTGATGTGACAGCAGTCTGGGTACACAGCCTTGGTGTGCAGCAGAGGGCGTGGTGGTGTGTGTGATGTGACTGACAGCAGTCTGGGTACAGAGCCTTGGTGTGCAGCAGAGGGCGTGGAGGTGTGTGTGATGTGACTGACAGCAGTCTGGGTACAGAGCCTTGGTGTGCAGCAGAGGGCGTGGTGGTGTGTTGTGATGTGACTGACAGCAGTCTGGGTACAGAGCCTTGCTGTGCAGCAGAGGGCGTGGAGGTGTGTGTTGATGTGACAGCAGTCTGGGTACAAAGCCTTGGTGTGCAGCAGAGGGCGTGGTGGTGTGTGTGATGTGACTGACAGCAGTCTGGGTACACAGCCTTGGTGTGCAGCAGAGGGCGTGGTGGTGTGTGTGATGTGACAGCAGTCTGGGTACAGAGCCTTGCTGTGCAGCAGAGGGCGTGGAGGTGTGTGTGATGTGACAGCAGTCTGGGTACACAGCCTTGGTGTGCAGCAGAGGGCGTGGTGGTGTGTGTGATGTGACTGACAGCAGTCTGGGTACACAGCCTTGGTGTGCAGCAGAGGGCGTGGTGGTGTGTGTGATGTGACAGCAGTCTGGGTACACAGCCTTGGTGTGCAGCAGAGGGCGTGGTGGTGTGTGTGATGTGACAGCAGTCTGGGTACAAAGCCTTGGTGTGCAGCAGAGGGTGTGGTGGTGTGTGTGATGTGACTGACAGCAGTCTGGGTACACAGCCTTGGTGTGCAGCAGAGGGCGTGGTGGTGTGTGTGATGTGACAGCAGTCTGAGTACACAGCCTTGGTGTGCAGCAGAGGGCGTGGTGGTGTGTGTGATGTGACTGACAGCAGTCTGGGTACACAGCCTTGGTGTGCAGCAGAGGGCCTGGTGGTGTGTGTGATGTGACTGACAGCAGTCTGGGTACACAGCCTTGGTGTGCAGCAGAGGGCGTGGTGGTGTGTGTGATGTGACTGACAGCAGTCTGGGTACACAGCCTTGGTGTGCAGCAGAGGGCGTGGTGGTGTGTGTGATGTGACTGACAGCAGTCTGGGTACACAGCCTTGGTGTGCAGCAGAGGGCGTGGTGGTGTGTGTGATGTGACAGCAGTCTGGGTACAAAGCCTTGGTGTGCAGCAGAGGGCGTGGTGGTGTGTGTGATGTGACTGACAGCAGTCTGGGTACAAAGCCTTGGTGTGCAGCAGAGGGCGTGGTGTGTGTGTGATGTGACAGCAGTCTGGGTACACAGCCTTGGTGTGCAGCAGAGGGCGTGGTGGTGTGTGTGATGTGACTGACAGCAGTCTGGGTACAAAGCCTTGGTGTGCAGCAGAGGGCGTGGTGGTGTGTGTGATGTGACAGCAGTCTGGGTACACAGCCTTGGTGTGCAGCAGAGGGCGTGGTGGTGTGTGTGATGTGACTGACAGCAGTCTGGGTACACAGCCTTGGTGTGCAGCAGAGGGCGTGGTGGTGTGTGTGATGTGACTGACAGCAGTCTGGGTACACAGCCTTGGTGTGCAGCAGAGGGCGTGGTGGTGTGTGTGATGTGACTGACAGCTGTCTGAGTACACAGCCTTGGTGTGCAGCAGAGGGCGTGGTGGTGTGTGTGATGTGACTGACAGCAGTCTGGGTACAGAGCCTTGGTGTGCAGCAGAGGGCGTGGTGGTGTGTGTGATGTGACTGACAGCAGTCTGGGTACACAGCCTTGGTGTGCAGCAGAGGGCGTGGTGGTGTGTGTGATGTGACAGCAGTCTGGGTACACAGCCTTGGTGTGCAGCAGAGGGCGTGGTGGTGTGTGTGATGTGACTGACAGCAGTCTGGGTACAAAGCCTTGGTGTGCAGCAGAGGGCGTGGTGGTGTGTGTGATGTGACTGACAGCAGTCTGGGTACACAGCCTTGGTGTGCAGCAGAGGGCGTGGTGGTGTGTGTGATGTGACTGACAGCAGTCTGGGTACAGAGCCTTGGTGTGCAGCAGAGGGCGTGGTGGTGTGTGTGTGCAGGGCGGGGGGAGGCCAGGGGTGGTGCAGGTGGTGGTGGTCATCACGGACGGGAAGTCCCGCAACAAGCTGCGCACGCTGATCGAGGCGTCGCGGGCCAAGCGCAACAACGTTCACCTCTTCGCCATTGGCGTGGGCCACGCCGTCAACTACGGCGAACTGTCCCGCATGGCCTCCACCCCCAGCAAGGACTACTTCTTCCAAGTGGCCGGCTACTCCGCCCTTGACTCCCTCAAGAAGATCCTGGCTATCAAGACCTGTCAGGGTGAGGGGACTCTGTGTGTGTGTGTGTGTGTGTGTGTGTGTGTGTGTGTGTGTGTGTGTGTGTGTGTGTGTGTGTGATGTTGCTTCATTCTCAACACTGATCAAAATGTCAAGTCTTAACTGGGCAAGAAGATATGTTTGTGAGTGAGTGAATGCAGAAGAGAGAACGTAGAAGAGGGTGTAAGGCGTGAAAGAGTGTGTGTGTGTGTGTGGGGGGGGGGGGGGGGGGGTAGGTGAGTTATGGCTAGGGGCTTGTCTTCGGTGCTAACCATAGCACTGAAGCTGCGCGGTCCGAGTTCTGAAAAAATCTTTTAAACGGAAATGCTGATCTCACACTGATGGATGTTGGCGCAGCATTTGATAGCAGTGGCCATGACCTCCTTCTTCACTGGCTTCAGAATGCTGCTAACTTGAAGGGGCACGTCCTTCCTCTCCATCAGTCCTGTCTCACAGACAGGAAAACTCATCACTTCTGGTCTCACTTCAAACCCAGCTCTTCTGTTTGGTGTTCTACAGGGTTCTCTGCTTTGTCCCTTTTCTTTGCAGGCTCAGCCACGTCTGACATATTCCGTTAACAGTCCGTTTGTTATAATAGGTTCGCATATCATACTCGCTGTATAGAGTGATGCATCACAAATGTCAGTTTTTGATTGACACGAGATGAGCTGCTGTTAACTGACCGGAAAACGGAAATGTTTTTTTATTGTCACTAGAAATTGAACAAACTCGTCTAGTCTCTGTTGATTCCTCCTGGCCAAAATCAAATTCATGTTTCTCCTTCACTTCAAAACTAGACGTTACGTATGACTCCATTCTGAAAAAAAAAATGAACAAGTTCGGAAAACATGTCAACTTGCTTTTCTTAAACTATTTTTTTGAAGAATTGGGTAGGTTCGTCAATGTCTTACTTTGCAAGCATAGAAAACAACAACAACAACAACAACAACAACAACAACAACAACAAACCCGCTGATTGCCTCTTTCGTTTTGTCTCATCATGGCCACTGCCGTGCTTTGTCGGCAGGCCTGCATGATTACCAAACCGAGAAACTGTGAAACAAAGTTAACGTCGTTCGTGCAGGCCGATTTTCAGAGCATAAAGCCAAAGTATTCTTCTACCGATCTCCCAGTCGACCAGACAATGGAGTATGAATTAACCCCCCATCTGTGACATCACAGACTGTGGACCATAATAACTTTCGAACTGACACTCCGCCTCGTTCTCTTCATTCTCAGCAAATAACCGTGTTTATCGATTCCCTAATGCAGAACAATATCATGGGGACAGCCATCTTTTTCCTTAATTGGCCCGTAACTCTGAAGAAATGTCTCCACTCTTTCACCATGCGCTAAATCATTTTCAGTGTTAGAAACCCCATGAGAAATTGACCATTTATTTAGACAGTACCGTACAAACTACGTGGTACTGACATGGGTGCCCAGTGATTATGGGCGGATCTTTCCTGTGTCTGACCATCGGGTGGCTCAGACTCGGACTTGAATTGTCATGAGAACTCTCAAGGATCTCCAGAGAAAACATGGAATTCTCACGTGTATCAAAGAAGGACATGGTTTCTGCTGAACTCTGAACTTATTGCGGCCGAATTTATTGACTTCATCCGGTTTCCCCCCATAAACACGCAATTACGGGCATATTTAGCGACAGGGATTTGTAGATGGTCGTTGCAGAATATTTGACTTGGACACTCTTTCGGTCTGGTGCATAGTGATATGCATGTTGTGTTCATTTGCACAGTATATATCTGGTGCATAGTGATACACATGTGTTCATTTGCACAGTATGTATCTGGTGCATAGTGATACACATGTTGTGTTCATTTGCACAGTATGTATCTGGTGCATAGTGATACACATGTTGTGTTTATTTGCACAGTATGTATCTGGTGCATAGTGATATACATGTTGTGTTCATTTGCACAGTACGTATCTGAAGCAGCTGCGTGGAAAACGAGTTTAATCTTCGTCCACACCACAAACTGTGTTATTTGCTGTCACCACAAACTGTGTTATTCAAACTGTGTTATTTGCTGTCACCACAAACTGTGTTATTCAAACTGTGTTATTTGCTGTCACCACAAACTGTGTGATTTGCTGTCACCACAAACTATGTTATTTGCTGTCACCACAAACTGTGTTATTTGCTGTCACCACAAACTGTGTAATTTACTGTCACCACAAACTGTGTTATTTGCTGTCACCACAAACTATGTTATTTGCTGTCACCACAAACTGTGTTATTTGCTGTCACCACAAACTGTGTGATTTGCTGTCACCACAAACTGTGTGATTTGCTGTCACCACAAACTGTGTGATTTGCTGTCACCACAAACTGTGTTATTTGCTGTCACCACAAACTGTGTTATTTGCTGTCACCACAAACTGTGTTATTTGCTGTCACCACAAACTGTGTTATTTGCTGTCCCTACCGGTAGTGTTCGTGTCTCTTCACCATTCGGATTGTAGGCTGCGAGCACTGAAGGCTGTTGAGTTCACATCAGTGTTCAGACTGTTGTAGGTTAATCATGTAGGGTTCTAATTGCTCATTTTCAGGGGGTTTTCCGTTGTGACCTCCAAATGCTGCCCTTTCGTTATGTCCAGAAATGTAGTGTTTGCATTGTCATGGCATGTTTCGAGGTCACGACACTCCGGGTTCATTGACTGGCCGTTCCAGATATGATTCAGTCCCGATCCCGTTTTATGCACAACCTTTGTGTACTTGTTGAGGATGTGGTGGGGGATGGGGGGGGGGGGGGGGGGGGGGGGGGGGGGAGACGGGGATGGGGAATAAAATCGAAGTTAGAGAGTACATAAATGGGGGGATGAACGGTTTGCATTTTGATTCACATTTATCGTTTGTTCATCAACATTTCTTTTTTTACCCATTTAGTAAACCCTTTGGCTTTTTTGTTATTCAGGAGGTGGGCGCGCATATGAAATATTATTGCTATTATTATTATTACTATTATTGTGGTTGTGATGATGATGATGATTATCATTATTGTTGTTGGTGCTGTGATTGTTGCTATTATTATCATTGTTATCATTATAAATGGCTGGGTATGGCGGTGGTATTATTAGCAGGAAGTCAGCATTGCTGTGTGTATGGAGGTCACGGAAAGTGTGCAATGTGTGTATAGGGGGTGGGGTGGAATTGCCACAGAATATGTTTAGCATGTAGAGGGAGGTGGAGAAAGTGAGTGGACACGGGGGTGGTGATGGTAGAGGTTGTTGTTGTTTTTTGCATGCGATGAAGGTAAAGTTGATGGATGTTTAAACGTAAACATCTCCGCTTTGCTCGCTTGTCCAGTTAGGTTGTGTTGTGTGCATGCATGTGTGTGTGTGTGTGTGTGTGTGTGTGTGTGTGTGTGTGTGTGTGCGCGCGCGCGCGCGCCATGAGGCAAAACATTGTTCTTGACATCATGTTAACCGTTATTGTATGGTATTGCAAGTAGAAATAGCAGAAGCAGCGGCAGTGGCGAAGGCTGTAGTTGCAGTAGTAATAGTAATGGCGACGACAGCGGTAGCAGAGAAGCAGCAACAAGAAGAAGCAGCAGTAGCAGCAGCAACAGCAGAAGTACGGGTAGCAGTAGAAGCAGTAATAATAGTAGTACAAACTGTCGTGAGAGATTTTTGGTTTATTATGTCAGTTCAGTACAAATTGTCGTGAGATTTTTGGTTTATTATGTCAGTTCTCACTGCCTTCGCGTCTGATTCATATTTCCTTTACTTTTCAGTGACCAACCCGCCTACTACTACAACAACTCCAAGGACGACAACAACAACAACGACAACGACGACAACCCCAAGACCAACTACAACTACTACAACACCTACAACCACCACCACAACTACAACAACAACGACAACGCCACGGCCTACAACCACTACAACCACTCCCACTAGTACCACCACCACCACGCCGACTACAAGTAAGTGACTGTGTGTGTGTGTGTGTGTGTGTGTGTGTGTGTGTGTGTGTGGTGTGTGTGTGTGTTTCTCTGTCGCTTTGTCTGTCTGTCTTTGTCCCTCTCCTCCTCCTCTCGACCAACTGTCTCCTATCCTCGTCGCCACACTCGCTGTATCTCTTTCCCTCTGTTTCTGTCTGTTCTCACCCTTCTTTCCCTCTGTTTCTGTCTGTTCTCACCCTTCTTTCCCTCTGTTTCTGTCTGTTCCTGCCCTTCTTTCCCTCTGTTTCTGTCTGTTCTCACCCTTCTTTCCCTCTGTTTCTGTCTGTTCCTGGCCTTCTTTCCCTCTGTTTCTGTCTGTTCTCACTCTTCTTTCCCTCTGTTTCTTCTGTCTCACCTCTTTCCTCTGTTCTGTCTGTTCTCACCTTCTTTCCTCTGTTCTGTCTGTTCTCACCCTCTCCTCTGTTCTGCTGTTCTCACCCTTCTTTCCCTCTGTTTCTGTCTGTTCTCCCCTTCTTTCCCTCTGTTTCTGTCTGTTCTCACCCTTCTTTCCCTCTGTTTTCTTGTCTGTTTCCTGCCCTTCTTTCCCTCTGTTTCTGTCTGTTCTCACCCTTCTTTCCCTCTGTTTCTGTCTGTTCCTGCCCTTCTTTCCCTCTGTTTCTGTCTGTTCTCACCCTTCTTTCCCTCTGTTTCAGTCTGTTCCTGGCCTTCTTCCCATCTGTTTCTGTCTGTTCCTGGCCTTCTTCCCCTCTGTTTTGGTCTGTTCTCACCCTTCTTTCCCTCTGTTTCTGTCTGTTCTCACCCTTCTTTCCCTCTGTTTCTGTCTGTTCTCACCCTTCTTTCCCTCTGTTTCTGTCTGTTCTCACCCTTCTTTCCCTCTGTGTCTGTCTGTTCCTGCCCTTCTTTCCCTCTGTGTCTGTCTCTGTCTGTTCTCACCCTTTTCCCTCTGTCTCAATCATCCATGCCCTCCAGGAACTCACTCACTCACCAGTCCCTCCCGCCCCCCCCTCTCTCTCTCTCTGTCTCTCTTTATCTGTCTGTCTGTCTGTCTGTCTCATTCTCTCTTTGTACTTGCATCCCCCTTCGTCTCCCTTTCTCCATCCCTCCTTCCTCCCTCCCACCGCCAGCTCATCTCTCTCTGTCTGTCCGTCTCTCCCCCCTCTCTCTCTCTCTCTCTCTCTCTCTCTCTCTCTCTCTCTCCATCCCATCTTCGCCTCCCTTTCTCCCTCGCTCCCTCCCGCCTTCACCCTTCTCTCTCTCACTCTCCCTCCCTCCTCCCTTGCTCCCTCCCACCTCCTTCTCTCTCTCTCTCTCTCTCTCTCTCTCGCTCTCTCTCTCTCGCTCTCTCTCTCTCTCCTGCTCTTCCTCTATTATTTTCATCTCAAATCACCAAAACGTCCCCATCCAGTCTCGCATATTATCAGTCTCTGTCGATGTATCCAATCTGTCTGCCCCCCCCCCCCCCCCCCCCGCCCTTCCCAGCCCCTCTCTCCTTTTCCACACATACCTGTTCTCCCGCTAAACCCGTGACCGTGTCACACCCCTTACCCCCCTCTCCTCCCTCCTCCCCGATCCGAGGATTCTTTCATCCTATCGTGTCCTCACGCCAGTATCACCTTTCTCTGAATGAGGGGGCCGGTCAGATGAATTTCCTGTTGATCTGGCGTCAAGCGTTGGCATCAGGCGTGAAGAAGGCACCAATGAAAAGAGAGCGCTGAGGACCCAAGTGGTCGGCGAACAAACAACGGCTGAAGAAGAATGGAGAAAATCAAATGACGCCCTCACTGGGCGTAGTGCGGGACTACTGGGAGGGTAAACACGGGAGGGGGTGAAATGGGAGGGGTGTGTTTGGATACCATTAGGACGGCGGATCAGGGTTGGGGGCCTTCGCCGGACAGACAGACCCTGTAATGTCTGATGAGTTATGTGACTGACCATCACAGAGAGAGAGAGAGGTGGCCGTTTGTGGACCCGTGGACTGTCCGGCCTTCCTTCTGTGATGGTCAGCTGATGTCCTGCCTTCCTTCTGTGATGGTCAACTGATGTCCTGCCTTCCTTCTGTGATGGTCAACTGATGTTCTGCCTTCCTTCTGTGATGGTCAACTGATGTCGAGACTGGGTGTTCAGAAAGGATGGGGGATACCTTCACAGAGTTGGTGGGCGTACGTTAGAGCTGGACTGATCACGAAGCGATATCGGGGTTAGGGTGACTTACATCGTCTGTGATGGCAAAATCTGGGGGGTGGGGTGGCTTATATCGACAGTGATGACAATATCTAGGGGTTGGGATTAGTTACATCGACTGTGATGACGATATGTCGGGGTTCTGTTACATCGACTGTGAGTGCGAGGTCTTGGGGTTGGTGACTTACATCGACTGTGAGTGCGAGGTCTTGGGGTTAGTGACTTACATCGACTGTGATGGCGAGGTCTTGGGGTTGGGGTGACTTATATCGGCTGTGAGGGCGAGGTCTTGGGGTTGAGGTGACTTATATCGGCTGTGATGACGAGGTCTTGGGGTTGGGGTGACTTATATCGGCTGTGATGGCGAGGTCTTGGGGTTGGGGTGACTTATATCGGCTGTGAGGGCGAGGTCTTGGGGTTGGGGTGACTTATATCGGCTGTGAGGGCGAGGTCTTGGGGTTGGGGTGACTTATATCGGCTGTGATGGCGAGGTCTTGGGGTTGGGGTGACTTATATCGGCTGTGATGGCGAGGTCTTGGGGTTGGGGTGACTTATATCGGCTGCGAGGGCGAGGTCTTGGGGTTGGGGTGACTTATATCGGCTACGATGGCGAGGTCTTGGGGTTGGGGTGACTTACATCCACTGTGAGGGCGAGGTCTTGGGGTTGGGGTGACTTGTATCGGATACGGTGGCGAGGGCTTTATGTTATTTCTGGACAGTGTCTTGGGCCTGGGTTGTATCCTTCATTCGCCGGCACCAGGATTTAGTCAGGTAGATATCTGTTCATCTAACGAGTCTCTTTCTTTCTTCACTGAGGTCCATACACTGATGTGAGCAATGTAGGACAATGTCAGAAATGCATTTGTCCGCCATGGCAATGCCAGTGGACGCAACAGTCCTAGAACTGCTCTTAATGTGCCACTGAACCAACCACATTGTACAGCGTCGTCCAGCGGCCACACAGCCAGAATCTCCTTAAGATTGATCCCTCTGGTTTTTCGTTTCTTTCTTTTATTATCTCGGTGATAGAGATACAGACCAGCCAATGAACAGATACGCATGAAAACCCCGCCTCCATGATGGAGGTAATAACCGTTAAATCTGTGAGGAAAAAGAAAAAAAAAAAAGATAAGCGGGAAGGGAGAAAAGCGGGCGTGTCTTTCCGTCGACGTCCAACCGGGACGGGACTAACAACCATCATGTCACTTGTAGCTTCCATCAACAATACTCATCGCTTACTTCCTCCCCCCCCCTCCCCACTTCCCCCAATCTCTGCCCCCACCCCCTCCCCTCCCGTCCTCCATCCCCACGGTATGTGAGGGTCGTTTGGTATGTGTTCTATGACCTTGATGTACAAAACAGTCCGGATTGGGCGTGGATTCGCGTCCAAGGGCTCTGCCTGCAGGGAGGCCATTTTCACGATGCTTTGATCGTAAATAACTGAAGGGAAGAATGTTGACGTCTTGTCACTGGCTGGGCCGTTTTGCGGGATGAAGACAAAATAGAATTGGACAGGGTTTGGGAAGACCCACGGCCCCATGCAAGTTTCTCTCTGGAAACAAGTTGAGCTTCATCAGGCCTCGGTCTGTTAGGGTTTGAATCTGAACACCGGCCTTTCGAAGAGAGGATGTGGGTTGGCTATGTGTGTGTGTGTGTGTGTGTGTGTGTGTGTGTGTGTGTGTGTGAGGGAGAGAGAGAGAGAGAGAGAGAGAGAGAGAGAGAGAGAGAGGAGAGAGAGAGAGAGAGCCAACGAGCGAGCGAGAGAGGGGGAGGGGGGAATTGAGAATATCGACAATTATTCTTTTTTTTTTAACTGAAAGAAATTTGTCTTGTCTTTTTTTCTGTCTTTTTTTTTTCTCCTTTTCAGTCATAAGAACCCCCCCTCCCCCCCCCCCCCCCCCCCCCCCCCCCCCCCCCCCCCCCCCCCCCCCACACACACACACACACCTCCTCACTTACTCGAGTCATTCCAGTTTATATTCCAGACAAGTGATTTTCGTTAGTTTGTTAGTTGATTATTGTTGTGGTTTTCGTTCTGATCTAACGTGTCAGTAAATCCTTGTGCAGCGACAACAACGACGCCAACCACGACGACCACGCCAATGTCCACGACGACCACATGGGTTGATATTGTCAGAAGGGGTGAGTGGCCCACGTTCACTGTCCTTGTCTGTTTGCCTGGTTTGTTTGTTTGTTTGTTTGTCTGTCTGTCTGTCTCTCTGTCTGTCTGTCTGTGTCCGTCACCCCTGTCTCTGTCTGTGTCCGTCACCCCTGTCTCTGTCTGTGTCCGTCACCCCTGTCTCTGTCTGTGTCCGTCACCCCTGTCTCTGTCTGTGTCCGTCACCCCTGTCTCTGTCTGTGTCCGTCACCCCTGTCTCACCCCTGTCTCTGTCTGTGTCCGTCACCCTGTCTCTGTCTGTGTCCGTCACCCCTGTCTCTGTCTGTGTCCGTCACCCCTGTCTCTGTCTGTGTCCGTCACCCTGTCTCTGTCTGTGTCCGTCACCCCTGTCTCTGTCTGTGTCCGTCACCCCTGTCTGTCTGTCTGTGTCCGTCACCCCTGTCTTCTGTCTGTGTCCGTCACCCCTGTCTCTGTCTGTGTCCGTCACCCCGTTCCTCTGTCTGTCTGTGTCTGTCACCCCTGTCTTCTGTCTGTGTGTCCCCTTTTTCCACCCCTGTCTCTGTCTGTTTCCCTG
>CM065736.1:1962952-1975452 GCA_033310375.1 Conus canariensis | reverse complement strand
CACGTCCGTGACTTCAGAACAATCGTAACCGTTAAACGTAAGAACTAGACAGAGAGTACAAACAGTATTCACAACAGTTAGCGCATCAATCAACTAAAGAAACGCATCCAACGTTAGTGTGATGAGAAGGAGAAGCTCTCGCGTGGAGGAATTTCGCCAAGAGTTCAGTGCGTAGTGCAGTCACCTAGTCGTTTCACCCCACCCCCTCCCCTCCATTCCCACCAATGTAACACGCGCTTAAGTTTCGAGTCGCGCAAGATTGACATGTCCCTGGTCCAGGCGGAAGAGAGTTCTGTCAGGGTCATGAACTCAGACTCACAGCGCCACGGCTCCCCCTCCGGCGCAAAGGGCGAAGACTCGTCACGCTCGGGTTGGTCAGAGGAGACGTTATTCTGTCTGGGGACGATGGTGGGTGGGGGGTGAAGGTATGGTGGAGGGGATGTGGGGGGGGGGGGGGGCGGTCACCTAATTTGGCCAGGCGTGACTGGAATAGTTATGGCTGGTGTGGGTCGTAGGAACAACACTGGTCAGTTTGTCATCCGGAGGACAGTCTGTCTCGGAGTCTGACCGGGGCTGTGGTTGGGGAGGTTGTGGGATGGTGGGCGGGGAGGGAGGATGAGGAGGCGTGGTCAGCCTGTGGCGGGACTGGGGGCAGCGGGAGACACACTGTTGTTGTGCTGGGGCTGAGGGGCAGAGGTAGAGGCCAGGGTGTCAACGGGAGACTCACTGTTGCTGTGTTGGGGCTGAGGGGCAGTGGTAGAGGCCAGGATGTGAGCGGTGGTCTCCCTTGTCAGTGGGGGGATTATTGAGTATTATGTTTTATGTCACCATGGTTATCTGTTTTTCCCCTCATGTCGGCTTGGATTGTCTCCCGCTTTTCTCTCTCTCTGGCAGTCTGTGTATATGTCTCTTTCTGGCAGTCTGTGTATATGTCTCTTTCTCTCTCTCTGACCCCCCCCCCCCCCCCCCTTAGCAGACTTATGGTAACTATATCTACATATTTGTCTATGTGTCTATGTACGCATGCTTATGTCCGTCTGATTATATCTATCTGCCTGTCTACAAATCAGTCGATCGATTTCTCCATGTATGTGTGTGTGTGTGTGTGTGTGTGTGTGTGTGTGTGTGTGTGTGTGTGTGTGTGTTTGCCGTGCTAAGGCGTCATGGCGACATAATGTGGGTTGTATGACCGACTTGGCTGCAGCCAGGCAACAATGGCGGTGATTCTATCCGACCATTGCAACTCTGTCGTGGTTTCCATTCCTGATTGGTTTGTTTAAGGCCTGCAGCCAGCAACAATGGTAGTGATTCTATCGACCATTGCCACATTTCATTCTGTTGTTTGTTTAAAGGGCCCGCGCAGGCAACATGGTGGGGTCTATCGACATTGCCACATTTCATCTGGTTGGTTTGTTTTAAGCTGCATCCGGCAACAATGTGGTGTTCTATCGACATTGCCACTTTTCCATTCCTGGTTGGTTTGTTTTAAGGCCTGCAGCCAGGCAACAATGGCGGTGATTCTATCCGACCATTGCCACATTTTCCATTCCTGGTTGGTTTGTTTTAAGGCCTGCAGCCAGGCAACAATGGTGGTGATTCTATCCGACATTGCATTTTCCATTCTGGTTGGTTTGTTTAAGGCTGCAGCCAGGCAACAATGGTGGTGATTCTATCCGACCATTGCCACATTTTCCATTCCTGGTTGGTTTGTTTTAAGGCTGCAGCAGGCAACAATGGTGTGATTCTATCCGACCATTGCACATTTTCATTCCCGGTTGGTTTGTTTTAAGGCCTGCAGCCAGGCAACAATGGTGGTGATTCTATCCGACCATTGCCACATTTTCCATTCCTGATTGGTTTGTTTTAAGGCCTGCAGCCAGGCAACAATGGTGGTGATTCTATCCGACCATTGCCACATTTTCCATTCCTGATTGGTTTGTTTTAAGGCCTGCAGCCAGGCAACAATGGTGGTGATTCTATCCGACCATTGCCACATTTTCCATTCCTGGTGGTTTGTTTAAGGCTGCACGGAACAATGGTGGTGTTTATCACATTGCACATGTTCCATTCTGTGTTGTTGTAAGCATTGTGGTTGTAAGATATTTCAGTGTTTGTATGTTTGTTGCATTTTGACATGAAAAAGAGGAACTAATACTAAATGACTTGCGTAGGGTGGATGTGCTGTGGACGATAACAACAGTTTGTGCCATTTGTGTCAATTGTCTGGGTAACATGTATTAGCATTATAATGATAATACCATATTACCCAGATAGTCATTATTTTTTTAAGAAAGAGACGTTCTCCCGATTTTAAAGAAACAGAAAGGGGGAAAAAGTGGAGCAAATACGCGGAATCATGTTTTAAAAAGAATTCTCTCCTTTGCTTTGCATGCAGTCTCAGAGATGTTGGTGGTAAATAGAGATTAGAGAAACGGCAAAATTTAGCCTGTGGACACACTTCCAGAAATCTCCGTCCTGTATTGTTATCAGATTGAAAAACAACGTTCACATGCATTCCACTTTCTTTTTTTTATAATCATCACTTCTTACTGCCGATGAAACAAAGTTACGATTTCTGGTTGAGTGAAGAAAGGCATAGAGTATTTCAACATTGATACCTTGGCGAGATCTGTTGCCCGTGCTGTAAAACTCACACGTAGTATTTCAACATTCACGATACCTTAACGAGATCTGTTGCCCTGACTATAAAAATCACACGTAGTATTTCAACATTCACGATACCTTAACGAGATCTGTTGCCCTGACTATAAAAATCACACGTAGTATTTCAACATTCACGATACCTTAACGAGATCTGTTGCCCTGACTATAAAAATCACACGTAGTATTTCAACATTCACGATACCTTAACGAGATCTGTTGCCCTGACTATAAAAATCACACGCTGTGACTGAAGTGTTTTTTTTCCTCTTCCCTCCTGGCCCACTTATCTCTCTTGTTCCCCCGCCCCTCACCGCCCTCCCCCTCCCTCAATCCCTCTCATCGCTGGTGACACTAGTCCTTTCCCCAGTCCCAGGGGATCTTCGCAGTACCAGACAAAGAATGTGGAACTTCTACAGCGTTTGTAGCGGCCATTGTCCCACCAACACCTCCCCACCCCACTCAGTAAAACCTCCCGGGGGACATGGCAGTAATAGAAGGATTAACTCCCCTTGGGCTATCTGCCCATACAATCAGGCGGCTTTGCAGGTTGGTGTCTTCAGCACTATCACCCTCCTCCATCCTTCTTGGAAGAGATGGTGGGGAGGGGGTATCCTCAAGGCCGTGACCCACCCGGAATGCCTGTAGCGCTGGGTGGTCGATCGCCTGTCTACCCGCCAACGGAGGTCACATCTCAGCCTGCCTTCTTCCCCTCTCCTCATTGTCTGCCCACCACAGCCTGAATCATACATGCTACATGTAGGATTGTCGACCCTGGACGCCGAACGTGCGTGCTTGCAAGAGAGATCTGGATTATTTCTGGGAGGTCTGCATCAGTGTAATGAAGACAAAGGGGCCGGGTGGCTGAGATCTGTTGGCAGTTGTGGTATCACCCGGTAGTGGACTGTAGACAGGTGGAAGGTCATAACCTTTGTTCCAATTCAGGTTTGGTTTCCTTTGTCGTGTTCCAGTGGCAGGTGTAGCTGTTCTTTCCATGGCTGCAAACTGCAGGTCCAGTCATTGAAGGGGGCGCTTTGTGACATGTGTTCACACACAGCGGATCTCAAGTCTGTGAGACATTCACCCAGTCTGGTGTTTACTGTTGTTGCTCACTGACCATCTTGTCTTATCCTGACTGGTGAATGTGGTAAATGGCTCCACACTCACTGACCATCTTGTCTTATCCTGACTGGTGAATGTGGTAAATGGCTCCACACTCACTGACCATCTTGTCTTATCCTGACTGGTGAATGTGGTAAATGGCTCCACACTCACTGACCATCTTGTCTTATCCTGACTGGTGAATGTGGTAAATGGCTCCACACTCACTGACCATCTTGTCTTATCCTGACTGGTGAATGTGGTAAATGGCTCCACACTCACTGACCATCTTGTCTTATCCTGACTGGTGAATGTGGTAAATGGCTGCACACTCACTGACCATCTTGTCTTATCCTGACTGGTGAATGTGGTAAATGGCTGCACACTCACTGACCATCTTGTCTTATCCTGACTGGTGAATGTGGTAAATGGCTGCACACTCACTGACCATCTTGTCTTATCCTGACTGGTGAATGTGGTAAATGGCTGCACACTCACTGACCATCTTGTCTTATCCTGACTGGTGAATGTGGTAAATGGCTGCACACTCACTGACCATCTTGTCTTATCCTGACTGGTGAATGTGGTAAATGGCTCACACTCACTGACCATCTTGTCTTATCCTGACTGGTGAATGTGGTAAATGGCTCCACACTCACTGACCATCTTGTCTTATCTTGACTGGTGAATGTGGTAAATGGCTCCACACTCACTCACCACCTGCCTTATCTTTACTGGTGAATGTGGTAAATGGCTCCACGCTCACTCACCATCCTGCCCTTATCTTGACTGGTGAATGTGGTAAATGGCCCCACTCACCCATCCTGCCTTATCTTGACTGGTGAATGTGGTAAATGGCCCCACTCACCATCCTGCCTTATCTTGACTGGTGAATGTGGTAAATGGCTCCCCATTTTTTCCAGACTGGGATGGGGTCTTCAAACAGTAGTGAAGCGACAGTGGGAGAGTCTTAAGAGAGGGCAGTGGTAGGATGTTGACCGGAACCATGCTGTTTCTTGACAGCTTGCGCAAGGCTCTCTGATACTTCTGTGACTCCTGTCCTGATGGTGGAGTCCTTGTCGTGTTCAGGGTGAAGAAACAGTTCAGGTGCACCCCACTTCCAGGAAGGGTCACCTTTGGTGGTGAGAGGTTTCTCACTGCACTGCACTTCTGCGTTGTCCTTTTACATGTGTGATCTGCACAGGACAGCTGCCCTGTGCTGCACAGTTTGGACCACTTCTGCGTTGTCCTTTTACATGTGTGAGCTGCACAGGACAGCTGCCCTGTGCTGCACAGTTTGGACCACTTCTCCGTTGTCCTTTTACATGTGTGAGCTGCACAGGACAGCTGCCCTGTGCTGCACAGTTTGGACCACTTCTCCGTTGTCCTTTTACATGTGTGAGCTGCACAGGACAGCTGCCCTGTGCTGCACAGTTTGGACCACCGACCGGTTTTGTGCACGTGCAATCAGCATGAGCGCGTTTTGTAAAACCTTGGGCTTCCAGACTCTGCTGGGAGGCCCGGGTGATGCCACTCTCCAGAAAGGCGACTTTCCCCTCTGGCTGTGTTGGTGACGTGAACTGCAAGCATGGGTCAGCTGTGTGCAGGTGACGTGAACAGTTTCTAGTGTCGGTATCTAGAATCTGAGTCATGCTGTCTTACAGGTGCCTGTGCTATACATTGGGAAAAGCCGCTGCAGATTGCTGGACCTTCTTTCACATACATTGGCAACCATCTACTCGTGGACAAGGCTGGACTTTCAGACGGTGGATTGTTTTTTTCTTAAAGGATGTTTATAACATCAAAAGGCAGGCTGCCTGTGTTGCTGCTGTGTGTGTCTGTGTTCTCACTCTGCCCGCGGCAGCAGCTGTGTCCACCGTCACTGGGCTGGGAGGTGTGGGGGTGGGGGTGGGGGGGGGAGGTGTGGGGCTCAGGAGGTCGGTCCCTCCTGTCTCACACAATTTCACTGTCTTGTCTGCAGATGCTGATGATCCACGTCGCTCTGTCAATAACCTCACAACTGCGGGAGCTCTCTCTTTCTCTCTCTCTCTCTCTCTCTCTCTCTCTCTCTCTCTCTCTCTCCTCTGTCTTCTTCTCTGTCTCTCTCTCTCTCCTCTCTCTCTCTCTCTCTCTCTCTCTCTCTCTCTCTTCTCTCTCTCTCTCTGTCTGCCTCTCTCTGTCTCCGTCTCTCTACGTTCTCTCTCTCCTCTATCTCTCTCTCTCTCTCTCCCTCCCCCGCCCCCTCAACCATTTACCTTTTACCACGGAAACGATTCGCACATAAGTATGTCAGTAAAGAGCGTAAGTCTTTTTGGAACAATACCCCCCCCTCCTCCTCCCTGCCCCCCCCCCCCCCCAAAAAAAAAAAAGAAAAGAAAAAAAAAAAAAAAAAACGAGAAAAAATGGAACGTGCACAGATGGACCCAGATCCTCCAAGGAATCTGTGACAAGTGTCCCTGGGGCTCAGCCTCCATGACGTATCAGACCCAACCATCCCGCAGTCACCAGGGGGCGACAACCCCCCCCCCCTCCCCCCAGCCCCCATGACGTATCAGACCCAACGATCCCGCAGTCACCAGGGGGCGACACCCCCCCCCCCCCCTTCAGCCCCCATGACGTATCAGACCCAACCCACCACCTGCTATTTGACCACTCGGCGGCAGTCACCAGGGGGCGACAACCCCCCTCCACCCCCCCCCCCCCCGCCCCCATGACGTGTCAGACCCACCCCACCCAGAGAGAGCAGTGAGCTAGCAAGGCGAGGCAGAGTCCGCGCTGTGTCCACTGCTGTCTGCTGGCCCGCCTTCACTCTGCTCACGGCGTTTCTCTGCTCAGCCGCGGGTCCTGGGTTCAACCCCCGCGCCACATGCCAGATTAGAGATTTACTGGTGGGAATCAACGGCTGAGCACACTCCACTCCCCCCCCCCTTCCACCAGTTTCTTTCCTCCCTCCTTCCCAGTGAAGTCCTTGGGATGGACTGTAAAGCGAGGTGGCGTGTGTGAGGTGGAGCATGGAGAAATTGCAGACACGTTAACCCCTGAGCCCTGCTTCATTGTGGGCTAAGCCACCGTGCCTGGCACCCAGGGATGACGCACACACAGCCAGAACACTCAGGCACTGTGCTAGGGGGGGGGGGGGGGGGGGGGGGGAGGAGGGGGGGGGGGGGCACGCAGGTTCCCAAGGTCATATACCCGCTGCTGGCACAACAGTGAAGTGGACACATTCTGTGATCATTGCTATTTTTGTCTAAAACCAGTTAATTGTCTCGTGAAAACAGGTAGTTCTTTTGCTTCAAGACAGGTTCTGTAATGTCCAACCCACAGACATTTTTTTCTTTTGAGTGACAGCTGCAATTTCTATGTGAAAACAGCAGAGTATCATGTGAGAACAGTCTCATAGGAAATCAGCCGGTTATATTTTCACGTGTATATAATAATGATCAGGAGCTTACTGTCACAAGAAGGCAGCTAATTTTCACGTAAGTGTAGTCATTTGCATGCAAAAGCGGCAGTTTTCACGTAACCATTGTCTCTTTTCGTGTGAAACTACTGCTTTTCTCCAGTGAAACAAGTCTGCTTTCGTCATGAACATAACTGTTTTCAAGTGAATGTATTCTGAAAACAATAATGACGTTCGAAGAATCAGATACTTCCCCCACACTGGTATGGTGCTTTGACATGAACTCCGAAAACGAAATGCTGCTACCTAAACGGTGGGATTACAAAAAAACGATCATTACAGGCGGAAAAAAATCGCCAAAGGCGAACCTGGAGTTTTAGCTGACGAAGGAAAAAGGCGAAGTCCTTGCCTGAAGGGTGAACGTGGTCCAACTGCCAGAAGAGAAAGGTGGTTAAGATCGAAGTGCCGAGCCGTTGAGTGTTGCTGGTTTGATTCTCAGGGAGGTGAAGGCTGTTCCTGTGGTGCGTCTCCGGGGCGTGGTCCGGATGAAGGCTTCTCCCGGTAGAAGACAGCACCTGATGCTGGCCCAACAACAGAGGGGTGGGGTGGGGGGGGGGGGGGGCAACGGCATAGTGTTCAAGGTCTCCCTTGTTTAGTTACAGTCCCTCTGTCTGTGGGCATTTTAGAGGCGTGAGTTGTACATCACGTAGACCCTCTCCCCCCACCTCCTTCTTCTTCTTCCTAAAATACTGGTTCACTCAAAAACGAGTAGGTCACCAGCGCGCCACCTCTTCCTGGTTCACTCAAAAACGAGTAGGTCACCAGCGCGCCACCTCTTCCCCACCCACCCCCAAACACGCATGCAGTCATACCTACCCCCACTCCTTTCTCACCTTGCTTTTTGTTTTATTAACTTCGATCTCCTCCTCTCTCTCTCTCTCTCTCTCTCTCTCTCTCTCTCTCCTCTCTCTCTCTTAGTGTCCTCTGTAGTGTTATGCGTCAGCCCTGATATGGCCCTTTGCGGTCGGCTGGGCTATAAGTAACATTACCTTACCTTAGTGTTGTGCGTCGTCTGCTAAGACTTAACAAAACCTCGTTCTAGCATTAATATTGTTAGCCTATCGGAAGACATTGTCGATATTGACCAATCGAAATGTACCCTTCATTCGGTGCGATCTAAGCCATCATCAGTGTCTACTGTTAACTACCACAACCCACGTATCGTAAATATAATGAGCCACATTCAGCCAGTCCTACATCCTCCAGTACACAGTCAGTGCTATGATAGTGAAGGGAATGAGATCATGAGCCACATTCAGCCAGTCCTACATCCTCCAGTACAAGTCAATGCTATGATAGTGAAGGGAATGAGATCATGAGCCACATTCAGCCAGTCCTACATCCTTCAGTACACAGTCAGTCATATGATAGTGAAGGGAATGAGATCATGAGCCACATTCAGCCAGTCCTACATCCTCCAGTACAGAGTCAGTGATATGATAGTGAAGGGAATGAGATCATGAGCCACATTCAGCCAGTCCTACATCCTCCAGTACAGAGTCAGTGATATGATAGTGACGGGAATGAGATCATGAGCCACATTCAGCCAGTCCTACATCCTCCAGTACAGAGTCAATGCTATGATAGTGAAGGGAATGAGATCATGAGCCACATTCAGCCAGTCCTACATCCTCCAGTACAAGTCAGTGATATGATAGTGAAGGGAATGAGATCATGAGCCACATTCAGCCAGTCCTACATCCTCCAGTACAGAGTCAGTGATATGATAGTGACGGAATGAGATCATGAGCCACATTCAGCCAGTCCTACATCCTCCAGTACAGAGTCATGATATGATAGTGAAGGGAATGAGATCATGAGCCACATTCAGCCAGTCCTACATCCTCCAGTACAGAGTCAATGATATGATAGTGACGTAATGAGATCATGAGCCACATTCAGCCAGCCTACATCCTCCAGTACACAGTCAATGATATGATAGTGACGCTAATGAGATCATGAGCCACATTCAGCCAGTCCTACATCCTCCAGTACACAGTCAATGATATGATAGTGACAGCAATGAGATCATGAGCCACATTCAGCCAGTCCTACATCCTCCAGTACAGAGTCAATGCTATGATAGTGACAGGAATGAGATCATGAGCCACATTCAGCCAGTCCTACATCCTCCAGTACAGAGTCAGTGATATGATAGTGAAGGGAATGAGATCATGAGCCACATTCAGCCAGTCCTACATCCTCCAGTACAGGTCAGTGCTATGATAGTGAAGGGAATGAGATCATGAGCCACATTCAGCCAGTCCTACATCCTCCAGTACACAGTCAATGCTATGATAGTGAAGGGAATGAGATCATGAGCCACATTCAGCCGTCCTACATCCTCCAGTACAGTCAATGTATGATAGTGAGGGAATGAGATCATGAGCCACATTCAGCCAGTCCTACATCCTCCAGTACAGAGTCAGTGATATGATAGTGAAGGGAATGAGATCATGAGCCACATTCAGCCAGTCCTACATCCTCCAGTACAGAGTCAGTGATATGATAGTGACAGGAATGAGATCATGAGCCACATTCAGCCAGTCCTACATCCTCCAGTACAGAGTCAGTGATATGATAGTGACGGGAATGAGATCATGAACCACATTCAGCCAGTCCTACATCCTCCAGTACAGAGTCAGTGATATGATAGTGACGGTAATGAGATCATGAGCCCATTCAGCGTCCTACATCCTCCAGTACAAGTCAATGATATGATAGTGAAGGAATGAGATCATGAGCCACATTCAGCCAGTCCTACATCCTCCAGTACAGAGTCAATGATATGATAGTGACGCTAATGAGATCATGACCACATTCAGCCAGCCTACACCTCCAGTACAAGTCAATGTATGATAGTGACAGCAATATGAGATCATGAGCCACATTCAGCCAGTCCTACATCCTCCAGTACAGAGTCAATGTATGATAGTGACGGAATGAGATCATGAGCCACATTCAGCCAGTCCTACATCCTCCAGTACACAGTCAATGCTATGATAGTGACGAATGAGATCATGAGCCACATTCAGCCAGTCCTACATCCTCCAGTACAGAGTCAGTGATATGATAGTGAAGGGAATGAGATCATGAGCCACATTCAGCCAGTCCTACATCCTCCAGTACAGCGTCAGTGATATGATAGTGAAGGGAATGAGATCATGAGCCACATTCAGCCAGTCCTACATCCTCCAGTACAAGTCAATGATATGATAGTGAGGAATGAGATCATGAGCCACATTCAGCCACCTACATCCTCCAGTACACAGTCAATGCTATGATAGTGAAGGGAATGAGATCATGAGCCACATTCAGCCAGTCCTACATCCTCCAGTACAGAGTCAGTGATATGATAGTGAAGGAATGAGATCATGAGCCACATTCAGCCAGTCTACATCCTCCAGTACAGAGTCAGTATATGATAGTGAAGGAATGAGATCATGAGCCACATTCAGCCAGTCCTACATCCTCCAGTACAAGTCAATGATATGATAGTGACGTAATGAGATCATGAGCCACATTCAGCCAGGCCTACATCCTCCAGTACAAGTCAATGCTATGATAGTGACAGAATGAGATCATGAGCCACATTCAGCCAGTCCTACATCCTCCAGTACAGAGTCATGATATGATAGTGACGGGAATGAGATCATGAACCACATTCAGCCAGTCCTACATCCTCCAGTACAGAGTCAGTGATATGATAGTGACGGTAATGAGATCATGAGCCACATTCAGCCAGTCCTACATCCTCCAGTACAGAGTCAATGATATGATAGTGAAGGTAATGAGATCATGAGCCACATTCAGCCATCCTACATCCTCCAGTACAGAGTCAATGATATGATAGTGACGCTAATGAGATCATGAGCCACATTCAGCCATCCTACATCCTCCAGTACACAGTCATGATATGATAGTGACGGTAATGAGATCATGAGCCACATTCAGCCAGTCCTACATCCTCCAGTACACAGTCAATGCTATGATAGTGACAGCAATGAGATCATGAGCCACATTCAGCCAGTCCTACATCCTCCAGTACAGAGTCAATGATATGATAGTGAAGGTAATGAGATCATGAGCCACATTCAGCCAGTCCTACATCCTCCAGTACAGAGTCAGTGATATGATAGTGACGGTAATGGGATCATGAGCCACATTCAGCCAGTCCTACATCCTCCAGTACACAGTCAATGCTATGATAGTGACAGCAATGAGATCATGAGCCACATTCAGCCAGCCTACATCCTCCAGTACAGAGTCAGTGATATGATAGTGAAGGGAATGAGATCATGAGCCACATTCAGCCCGACCTACATCCTCCAGTACACAGTCAATGCTATGATAGTGAAGGGAATGAGATCATGAGCCACATTCAGCCAGCCTACATCCTCCAGTACACAGTCAATGCTATGATAGTGAAGGGAATGAGATCATGAGCCACATTCAGCCAGTCCTACATCCTCCAGTACAGAGTCAATGCTATATAGTGAAGGGAATGAGATCATGAGCCACATTCAGCCAGTCCTACATCCTCCAGTACAGAGTCAGTGATATGATAGTGAAGGGAATGAGATCATGAGCCACATTCAGCCAGTCCTACATCCTCCAGTACAGAGTCATGATATGATAGTAAGGATGAGATCATGAGCACATTCACAGTCTAATCCTCCAGTACAGAGTCAGTGATTATAGTGACGGGAATGAGATCATGAGCCACATTCAGCCAGCCTACATCCTCCAGTACAGAGTCAGTGATATGATAGTGACGGTAATGAGATCATGAGCCACATTCAGCCAGTCCTACATCCTCCAGTACAGAGTCAATGATATGATAGTGACGGTAATGAGATCATGAGCAACATTCAGCCAGTCCTACATCCTCCAGTACAGAGTCAGTGATATGATAGTGAAGGGAATGAGATCATGAGCCACATTCAGCCAGTCCTACATCCTCCAGTACAGAGTCAATGATATGATAGTGACGGTAATGAGATCATGAGCCACATTCAGCCAGTCCTACATCCTCCAGTACAGAGTCAGTGATATGATAGTGAAGGGAATGAGATCATGAGCCACATTCAGCCAGTCCTACATCCTCCAGTACAGAGTCAATGCTATGATAGTGAAGGGAATGAGATCATGAGCCACATTCAGCCAGTCCTACATCCTCCAGTACAGAGTCAGTGATATGATATTGAAGGGAATGAGATCATGAGCCACATTCAGCCAGTCCTACATCCTCCAGTACAGAGTCAATGATATGATAGTG
>CM065736.1:1942952-1952952 GCA_033310375.1 Conus canariensis | reverse complement strand
ATTAGCATAAAGAACAAACACGAAGGGTAACTCATGTTGCTCTGATGAAATAAATGCACGCCCATAACCCCAAACAAATGCTGCTTACGACACCGAATTGTTTGGCAGAAATGTCTTCTTGTTTGTTCTGTGTGCTCTGTCCTGTCATTTCTTCTAAACAGTCTGGTGTCGTAAACAGCATTTGTTTGGGGTTATGGGCGTGTATTTATTTCGTTGTGGGAGCAAGAGTTTCCATACTTGTAATTATCAACTGTTTACTGTTTCTTGCCTCTTTTCAGATTTCCTTTCAATTATTAAGTTGGGGTTTTGTTTGTCAAGGAGAGCCGCGTCAATGGCCTTCCAAGTGAAGAGTGGTAATAACTGATTCCCCGAAAAAACAGGTGCTACAAGTGCTTTCAAATTGCGGGCTTATGAAGCAAACATTCTTCTGTGGCCCATAGTAACTGTTCTCCCTGTTTCATGATGCAGACAGCTAATATATTAAAGGATAAAAGTGATAGTGTGAAAATCAGCATTTACCAGTTATTTAAAATCAAAAGATTTAATCAATTATTATCTCTGTGGTCCTAAGAAAAAGCAGTCATTGATTCTTTAAGGAAGGGGTGTACATGTGTGATTTTGCACCGTCTGTGTGTGTGTGTGTGTGTGTGTGTGTGTGTGTGTGTGTGTGTGTGTGTGTGTGTGTGCGTGCGTGTGTGTGTGTGTGCGAGTGTGTGTGCGTGCGTGCGTGTGTGTGTGTGTGTGTGTGTGTGTGTGTGTGTGTGTGTGTGTGTGTGTGTGTTGTATCTGTATATTTTGGCTTGTTTTCATAAGTAATGCTATACAATCTGTGTCAGTCACCTAGACACCATCTCTGTGCATATAGGGGCTGATAAGTTTTCCTGGGGAAAACAGAGAAAACTCTTGCAGTGGGTTTATAAAGCAAGTATGCTCCTCTGCCAGGCATTATCCACACCTGAATTCCCAGCGCTTCCTCCACCAGGTGCAGTGACCTGCACAGAATCCAGCGCTTCCTCCACCAGGTGCAGTGAACTGCACAGAATTCAGCGGCTCACGTGTCCTGACATCCACCAGGTGCAGTGAACTGCACAGAATTCAGCGGCTCACGTGTCCTGACATTCCTATTAATATTTCCATGTAAAGGAAGTCAACGTGTCCTGACATTTGTATTAATATTTCCATGTAAAGGAAGTCAACGTGTCCTGACATTCCTATTAATATTTCCATGTAAAGAAAGTCAACGTGTCCTGACATTCCTATTAATATTTCCATGTAAAGGAAGTCAACGTGTCCTGACATTCGTATTAATATTTCCATGTAAAGGAAGTCAACGTGTCCTGACATTCCTATTAATATTTCCATGTAAAGGAAGTCAACGTGTCCTAACATTCGCATTAATATTTCCATGTAAAGAAAGTCAACGTGTCCTGACATTCGCATTAATATTTCCATGTAAAGGAAGTCAAGATAAACAAAGATGAAGTTTCAATGTTTTAGTGTCTCATTCAGCTTCTCTCTGTGTAAACTCCACTCGGCGTTTAAAGGTTGGAGGTGGAAAAGGAAACCGCTGCTGATTCTGTTCACCAGTATGTTTTTCCTTCCCATGCTGCCGAGTGAAGAGTCCAGACTGCTCACACTGCTAATAGCTCTATAACAGCTTTTCCTTTCGTCCCCCCATCTCCCTGCCGTCTCTGTCGGGGCCAGGTCACGGTCTGTGTTGGCGTGGGCGTTAGACACCCACCCTACCCGTCCCCACCCCGCCCTTCCAGCCCCTCTCTCCCCCACCCCATCGGCACCTGCGCTTCCTCCTTTCCCTGCACTTTTCACACACGCCCTCCACACTCCTCCTCTCTGTCCTCCCATGCCCCCCCCCCCCCTCCTTTCCCTGCACTTTCACACACGCCCTCCACACTCCTCCTCTCTGTCCTCCCATGCCATCCCCCCCCCCCTCCTTTCCCTGCACTTTTCAACACGCCCTCCACACTCCTCCTCTCTGTCCTCCCATGGCCATCCCCCCACCCCCCCTCCTTTCCCTGCACTTTTCACACACGCCCTCCACACTCCTCCTCTCTGTCCTCCCATGGCCATCCTCCCCCCCCCCCTCCTTTCCCTGCACTTTTCACACACGCCCTCCACACTCCTCCTCTCTGTCCTCCCATGCCATCCCCCCCCCCCTCCTTTCCCTGCACTTTTCACACACGCCCTCCACACTCCTCCTCTCTGTCCTCCCATGCCATCCCCCCCCCTCCTTTCCCTGCACTTTTCACACACGCCCTCCACACTCCTCCTCTCTGTCCTCCCATGGCCATCCCCCCCCCTCCTTTCCCTGCACTTTTCATACACGCCCTCCACACTCCTCCTCTCTGTCCTCCCATGGCCATCCCCCCCCCCCCCCTCCTTTCCCTGCACTTTTCACACACCCCTCCACACTCCTCCTCTCTGTCCTCCCATGGCCATCCCCCCCCCTCCTTTCCCTGCACTTTTCACACACGCCCTCCACACTCCTCCTCTCTGTCCTCCCATGGCCATCCCCCCCCCCCTCCTTTCCCTGCACTTTTCATCACGCCCTCCACACTCCTCCTCTCTGTCCTCCCATGGCCATCCCCCCCCCCCTCCTTTCCCTGCACTTTTCACACACGCCCTCCACACTCCTCCTCTCTGTCCTCCCATGGCCATCCCCCCCCCCCCTCCTTTCCCTGCACTTTTCACACACGCCCTCCACACTCCTCCTCTCTGTCCTCCCATGGCCATCCCCCCCCCCCTCCTTTCCCTGCACTTTTCACACACGCCCTCCACACTCCTCCTCTCTGTCCTCCCATGGCCATCCCCCCCCCCCTCCTTTCCCTGCACTTTTCACACACGCCCTCCACACTCCTCCTCTCTGTCTTCCCATGGCCATCCCCCCCCCCTCCTTTCCCTGCACTTTTCACACACGCCCTCCACACTCCTCCTCTCTGTCCTCCCATGGCCATCCCCCCCACCCCACCCCCCCTCCTTTCCCTGCACTTTTCACACACGCCCTCCACACTCCTCCTCTCTGTCCTCCCATGGCCAAATTTCGTGTGCTGAGACACTGCCTGTGCTTTTCCATCAGCGTCGACAGGGCTGGAGCGACACGACCCTGACCGGCATCGGACAGAAAATAGCACGCCCTACGGACACACCCACACCCACACACGTACTCGCGCACGCGCGCGCACACATTCGCATATCTGCTCTCGCGCACGCGCGCGCGTACACACACACACACACACACACACACACACACACACACACACACACACACACACACACACACATAAGTGCGCATGCACGCGCACGCACGCACGCGCACGCACGCACGCACGCATGCACACGCACGCACGCACGCACGCACCACACACACACACACCACACACACACACACACACACACACACACACACACACAGATGTGGGGTGGGGTAGGAGCAGGCATCAGGGGTCCAAAGTGTAATAGTTATTCCTTTTTGCCGGGATCACAGACGGGTGCTTCATGTGCTGCTATGCCTGACCTCTCCTCTGTCTTCACTTCAGGCCCCGGCACTCGGCTCGTTCCTCACGTCTGTCTGTAGGAGCCTGATACCCCGCTGGGCACCCCGCCCACCCCTGATACCCCGCTGGGCACCCCGCCCACCCCTGATACCCCGCTGGGCACCCCGCCCACCCCTGATGCCCCGCTGGGCACCCCGCCCACCCCTGATGCCCCGCTGGGCACCCCGCCCACCCTTACCCGCTGGCACCCCGCCCACCCCTGATCCCCGCTGGGCACCCCGCCCACCCCTGATGCCCCGCTGGGCACCCCGCCCACCCCTGATACCTCCGCATGGGCACCCCGCCCACCCCTGATACCTCGCTGGGCACCCCGCCCACCCTGATACCCCGCTGGGCACCCCGCCCACCCTTGATCCCCGCTGGGCACCCCGCCCACCCCTGATCCCCGCTGGGCACCCCGCCCACCCCTGATACCCCGCTGGGCACCCCGCCCACCCCTGATACCCCGCTGGGCACCCCGCCCACCCCTGATACCCCGCTGGGCACCCCGCCCACCCCTGATACCCCGCTGGGCACCCCGCCCACCCCTGATGCCCCGCTGGGCACCCCGCCCACCCCTGATACCCCGCTGGGCACCCCGCCCACCCCTGATACCCCGCTGGGCACCCCGCCCACCCCTGATGCCCCGCTGGGCACCCCGCCCACCCCTGATACCCCGCTGGGCACCCCGCCCACCCCTGATGCCCCTGGGCACCCCGCCCACCCCTGATGCCCCCGCTGGGCACCCCGCCCACCCCTGATGCCCCGCTGGGCACCCCGCCCACCCCTGATGCCCCGCTGGGCACCCCGCCCACCCCTGATGCCCCGCTGGGCACCCCGCCCACCCCTGATGCCTCGCTGGGCACCCCGCCCACCCCTGATGCCCCGCTGGGCACCCCGCCCACCCCTGATGCCCCGCTGGGCACCCCGCCCACCCCTGATGCCCCGCTGGGCACCCCGCCCAACCCGTCCTTCTGCCTGCCTCTGTCTCATTAGTCACATGACATGTTGGGCCGCTGCCGCCTTATGAGGAGGAGAGAGAGGAGAGAGAGAGAGAGAGAGAGGAGAGAGAGAGAGATAGGGGAGAGAGAGAGAGAGAAGGAAAGAGAGAGAATAGGGGAGAGAGAGAGAGAGATGGAGAGGGGGGGTGGAAGGAGGGAAAGAGAAAGAGAGAGGAACAGAAGGGGAGAGAGAGAAAGAGAGAGAAAAGGAGGGGGGGTGGAGGAGGAGATGGAAGGAGAGAAGAGAAAGAGAAGGAAACGAAAGGGGAGAGAGAGAAAGATAGAGAGAAGACGGAAGTAGAGAGAGGAGGGAGGAGGGGAAACGGAAAGAGGAAGAGAGAGGGGGGAGAGAGAGAGAGAGAGAGAGAAGAGAGAGAGAGAGAGAGAGACAGACAGACAGACAGACAGACAGACATATGACGGGGAGGGGGTGGAGGGGGCTATGAGGACATAAATAATGAGGATTTCACTCTGTGGTACGATTCATCCTTGCGAGTGTTACATTACCAGGCTTACAGTCCCTCCTGGGGGATGCCCTTCAAATGTCAACCAACATATCCATCGCAGGATCGTTGGAAAGCTTTCAGAGGTTTGCTGGAGCTGGGGATGAATTTATCTTGTTTATTGCGTTGTTGGTTTGTTTTTATCGCACGTTGAGAGAGAGAGAGAGAGAGAGAGAGAGAGAGAGAGAGAGAGAGAGAGAGAGAGAGGCAGACAGACAGACAGACAGGCAGACATACAAAGAGACAGAAAGACACATTGAGAGAGAGAGAGAGAGAGAGAGAGAGAGAGAGAGAGAGAGAGAGAGGATATGCCAGTAGTGGTGATTCTTTAGTCAACAACAGAAGTATTCGGTGAAGTTCTGGGTATTTTTCATGCTGTCACCATGTTACTGAATGTGCACAGAATACTGCAACACACACACACACACACACACACACACACACACACACACACACACACACACACACACACACACATAGAGTGGACTGGAGACTTTGTTGACTGCTGTCAACAACTTGTTTCAGTGATGCTGTAAAAATGGAGAAAAAAAAACCGGAATTGACGGGTGTCGCCCAGCTGCAAGAGTCTGTATCATACATAGCACACAGTGCAATTCAACACGGTTAGTGCACAACTGAGATATAATTATCATCATCCTCATCAGTTGTAGTTGTGGTGGTAGAAGCAGTAGTTGTACTAAAAGTAATAGTAGTGGTAGTAGTTGTGGTAGTCGTAATAGTGGTGGTAGTAGTAGCAGTAACAGCAGTAGTAGTAGTAGCAGTGTTAACAGCATGGTGGTGGTAGTTAGTAGTAGTAGTAGTAGTAGTAGTAGTAGTAGTGGCAGTGTAGTGCTGGTGATAGGAGCAGCAGTAGTAGTAGCGACAGTCCTGAATGGTCCAGAGAAGACAAACCAGTGATGTTTTGTTGAAACACGAGGCAGCCACAACCAACAATGAAACAAACACAAGGCACGGCTTATCATGGCTCTGGCTGAAAGTTTTGTTATCTGCTGTTGCTGTTGCTGTCTTCATGGAACTTAGTGTTGCTGCTGCTATTCACGCTGTCGTTGTCACTGCTGTTCACGCTGTTGCTGCTACTATTCACGCTGTTGTTGTCACTGCTGTTCACGCTGTTGCTGCTACTATTCACGCTGTCTGTCACTGCTGTTCACGCTGTTGCTGCTACTATTCACGCTGTCTGTCACTGCTGTTCACGCTGTTGCTGCTACTATTCACGCTGTCGTTGTCACTGCTGTTCACGCTGTTGCTGCTACTATTCACGCTGTCTGTTACTGCTGTTCACGCTGTTGCTGCTACTATTCACGCTGTCTGTCACTGCTGTTCACGCTGTTGCTGCTACTATTCACGCTGTCTGTCACTGCTGTTCACGCTGTTGCTGCTACTATTCATGCTGTCTGTCACTGCTGTTCACGCTGTTGCTGCTACTATTCACGCTGTCTGTCACTGCTGTTCACGCTGTTGCTGCTACTATTCACGCTGTCGTTGTCACTGCTGTTCACGCTGTTGCTGCTACTATTCACGCTGTCTGTTACTGCTGTTCACGCTGTTGCTGCTACTATTCACGCTGTCTGTCACTGCTGTTCACGCTGTTGCTGCTACTATTCACGCTGTCTGTCACTGCTGTTCACGCTGTTGCTGCTACTATTCACGCTGTTGTTGTCACTGCTGTTCACGCTGTTGCTGCTACTATTCACGCTGTTGTTGTCACTGCTGTTCACGCTGTTGCTGCTACTATTCACGTTGTTGTTGCCCTACTATTCACGCTGTTGCTGCTACTATTCACGATGTTGTTGCCATTACTATTCACGCTGTTGCTGCTACTATTCACGCTGTTGTTGTCACTGCTGTTCACGCTGTTGCTGCTACTAGTTCACGATGTTGTTGCCACTACTATTCACGCTGTTGCTGCTACTATTCACGCTGTTGTTGCCACTACTATTCACGCTGTTGCTGCTTCTATTCACGCTGTTGTTGCCACTACTATTCACGCTGTCGTTGTCACTGCTGTTCACGCTGTTGCTGCTACTATTCACGCTGTCTGTCACTGCTGGTTCACCGCTGTTGCTGCTACTATTAACGCTGTCTGTCACTGCTGTTCACGCTGTTGCTGCTACTATTCATGCTGTTGTTGCCTACTACTTGTTGCATAGCTGTTGTTGCCACTACTATTCATGCTGTTGTTGCCACTACTATTCATGCTGTTGTTGCCACTACTATTAACGCTGTTGTTGCCACTACTATTAACGCTGTTGTATGCACTGTACTATTAACCGCTGTTGTTGCCACTACTATTAACGCTGTTGTTGCCACTACTATTAACGCTGTTGTTGCACTACTATTCACGCTGTTGTTGCCACTACTATTCACGTTGTTGTTGCCACTACTATTCACGTTGTTGTTGCCACTACTATTAACGCTGTTGTTGCCACTACTATTAACGTTTGTCCACTACTATTCACGTATGTTGTTGCTACTACTATTACCGCTGTTGTTGCTACTACTATTAACGCTGTTGATGCTACTACTATTAACGGTATTACTGCTACTATTAACGCTGTTGATGCTGCTACTGTTAACGTTGTTGTTGCCACTACTATTACCGCTGTTGTTGCTACTACTATTAACGCTGTTGATGCTACTACTATTAACGGTATTACTGCTACTATTAACGCTGTTGATGCTGCTACTGTTAACGTTGTTATTGCCACTACTGTTACCGCTGTTGTTGCTACTACTATTAACGCTGTTGATGCTACTACTATTAACGGTATTACTGCTACTATTAACGCTGTTGATGCTGCTACTGTTAACGTTGTTGTTGCCACTACTATTACCGCTGTTGTTGCTACTACTATTAACGCTGTTGATGCTACTACTATTAACGGTATTACTGCTACTATTAACGATGTTGTTGCCACTACTTTTAACGTTCAAGGTCTGACCAGCGCGTTGGGCTAATGCGTAGGTAAGACATCTGCTAAGTCGTAGCCACGAGACCCTCTTCTTCAATTTTCTCATCTTAGTTGTTAATTCATTTATCCATCAGCTTGAAATCATGTGTAGTGTTGTCTCAAAACTTAGCGGATGTGGCGTAGCGTATATGGACTAACCGCACGCAGTGACGCCTCATTGATGAAACTGAAACTGAATTAACGCGGTTGTTGCTACTACTATTAACGCGGCTGTTGTTACAACGACCGCAACAGCTGCTGCTACTGAAACTTGTGCCACGACTACAACTGAAGCCGCTATTTCCAGCATTGCTGCTGCTGCAACTGCTGTTCCTTTCCAACGACGGCAGGACAACGATGCCCAACGATGAGCAGCCCCCGCTCACCCCCAGCCATCATTTGTGTGGCGCCTGCCGCTGTCCCTGATTTGTCTGTGGATAGTGGTTACTACAATTCACCAACTATCGCTGACAGTTCCAACTATTGCTACTGTCGTTCCCATTGATGTGTATGGAGATAGTGGCTACTGCTGATCTGCTAACTATCGCTGGCATTTCGAACTATTGTTATTGCCGCTGCCTCTGATTTGTCTGTAGATAGCAGCTACTACAAATCTGCTACCTATCGCTGGACATTTCCAACTATTGCTATTGCCGCTGCCTCTGATTTGTCTGTAGATAGCAGCTACTACAAATCTGCTACCTATCGCTGGTATTTCCACCTATTGCTATTGCCGCTGCCTCTGATTTGTCTGTAGATAGCAGCTACTACAAATCTGCTACCTATCGCTGGTATTTCCACCTATTGCTATTGCCGCTGCCTCTGATTTGTCTGTAGATAGCAGCTACTACAAATCTGCTACCTATCGCTGGTATTTCCAACCAAGCAAAAGGATAAGGAAACATGACATGAAGGGCTTGCAGTCACTGCTGTAGTGTGTGTCGTCTATTTCAGCAGCTGTCAGGGGTGTCTTGCCGCAGTCACTGCTGTAGTGCGTGCCGTCTATTTCCAGGCAGCTTCAGGGGGTGTCTTGCCGCAGTCACTGCTGTAGTGCGTGTCGTCTATTTCCAGGCAGCTGTCAGGGGGTGTCTTGCTGCAGTCACTGCTGTAGTGCGTGTCGTCTATTTCCAGGCAGCTGTCAGGGGGTGTCTTGCTGCAGTCACTGCTGTAGTGCGTGTCGTCTATTTCCAGGCAGCTGTCAGGGGTGTCTTGCCGCAGTCACTGCTGTAGTGCGTGTCGTCTATTTCCAGGCAGCTGTCAGGGGGTGTCTTGCCGCAGTCACTGCTGTAGTGCGTGTCGTCTATTTCCAGGCAGCTGTCAGGGGGTGTCTTGCCGCAGTCACTGCTGTAGTGCGTGTCGTCTATTTCCGGCAGCTCTCAGGGGGTGTCTTGCCGCAGTCACTGCTGTAGTGCGTGTCGTCTATTTCCAGGCAGCTGTCAGGGGGTGTCTTGCCGCAGTCACTGCTGTAGTGCGTGTCGTCTATTTCCAGGCAGCTCTCAGGGGGTGTCTTGCCGCAGTCACTGCTGTAGTGCATGTCGTCTATTTCCAGGCAGCCCTCGGGAGGGGGGGGTGTCTTGCCGCAGTCACTGCTGTAGTGGTGTCGTCTATTTCCAGGCAGCTCTCGGGGGGAAGGGGGGGGGGTGTCTTGCCGCAGTCACTGCTGTAGTGTGTGTCGTCTATTTCCAGGCAGCTCTCGGGGGAAGGGGGGGGGGTCGGTCCGGGGGGGGGGGGGGTCTTGCCGCAGTCACTGCTGTAGTGTGTGTCGTCTATTTCCAGGCAGCTCTCGGGGGGAAGGGGGGGGGGGGGCGGGGGGGTCTTGCCGCAGTCACTGCTGTAGTGTGTGTCGTCTATTTCCAGGCAGCTCTCATATCAGGGGGTGTCTTGCCGGGTCTATTTTAAGACCGCGTCTTTGCATGATGCTTGGTTATAGCAATCGTCTGCCGTGGCGGCAGTTGACTGTGAGATTGAAATGA
>CM065736.1:1922952-1937952 GCA_033310375.1 Conus canariensis | reverse complement strand
GCCATGTTCTTTCAAAAGGTCTCTAAGGTAGCATGCCTCCTGTAATTCTTTCGTGTACCACGGTGGTTTGGGAATATGCTTTACTCTGATTGTTTTTAACGGAGCATGTCTGTTATAGACTTCTGTAAAAATTTCGATCCAAAAGTCAATCGCTGAATCTGGATCAGCAATATTGTATACTGTATGAAGTTCTGAATTCATTAAATCAAGCAAAAAGTTTTGTTCGTTGAATTTTGAGAAGCAACGATAGGTTATGGTTTTGTGGCCTGGTTTTGGGATTTTCACTCCATGTTTAGACCATGTAACACACACTGGGTAATGATCACTAGAAGAGAAGACTGGTACACAAGCTTCTAGTATGTTATTTTCATTTGAGACATAGATATGGTCAATGATTGTCTTTGAAGTTGGTGTGACTCTGGTGGGTGTTTTGATAATCTGATGTAAATTCAACACACTTATCGTTTGGCTCCATTGGCTGTTTGATTTCAAAAGATCTACATTGAAGTCACCGAGTAAAACAATCTCTTTACATTCTAATGAAACTGCGTCCATCATAGTAACAAATTTATCAGTCCAGCTGACTCTTTCTGTTGGGTTCCGATAGCAAAACCCGATTAAAATGGATCGTGATTTGTTCAGTGTGATTTGTATCCACACTGCTTCTACGTCATGCTGTTCTAGGTGGGAAAGTCTCTTGAAGTTGAGAGATTCACTGACATACACTAGAAGACCTGTCTCTTTGTCTTTAGTAGGGTCTTTTCGAACGATATTATAACCTGGGACTGATACATCTTTATCACTAATGTAGGTATTTAGTCTTGATTCGGAGAGACCCAGAACATGGAATGGCTTTTGGTGGTTCGATATCAGGGTCGAGATATCAGAGATCTTACTGACTGCACTATTGATATTTAAATGGCAAATTCTCAGTCCATCTCTCGATGGCCATGAGTTTTGGTTTGTGGTCATTTTATGTCCTGAGTGCACAAGTAAAAGGAAAAACAAAAAGAAAGGGGAAGAAAGGACACGTACAAAAAAGTAAAATAAATGATGAAAACAACAAAAAAAAAAGAAAAACCAATCAAACAAACTGGTAGATTAGATACCACAGCAGTGGTTCGGAAATAGGTGACTGAGAATGCACTTACAATTTAATGTGCACACAACTAATTGCTGTCAGGTTGTACAGGACGAAGTACTGCAAGACTAAAAAGCACAATTCCTGTATGTTGCACTCACAGAATCACCAACTCATATGTATCTGAACACACATATATATGCTGATAATCAGATAGAATTGTCTATAGGTCCAAGTCTGTTTGGCACAAATGCGTTGCACTTATGGAGCGCTCTCCGATCAGTCACATCCACCGAACGCAGGTATAAGAAAGTTATTATTATTTTTTTTTTTTAGAAACACAAATTTAGTCTGACATTCAGTGAAGTCACATATGATTCATGAGCCACACAGTTCAGTCATTTCTGAAGCATGGGGCAAAATGCCTTTAGCAACACGAGTGGTCTCGATAGTAAATGAGTAGAACACAAAATGTTTCAGCACAGCCTACGGTGATCACTGTCAACAATAGATGCCGATGTGAAAAGATAGTTATTATTGCTAAGAACATAATGACACGCACAAGTAGTATCCGAGGATTAGTTCTCAGTCAGGCAAGGAAGGATGAAAGTCACACACACACACACACACACACACACACACACACACACACACACACACACACACACACACACACACACACACACACACACACACACACACACACACACACACACACACACACACACACCCTTACATCAAGGACCTGTACGTATAACACACGTTTAGTTCCTCAAGTTTTGTTGTTTTTGTTTGTTTGTTTGTTTGTTTGTTTTTTGGGGGGGCAGGTGGGTGTGGAAGGGACGATTCTTACAAAGACAGTCTTCACACTGAAGAAAGGCCACAGGCTGCCTGTAGCAGTCGCACTGCTTCAGCAATGGCCTGTAGAGGATTAGCGGGGGTGGAGGGAGGCACTGTGGCGGGAACAGCGGTGCCGTAAGTGGGCAGTGGTTGGGGAGAGAGAGAGAGAGAGAGAGAGAGAGAGAGAGAGAGAGAGGCAGACAGAAAGAGAGCGAGGGAGCGAGAGACAGACAGACAGAAGAGAGAGAGAGAGAGAGAGAGAGATACAGATAGACACAGACAGAGGGGGGGGGGGGGGGGGGGGGGGGGGGGGGGGGGGGGGGAGGGGGAGGAAGGAAACCAATCCAGATCCGTCATCTGCTGTGAATGTTGTCGTGGTGCTGTCATTCTTCCGATGGACGTGTGGTGAAGCGCCACGCCCCAGCGTCCGTCCCCTCTGTACAACTTGTTGGCATGGTACAGCCTTCAGTGACTGTCCACCCTCTCTTCAGTCTGTTGGCATGGTACAGCCTTTAGTGCACTGTCCACCCTGTCTTGTCTTGTCTCACGTGCGCGCGCGCACTCACACACACACACACACAACACACACACACACACACACACACACACACACACACACACACACTAACACTAACACTAACATACACACATACACACACTAACACACACACACACACACACACACACACACACACACACACACACACACACACACTCGCTTATGTGTATAAAAACATGTACGGCTGACCAGGCACATTCACGTACGTGCGCGCGCTCACACACACGCTCTCTCTCTCTCTCTCTCTCTCTCTCTTCTCTCTCTCTCTCTCTCTCTTCTCTCTCTCCGCGCGCGCGCGCGCGCGCACACACACACACACAAACACACACACCTCCTCTCTCTCTCTCTCTCTCCTCTCTCTCCTCTCTCTCTCTCTCTCTCTCTCTCTCTGTCAATAGTGATGAGAGGTGATTGCCGCGAGGTTGCCCATAGATGTTCCATGCCTGACAGACTACAAGGGGCCATGATGAGTGGGCATTGGGGGTCTGTCTTTACCACTTTCTCTGTGATTTCCAGCCTCTCTCTCTCTCTCTCTCTCTCTCTCTCTCTCTCTCTCTCTGTCTGTCTGTCTGTCTCTCTCTCTCTCTCTCTCTCTCTCTCAGACAGACACACACACTCTCTCTCTCTCTCTCTCTCTCTCTCTCTCTCTCTCTCTCTCTCTCTCTCTCTCTCTCTCCTGTTCAGAGATGTCCCACCTGACGTGATCTTTGTTGTTGTCATGGTTGTCGTACCCTGGCTAGAAGACTCCAGGAATCATCCAAACAGCCGAAGTACTTGAACACTATGGTACAAATGCATCAGCTAGGAACGTGATCTTTGAGTTTCTGAGGGAGATTAACATTTTTCATCTGATCTAAGATTTTACGGAAGAAAGATTTTTAACGAAGTTTCTGGTACGTTTTTAGAAGATGTATTTTCAAGAGATGTGTGAAAAGTTTTGTTTGTTTGTTTGTTCGTTTCTTGTTGTTGTTGTTGTTTTTGATGACGTGTGAGTTGATCTTAACGTGGTGACAGCCCTGATGTGGCCCTTTGCGGTCGGCTGGGATATGAGCAACATTCTCTCTCTCTCTCTCTCTCTCTCTCTCTCTCTCTCTCTCTCCGTCAACGAAGCACACAGCTCAGAAGACACGGCCAGTTCTGACAGCTTTCGTCGTCGCTCAGTCGTAAACGTGTCCCTGAGCGCGCATCTGTGTGTGTGTGGGGTGTGGGTTGTTGGGGGTTGGGGGGGGGGGGGTCCGGGAGGGGGGGGTAGGAATGGGTAAGTGGATGGTGGAGGAAGAGGGTGGGTGGAGTTTTGACCTTTGGAGATTTCAGGGCTGATTGTTTTTTGCCGTGGTTTATGACTCTCATATTTGTCAGCGTGTTGGCTTGGATGAGACTGAGAATTACACCCCTTCTCCTCCTTCCTGTTCTCTCTCTCTCTCTCTCTCTCTCTCTCTCTCTCTCTCTCTCTCTCTCTCTCTCTCTCTCTCTCTCTCTCTCTGTCCTTGATTCAGACTGTTGGTGTATGCATGGTATTCTGCACCCTTGACAAAGGGACCGGTCGGACGAGTTTGGCTCCACGAGCGACAGGTTGGGAAGCACACCATAGACGCCTGTTGTGGCCCCACAGCGAGCGACAGGTTGGGAAGCACACCATAGACGCCTGTTGTGGCTCCACGAGCGACAGGTTGGGAAGCACACCATAGACGCCTGTTGTGGCCCCACAGCGAGCGACAGGTTGGGAAGCACACCATAGACGCCTGTTGTGGCTCCACGAGCGACAGGTTGGGAAGCACACCATAGACGCCTGTTGTGGCCCCACAGCGAGCGACAGGTTGGGAAGCACACCATAGACGCCTGTTGTGGCTCCACGAGCGACAGGTTGGGAAGCACACCATAGACGCCTGTTGTGGCCCCACAGCGAGCGACAGGTTGGGAAGCACACCATAGACGCCTGTTGTGGCTCCACGAGCGACAGGTTGGGAAGCACACCATAGACGCCTGTTGTGGCCCCACAGCGAGCGACAGGTTGGGAAGCACACCATAGACGCCTGTTGTGGCCCCACAGCGAGCGACAGGTTGGGAAGCACACCATAGACGCCTGTTGTGGCTCCACGAGCGACAGGTTGGGAAGCACACCATAGACGCCTGTTGTGGCCCCACAGCGAGCGACAGGTTGGGAAGCACACCATAGACGCCTGTTGTGGCCCCACAGCGAGCGACAGGTTGGGAAGCACACCATAGACGCCTGTTGTGGCTCCACAGCGAGCGACAGGTTGGGAAGCACACCATAGACGCCTGTTGTGGCCCCACAGCGAGCGACAGGTTGGGAAGCACACCATAGACGCCTGTTGTGGCCCCACAGCGAGCGACAGGTTGGGAAGCACACCATAGACGCCTGTTGTGGCCCCACAGCGAGCGACAGGTTGGGAAGCACACCATAGACGCCTGTTGTGGCCCCACAGCGAGCGACAGGTTGGGAAGCACACATAGACGCCTGTTGTGGCCCCACAGCGAGCGACAGGTTGGGAAGCACACCATAGACGCTTGTTGTGGCCCCACAGCGAGCGACAGGTTGGGAAGCACACCATAGACGCCTGTTGTGGCGGCTGTTCCTTGCCGGAAACCTGAGGAGAGACGTCAATAAACAGCGAATTTATGACACATACCAGACCAACACAAACACACTACAGAAACACAGAGTGATACACGCACACGCGCGCGCGCGCGCGCGACACACACACACACACACACACACACACACACACACACACACACACACACACACACACACCAAACGCACACACACATTTACTCACTCACTGACACACACACACACACACACACGCGCGCGCGCGCGCACACACACACACACATTCACTCACTCACTCTCTCTCTCTCTCTCTCTCTCTCTCTCTCTCTCTCACACACACACACACACACACACACACACACACACACACACACACGCACACACCTCACAGCACTTTTATTGTTAGAAAATAGTTTAAAAACCCTGCGGACAGGTACTCTCGAACAACACAAGACGTCTTTCTTCTGCACTCCGGCACGTGGTGATGTCTGAACAGGTTCACTGCACTGGAAGTAAACTGCCCTTTGATGCCCGCTGTTGTCTGTACAGCCTTGAACCGCCGGCACACGGGGAACGCTTGGGAATCTTGGCAAAGGCCCCATTCTTCTCCGGCCTCTGGTCATCGGAGAGAAGTAATAATTCTTCTCATTAGACAACGAGGCGTCGGAGGTAGTGGTGGTGGGGGTAGTGTGTGTGTGTGTGTGTGTGTGTGTGTGTGTGTGTGTGTGTGTGTGTGTGTGTGTGAGAGAGAGAGAGAGAGAGAGAATCCTCTTGATGCTCACACGGAAGTTACAGAGGTTGTCAGGATGAAAGAACAATGTAGATATGTTGCAGAGCTTTGTGCGTTTGTCTTTAAGAAGAGAGTCACAATCGATGTCATAAATCTTGTCAGCCATCACTCCCTCCCTACCCGCTCTGTCTCCCTCTCTCTCTCTCTCTCTCTCTCTCTCTCTCTCTCTCTCTCTACACACACACACACACACACACGCACACACACACGCACACACACACGCACACACACACGCACACACACACACACACACACTAACACTAACACACACACGCACACACACACACACGCACACACACACACACACACACACTAACACACACACACACACACACACACACACACACACACACACACACACACACACACACACACAACACACCACGTATATGTAACTTGAAAAGTCGGCGAACGAATTCCTCCAATCTTCCCTTTTTCAGCCAAACAATAGTACTCCACCTCCCCGCCTCTTTCCCCTACCTCCCCCAACTCTCCGTCCCATCCCTCCCCCCAACTCCCCCCCCCCATCGTCCCCCCATCCCCCTCACGCACACACTGACTCACTCCTACGCCCCACCAGCCTCCTAATCCTCTCCCCATCTCCCACAAAACTGTTGTCGCCAGGTGTATACGTAATGTTTGAGATACTGACGCAAGTTTATCCCGGTGATAGTGGGTCTACCCACTTAAACCTAGTATCCCCCCCCCCTACACACACACACCTCCACCCTGTACTTCCAGCTTGAAGCAGTTGTTCATTGCGCTTTGACTGGGCAGAGGGTTGGCAGGCCTTCAACACGCCGTCAGTCTTGCTACGAAGCTTCAGCTGGCAACAACATGATCACCGCTTCCTTTGAATCGCCTTTCAGGCCCAGGTGTAAAGAACACAGACAGGACAGAGAGAGAGAGAGAGAGAGAGAGAGAGAGAGAGAGAGAGAGAGAGAGAACTCAAGGAGAGAGAGAGAGAGAGAGAACTCAAGGAGAGAGAGAGAGAGAGAGAGAGAGAAACTCAAGGAGAGAGAGAGAGAGAGAGAGGAGGAGGAGAGAGAGAGAACTCAAGGAGAGAGAAGAGAGAGAGAGAGAGAACTCAAGGAGAGAGAGAGAGAACTCAAGGAGAGAGAGAGAGAGAGAGAACTCAAGGAGAGAGAGAGAGAGAGAACTCAAGGAGAGAGAGAGAGAGAGAGAGAACTCAAGGAGAGAGAGAGAGAGAGAGAACTCAAGGAGAGAGAGAGAGAGAATCAGAGAGAAGAAGACCAAGGGAGAGAGAGAGAACTCAAGGAGAGAAGAGAGAGAGAGAGAGAACTCAAGGAGAGAGAGAGAGAGAACTCAAGGAGAGAGAGAGAGAACTCAAGGAGAGAGAGAGAGAGAGAGAGAGAGAGAGAGAGAACTCAAGGAGAGAGAGAGAGAGAATCAGAGAGAGAGAGAGAGAGAGAGAGAGAGAGAGAGAGAGAGAGAGAGAGAGAGAGAGAAGCTCAAGGAGAGAGAGAGAGAGAGAGAGAGAAGAGCTCAAGGAGAGAGAGAGAGAGAGAGAGAACTCAAGGAGAGAGAGAGAGAGAGAGAGAGAGAGGGGGGGGGGTCTCAAGGCGACTCTGGGAAAGTTGTGTTGTTCAATTCTCGAATGACATGCAAAAAGACTCGTCAAATTTGCACTGACAGTGTTTCTTGTCAACAGTAATTCAAACTCTCCCCCACCCTTTCCTATCTGCCCCCCCCCGCCCTCCTCCCCCCCCCCCCCCCCCACACACACACACACATTCCACATCCTCATCTTCTGGAGCCCCAGGAAGCCAGAAAAGACTCACCACCAGGACAATGTCTGGTGCACGTTTCGGGTCAAAGGTCGCAAACTGAAGAACCCTGGCGGAGAATGTGTCCATGTTTCTGATCTGTCTGTCTGTCTGTCTGTCTGTCTGTCTGTCTCACTCTCTCTCTCTCTGGGGGAAAAGCAGGCAGGATATTATGTGTATATGCATGAGAGGGCATGTGAAGACGTGGGTGTAGGTGTGGGTGTGAGAGCCTTGCGCTTATTATAAACTGATGTCAGTTTGTGTGTGCGTGGCACTTGGTAATGGACTTGACAAGAAGACGACGAAGAAGGAAAAGGTGAGGAGAAGAAGGAGAAGAAGAAGGAGGAGGAGGAGAAGAAGGAGAAGAAGGAGAGGAGGAGGAGAAGAAGAAGGAGAAGGAGAAGAAGAAGGAGAAGAGGAGGAGAAGAAAGAATGAAGCAAGAAGACAGGCGGACGAAACATGCACAGTATGACGGGGGTACGAGGCAGACATTCCTACATGGAGACAGCACGCTGCACCCGTCGCCTGCCTCGCCGTACACACCGGTCACACACCAGTATTGCATGGACCTAACCCCCACCCCACCCCCACCCCACACAGCACCCGTCGCCTGCCTCGCTGTACACACCGGTCACACACCATTATTGCATGGACTCCCCCCCCCCCCCCACCACCACCTCTATCCCTCACCTCTGTGACCCCCACTCCCTCCTACTCCCCCTCCTCCATCCTCATACCCTTCACCCTTCGTATTCTCACTACTTATGTTTTGCTGTTTCTCCACCCCACCCCCCCCACCTCCCACCCCCTCCCCCCTCCCCCCCCCCCCCCACACACACACTCTACGTTACACACTCCATGTAGGACTTCCGGGACACGCCGAACTCGCTGAAGGCTGCAAGGACTCTCTCATAATCCCAGTCCCCCTTTACTCTACCCCCTTGGTATTTTACTAAGTATTAAAGGGGCTTCTATCAATCACTTCACTTACACTGCTGTAAATATATTGGAGCACCCTTTACGCTACGTGTGTGTGTGTGTGTGTGTGTGTGTGTGTGTGTGTGTGTGTGACAGTGCGCGCGCGCGAACACACACACACACACACACCACACACACACACACACCACTCTCTCTCTCTCTCTCTCTCTCTCTCTCTCTCTCTCTCATACACACACACGCAACATTACCTTACCTTACACACACACACACACACACACACACACACACACACACACACACTCACTCACACACACACACACACACACACTCTCTCTCTCTCTCTCTCTCTCTCTCTCATACACACACACGCAACATTACCTTACCTTACACACACACACACACACACACAACACACACACATCTCTCTCTCTCCTCCTCTCTCTCTCTCTCTCTCTCTCATACACACACACGCAACATTACCGTACCTTACACACACACACACACACACACACACACAACACACACAACACACACACACACAAAAGAGGGCATAAACCAACTCCTGTATGTAACTGCACATCCTAAAACACTTTGCATGTCTCAGAAAACGACTGTACTCCCCACAGTGCGACACCATGTAACAAGGAAGGCTCCTGTAAGGTTTTGTACTCTTAGGCTGAGCGTAGGTGTAGGTGTCAGAATAGCTTCAGGATCAGGATCGACTTTCTCTTTCCCCGAGTTCTCATCTTCCCAAACACGCAGCCCGTTCTGTACCGTGTCTGTCTTCGCTTTACACTCCGCTTCTTACTGGACGTTCGTAGTGAGCGAATTTCAGGTGTTGTACCTGACGCCCTGTGAGCTATGGCTTTGACAGTTCAAGGCTGTAAAGAGGAAAGGGGGAGTGGGAGAGAGACAGAAGGAGAGGGAAGGGGGTGAGGAGGGGCACTGTGACCAATCAAAAGAGTGAGGCGGTTGATGAAAGTGATATTTGGCAAAACGGGATGGGTGAGGGGGGGGGGGGGGGGGGAACTGTAATAATATCCAGAGGATATATTTTAGACAGCTGTTCTTAATGAGTGTGGATAGAAAAAGGGATAAAAGAGAGGGGGGGGGGTATGGGAAGTGAGGAGGGGGGAGAGAGAGAGAGAGACAGAGACAGAGAAAGAAGGCAGACTGACACTGACGCTCTGGTTTCCATCCTGAGAACCAAGGGGCGTTACTCATCACCACCTTGCAGTGACGTATAGAGAATGACGAATTGTATATGGCTCGTTACCAACGCAAAGCTCCATCTGTAGTAAGGACTTCAAAGACCATACACACACATACACACACATCACACACACACACACACACACACACACACACACACACACACACACACACACACACACACACAAAACCTGTCCGCCCCCTCCCCCCTCCACATACGCACACTCACAAGTAATAAATGCTTGACACATAGACATCTTACATGAATTTATGATCAAATCCGCAGTGATCATACAAGAGGAAGAGGAATAGAAAAATTGAGAGAGAGAGAGAGAGAGAGAGAGAGAGAGAGAGAGAGAGAGAGAGAGATGATGATGATGATCATGATGATGATCATGATGATAATCTTTATTTCCAAGGGTAACAGATAAGCAAACACATGCTTTTTTTCATCCGGCCCTTGCCCCGTTAAGGGACTAAGTATGACTAACGACTAAGACTTACAAAACTTTTAACAAACACGCATATCTTCACAACATTAAAAAGTTCATCCATTAAGGCGTAGATGACTTTAAAAGGAAAAAAGAAACGATTTAAACAACAAACAAGAATAAAGAAATTGATGACAAAGAAGAAAAGAATCAGCACACACAGATATGGAATAAGCGATCCTCCCATCGAAGGGGGGGGGGGGAGAGAGAGAGAGAGAGAGAGAGAGAGAGAGAGAGAGAGAGAGAGAGAGAGAGAGATTCCTTTGTAAAAAAAATAACATACAACAAGAAGAGAGAGAGAGAGAGAGAGAGAGAGGAGGCGGGGGAGAAAGGGGGAGGGGGTGTTGGGGCAGACGTTTGGGAGAAGGACATGAAGACCGAAGAAAGTTCAGGTCCAGAGACACGGAGTCAGAAACAGGAGGGGGGGGGGGGGGGTGAGGGAAGGATAGGAGCGGGTGGGGTAGTATAGATGGCGGATGCCGAAAACGGAGATTGGGGTGAGGGGCGGAGGGGAGAGGGAGGGAGGGAGAAACCAGGTGGAGGGAGGGGAGGGAGGTTTTGCAGCCGAGGCCCAAAAACCAAAGTGAGAGAGGCAGTAGAGGGGAAACAAAAAACCACGCACCACAGACACGGCGAGCTGTCGACGACTGTGTGTAATTGCAGGTCACATGTTGGGAGTGTTGGCAGCTGTTTGGCCAAGGGGTAGTGTTACTACTGAGGCTTCCCTGGCCAGCTGTATCGGAAATCTCCTGACTAAACAAGCCAGCCTTCGGGCCAGGGAGAGAAAGGAGAGGGCAACTCCAGTCGACAATATTGAAAGAATCTGTAGAGAGGTTGATGACTTGCCTGCCAAGGCCGCGCGGTTAGTTTGTTCCCCTCCCCCACCCCCCGCCCCCTCCTACAGAGAGAAATCAACAGGGAGGGAGGAGAAGGAGGGGGGGGGAGGTAAAGATGGGCGGGGACGGATGCCTCTGGGTTGAGAGAGGATGGGGGAGGATAGGGAGACAGATTGAGACGACAAGCAGTATCTCTCTCTCTCTCTCTCTCTCTCTCTCTCTCTCTCTCTCTCTCTCTCTCTCTCTTTGTGCACCTATGATGCGTGTTTGAGTGGGAAAGGCCTGGGGGGCGAGGGGGGGGGGAGCGGGGAGGGGAGGCTGTGACAGATGGGCAGAATAAAGAAACAGAGGCGGATTTCAAAAGATAAACACAGGGATGGAAGGCCATTGTCAGGTAAAGAGAGACAGGGACAACAGAGGCGGATTTCAAAAGATAAACACAGGGATGGAAGGTCATTGTCAGGTAAAGAGAGACAGGGACAGTTAGAAGAAGGCGAAGAACGAAACGGAGAGAGAGGAGAAGATGGTGAAAGAGAGAGAGAGGAGAGAGAGAGAGAGAGAGAGAGAGAGAGAGAGAGAGAGAGAGAGAGAAGAGAGACAGACAGACAGACAGACAGACAGACAGATAGGCAGAGAGTAACCATGGCAGTTTGTCACTTTGTGTATATTTTGGCGAATGTTGTCAGCTAGAGAAAGAAACACAAGGCAAGAGAGGGACTTGACAGTAAGGCCAAAGAGAGACTTGACAGTAAGGCCAAAGAGAGACGTGACAGTAAGGCCAAAGAGAGACTTGACAATAAGGCCAAAGAGAGACTTGACAATAAGGCCAGAGAGAGACTTGACAGTAAGGCCAAAGAGAGAGACTTGACAGTAAGGCCAAAGAGAGAGACTTGACAGTAAGGCCAGAGAGAGACTTGACAGTAAGGCCAGAGAGAGACTTGACAGTAAGGCCAGAGAGAGACTTGACAATAAGGCCAAAGAGAGACTTGACAATAAGGCCAGAGAGAGACTTGACAGTAAGGCCAGAGAGAGACTTGACAGTAAGGCCAGAGAGAGACTTGACAGTAAGGCAAAAGAGAGACTTGACAATAAGGCCAGAGAGAGACTTGACAGTAAGGCCAGAGAGAGACTTGACAGTAAGGCAAGAGAGAGACTTGACAATAAGGCCAGAGAGAGACTTGACAGTAAGACAAGAGAGAGACTTGACAATAAGGCCAGAGAGAGACTTGACAGTAAGACAAGAGAGAGACAGGGCGGAAAGGAAAGAGGCAAAGCACGGAAAAGAGCCGGGGGGAGGGGGGGGAGAGACTACTCACGGGAGAGTAGCATGCTTAGTCCATTGGAACATGTTATCAGTCAGCTGTGTGTTCTCTGCCAGGACCGGGAGTTTATATTCATCGTCACCCTGCTGCTGTCATTGGTTTTGTTTTCCTAATAGGAGCTTTTTTTCTGCTTCTTGTTTCCTTTTTTCCGTTTTCCAAGATTTAATCATCTCACACGGTTGTTGTTGTTTTTTTTGTTTGTGTTTTTTGTTTTTTATCGACGTGCTATTTGTTTTGCTTCAATTAGGACTAGTTCTCCCCTGCGTGGTTGTATTTCTGTCCTATGATATTATGTGTCTTGGTCTGGCCCAGGCTCCCACGCCTCCCTCCTTCCTTCTCTCTCCTCTTTCCGCTGTGGCCTTAACCTGATGAACTTTCCTGTTCCAACGATATATCCCTCCCTACACTCTTCCTACCCCTTCATCTTCTCCTCTCTCTCTCTCTCTCTCTCTCTCTCTCTCCTCTCTCTCTCTCTCTCTCTCTCTCTCTCCAGTGTGTGTGTGTGTGAGTGAGTGAGCAAGAGAGAGAGAGAGAGGGAGAGAGTGTGTGAGAGAGAGAGAGTAAGAGAGAGTGAGAGAGAGAGAGAGTGTGTGTGTGTGTGTGTGTGTGTGTGTGTGTGTGTGTGAGAGAGAGAGAGAGAGAGAGAGTGTGTGTGTGTGTGTGTGTGTGTGTGTGTGTGTGTGTGTGTGTGTGTGTGTGCTGATACTATTTTGGTAACTGTTGCTTCTTATATCCTCTTTATGCGTAGAAATAGTATATACTACGTAGTTTGTGTGTGTGTGTGTGTGTGTGTGTGTGTGTGTGTGTGTGTGTGTGTGTGTGTGTGTGTGTGTGCACCGCCATGTCTCTCTCACCGAATAGTTCAGAATATGCTGGTTAATAAGGGTAATTAGGGTCAGAAGGTTGGCGCGGGGTGGGGGGGGGGGGGGGGGGGGGAGGGGGGGGGGGGGGGGGGGGGGGGGGGGGGGGGGGGGGGGGAGGGGGGGTCGGGAGGGGGGGGTGGGGGTGGTGGAGGGGGTGTTTCGCCTCCCTTCTGGCAGGGTCTGTCCGGGGTTTCAGACGAGCCGTGCAGAGAGAGTGTAGGTTCTGATCAGCCGTTCCCCCTCCCCCCCTCCTTCCCCCCCCCCAACAGCCCCTGCGTCCATCTGGCTGAATAACAGCCTGCCCTGCTTCGTATGTTGAATAGAGCTGTCTTTGCCTTACAAGTGTGGATAGCGCCCTGTTTCGCTTCAAAGCTTGTGGATAGCGCCCTGTTTCGCCTTACTAAGCATTGGGAACAGCGCCTGTTTCCTGCTTCTAGATTGGTGGGAATGCAGCCGTTCCTGCCTACAAAGCATTGTGGGGAATAGCAGCCCTGTTTCCGCCTACTAAGCTTGGGAACGCAGCCCTGTCTCGCTTACAAGCTTGTGGAACTAGCACCTGTTTCTGATTACTAAGCATTGTGGAACTAGCAGCCCTGTCTTCCTGCCTTACAAAGCATTGTGGAACTACCAGCCCTGTCTTCCTGCCTTACAAGCATTGTGGAACCAGCAGCCCTGTCTTCCTGCCTTACTAAGCATTGTACTGAGCCGTCTCCTGCTTACTAACATTTAACCAGAGCCTGTTTCCTGCCTTACTAAGCATGCGAACTAGCAGCCCGTCTTCCCCCCCTGCAACTAAGCATTGTGGAACTAGCACCCTGTCCTTCCTGCTTACTAAGCTTGTGGAACCAGCAGCCCTGTCTTCCTGCATTACTAAGCATTGTGGAACTAGCAGCCTGTCTTCCTGCATTACTAAGCATTGTGGAACCAGCAGCCCTGTCTTCCTGCACTTACTAAGCATTGTGGAACAGCAGCCCTGTCTTCCTGCCTTACAAGCATTGTGGAACCAGCAGCCCTGTCTTCCTCCCTTACTAAGCATTGTGGAACCAGCAGCCCTGTCTTCCTGCCTTACAAAGCATTGTGGAACTAGCAGCCCTGTCTTCCTGCCTTACTAAGCATTGTGGAACTAGCAGCCCTGTCTTCCTGCCTTACTAAGCATTGTGGAACTAGCAGCCCTGTCTTCCTGCCTTACTAAGCATTGTGGAACCAGCAGCCTGTCTTCCTGCATTACTAAGCATTGTGGAACTAGCAGCCCTGTCTTCCTGCCTTACAGTATTGTTGAACAGCAGCCCTGTCTTCCTGCATTACTAAGCATTGTGGAACTAGCAGCCCTGTCTTCCTGCCTTACGTATTGTTGAACTAGCAGCCCTGTCTTCCTGCCTTACGTATTGTGAACTAGCAGCCCTGTCTTCCTGCATTACTAAGCATTGTTGAACTAGCAGCCCTGTCTTCCTGCCTTACTAAGCATTGTGGAACTAGCAGCCCTGTCTTCCTGCCTTACTAAGCATTGTGGAACCAGCAGCCCTGTCTTCCTGCCTTACTAAGCATTGTGGAACTAGCATCCTGTCTTCCTGCCTTACTAAGCATTGTGGAACTAGCAGCCCTGTCTTCCTGCATTACTAAGCATTGTGGAACCAGCAGCCCTGTCTTCCTGCCTTACTAAGCATTGTGGAACTAGCAGCCCTGTCTTCCTGCATTACTAAGCAT
>CM065736.1:1920027-1922852 GCA_033310375.1 Conus canariensis | reverse complement strand
CTATGATCAGGATGTTAGGAATGGTTTCACACACACACACACACACACACACACACACACACACACACACACACACACACACACACACACTCGGACACTCGCACACATGTACACATATATATTCATAGTTCTGCCAAATACATAATGAGACGCACAGGTTTCAACGATTCTGGAGAAAGAGTATTAGGTCAGATATTGATTTTCCTAGAATTGCACGCGAAAAACACTTCGCCAACAAACTCTCTCCACGTATGTGCTGCAAATGATCTTAAATACATTAACCATTAATCCAACGGTGCCACAAATGATTTAAAATACATCAACCGTTAATCCACACGATGTGCCACAAATGATTTGAAATACCTCAACCATTAATCCAAACGATATGCCATCAATGGTTTTAAATACATCAACCATTAATCCACACGATATGCCATCAATGGTTTTAAATACCTCAACCATTAATCCAAACGATATGCCATCAATGGTTTTAAATACATCAACCATTAATCCACACGATACGCCATAAATGGTTTTAAATACAACCATTAATCCACACGATACGCCATCTCGTTCTGCTGGGCCTGTTGTCTCTCCCTGGGAAGAAACAAGTGTAACAGTCAATGCTGTGACGGCTGAAACAACAAAGGCAGATTGTCCACATGTCACAGTCAATGCTTGACGGCTGAAACAACAAAGGGCAGATTGTCCACATGTCACAGTCAATGCTGTGACGGCTGAAACAACAAAGGGCAGATTGTCCACATGTCACAGTCAATGCTGTGACGGCTGAAACAACAAAGGGCAGATTGTCCACATGTCACAGTCAATGCTGTGACGGCTGAAACAACAAAGGGCAGATTGTCCACATGTCACAGTCAATGCTGTGACGGCTGAAACAACAAAGGGCAGATTGTCCACATGTCACAGTCAATGCTGTGACGGCTGAAACAACAAAGGGCAGATTGTCCACATGTCACAGTCAATGCTGTGACGGCTGAAACAACAAAGGGCAGATTGTCCACATGTCACAGTCAATGCTGTGACGGCTGAAACAACAAAGGGCAGATTGTCCACATGTCACAGTCAATGCTGTGACGGCTGAAACAACAAAGGCAGATTGTCCACATGTAACAGTCAATGCTGTGACGGCTGAAACAACAAGGCAGATTGTCCACATGTACAGTCAATGCTGTGACGGCTGAAACAACAAAGGGCAGATTGTCCACATGTCACAGTCAATGCTGTGACGGCTGAAACAACAAAGGGCAGATTGTCCACATGTCACAGTCAATGCTGTGACGGCTGAAACAACAAAGGGCAGATTGTCCACATGTCACAGTCAATGCTGTGACGGCTGAAACAACAAAGGGCAGATTGTCCACATGTCACAGTCATGCTGTGACGGCTGAAACAACAAAGGGCAGATTGTCCACATGTCACAGTCAATGCTGTGACGGCTGAAACAACAAAGGGCAGATTGTCCACATGTCACAGTCAATGCTTGACGGCTGAAACAACAAAGGCAGATTGTCCACATGTACAGTCAATGCTGTGACGGCTGAAACAACAAAGGCAGATTGTCCACATGTACAGTCAATGCTTGACGGCTGAAACAACAAAGGGCAGATTGTCCACATGTCACAGTCAATGCTGTGACGGCTGAAACAACAAAGGGCAGATTGTCCACATGTACAGTCAATGCTGTGACGGCTGAAACAACAAAGGGCAGATTGTCCACATGTAACAGTCAATGCTGTGACGGCTGAAACAACAAAGGGCAGATTGTCCACATGTAACAGTCAATGCTGTGACGGCTGAAACAACAAAGGCAGATTGTCCACATGTAACAGTCAATGCTGTGACGGCTAAACAACAAAGGCAGATTGTCCACATGTCACAGTCAATGCTGTGACGGCTGAAACAACAAAGGCAGATTGTCCACATGTCAACAGTCAATGCTGTGCGGCTGAAACAACAAAGGCAGATTGTCCACATGTACAGTCAATCTCTGTCGTAACAACAGGCAATTGTCACATTCACACAATCTCTGAACAAAGGCAGATTGTCCACATGTAACAGTCAATGCTGTGACGGCTGAAACAACAAAGGCAGATTGTCCACATGTAACAGCAGCGCCAGTTCAAATTCATTTGGAAAAAAAATCAAATGATTTAAAAGTGTGCAATGTTGCTTCACTTCGATCGATAATAATGCAGTATCTTTTTTTGCAACCCCCCACTTTTTTTAAAGATTAAAATCACACTACCAGGATAAGAAGCCTCCTGTTTTAAGGGTGGAGTTGGTCACCAATCTCATGACAGTGATTCACCGTCTTCTCCTGTCAGTATCCTCTGTTTATCTTGATTCTCAGTCAGTTTGTAAAAAAAAAAAAAAGATTTGCCGCGTTTTGAGAATACTCGGAGGGAAGAAGTATTTGAAATGACGCATTGATTCCCTGTCGTGCATGCAAGGTGCAGATGGTGGTCAGTGGTGGATGCCATCCCACACTGGGTTTCCTTTCAATGATCAGGCAGACAGAACAGCAACTAGGGGTTTCCTTTCACTGACCAGGCAGACAGAACAGCAACTAGGGGTTTCCTTTCACTGACCAGGCAGACAGACAGACAGTTCTTAACTGCAGGGACAGCAATTGACATTTCTCAACAGGATCAGAGTCAAGTGCACGTTGGCATGCCAAGAAACGAGATGATACCTGAAGTAGTGTTTTGGATGTGTTTCAAGTCATCCTCAAGGCCTCGTCAGAGGACTATTTCACTCTTTGTTTCTTCTCTTCCTTCTCCTTCTTCCTCTCATTTCCTTTT
>CM065736.1:1897527-1907527 GCA_033310375.1 Conus canariensis | reverse complement strand
TTGTACACACGGGACTCGTCAGTCACCGTCACTACTCTAGCCATGAGAGGAAACTCGCCGATTTGTTTGTTTGTTTTGTTGTTGTTGTTGTTGTTTTTCTCGGTGTACACAAGGAGGTCGACAGTCACCGTCACTACTCTAGCCATGAGAGGAAACTCGCCGATTTGTTTGTTTGTTTTGTTGTAGTTGTTGTTGTTGTTTGATACTGGTTGCAGTTTATGACATGCCACATTTTCTTTCTTTCTTTCTTTTGTTTTTTAATCCACGGCTAGTTAGTGGAAACTGTACATACTGTACAGAGTGGACGCAGTGTATTCTGCGGTGTGTGTTTGTATGTAGGGCTATTTTATGCATTTCTCAACACATTTAAGTGTGTGTGTGTGTGTGTGCGTGTGGGGGGGGGGGGGGTAGTTTTACAAGGTCAAGCGGAATGACATTCGCTTTCAGTGAACGTTGTGGTATCCGCCGTCAGAATGTGAACAGTTCAACTGCCACGTCGTTCACTGTGTGTTGGTGGTGGTGTTTCTTGCTGTGTTGTTTGTTGTTGATGTTGTTTGTCGCTGTGTTGTTTGTTGCTGTGTTGTTGGTGTTACTTGTTGCTGTGTTGTTTGTTGTTAATGTTGTTTGTCGCTGTGTTGTTTGTTGCTGTGTTGGTGGTGTTATTTGTTGCTGTGTACTTTGTGTTGTTTGTTGCTGTGCTATTTGTGTTGTTGCTGTGTGGTTGGTGTTGTTTATTGGTGTGTTGTTTGTTGTTGTGTTGTTTGTTGCTGCGTTGTTTGTTGCCGCGTTGTTGGTGTTACTTGTTGCTGTGTTGTTTGTTGTTGTGTTGTTTGTTGCTGTGTTGTCTGTGTTGTTTGTTGCTGTGTTGTTTGTTGCTGTGTTCTTTGTTGCTGTGTTCTTTGTTGCTTCGTCAAGACGTGACTTTTTTCGGGATGTATTCTGTCTTTCCGCACGAATTTGACAGCCCAGAAAAGGCCCTGTGTGGTAGGCTGGGGTATGATGATAAACTACACTATGTAGAGAGATGTAGAGTGGTGTACGATGATAAACTACACTATGCAGAGAGATGTAGAGTGGTGTACGATGATAAACTACACTATGTAGAGAGATGTAGAGTGGTGTACGATGATAAACTACACTATGTAGAGAGATGTAGAGTGGTGTACGATGATAAACTACACTATGTAGAGAGATGTAGAGTGGTGTATGATGATAAACTACACTATGTAGAGAGATGTAGAGTGGTGTATGATGATAAACTACACCATGTAGAGAGATGTAGAGTGGTGTACGATGATAAACTACACCATGTAGAGAGATGTAGAGTGGTGTACGATGATAAACTACACCATGTAGAGAGATGTAGGGTGGTGTACGATAATAAAACTACACCATGTAGAGAGATGTAGAGTGGTGTATGATGATAAACTACACCATGTAGAGAGATGTAGAGTGGTGTACGATGATAAACTACACTATGTAGAGAGATGTAGAGTGGTGTACGATGATAAACTACACCATGTAGAGAGATGTAGAGTGGTGTACGATGATAAACTACTCTATGTAGAGAGATGTAGAGTGGTGTACGATGATTAACTACACTATGTAGAGAGATGCAGAGTGGTGTACGATGATAAACTACACTATGTAGAGAGATGTAGGGTGGTGTACGATGATAAACTACACTATGTAGAGAGATGTAGAGTGGTGTACGATGATAAACTACACTATGTAGAGAGATGTAGGGTGGTGTACGATGATAAACTACACTATGTAGAGAGATGGAGGGTGGTGTACGATAATAAAACTACACCATGTACAGAGATGTGAAAGACAGCTGTCCTGTTGCTGTATGATACGATGATAAAACTACACTATGTACAGAGATGTGAAAGACAGCTGTCCTGTTGCTGTGTGATACGATGATAAAAGTAAACTATGTACAGAGATGTGAAAGACAGCTGCCGTGTTGCTGTGTGATACGATGATGAAAGTAAACTATGTACAGAGATGTGAAAGACAGCTGTCCTGTTGCTGTGTGATACGATGATAAAACTACACTATGTACAGAGATGTGAAAGACAGCTGTCGTGTTGCTGTGTGATACGATGATGAAAGTAAACTATGTACAGAGATGTGAAAGACAGCTGTCGTGTTGCTGTGTGATACGATGATAAAACTACACCATGTACAGAGATGTGAAAGACAGCTGTCGTGTTGCTGTGTGATACGATGATAAAAACTACACCATGTACAGAGATGTGAAAGACAGCTGTCGTGTTGCTGTGTGATACGGTGATAAAACTACACCATGTACAGAGATGTGAAAGACAGCTGTCCTGTTGCTGTATGATACGATGATAAAAGTAAACTATGTACAGAGATGTGAAAGACAGCTGCCGTGTCGGTGATTTGTTGTTGTTGTTTTTCTTTCAGCTGAGCCTACCGACAACCCAGTGGCCGATCAGCGTAAGTGACTTTCTTTTTCATTTCGTTGATTCTGTCAGTGTTTCATAGTCAATATTCAAATTTCATTCTCAGATAATACATTTAGCATTTAAGATAAGTGGTTTTTAGTTCCTTTTAATTGAAGTGTTTCATAGTCAAAATCCACATTTTGTTCTCAGACAATACATTGAGCAATCAAGATACATGGTTTTCTTCCCATCGTGCGATCTCCACTGAAGAAGGTCACGATGTGATCTTCCTACTTGAAATGTAGACGTATTTGGACAGTACTAGTCTTCTATAGTAATGCATCCTGTTTTGACACACATAAGTAAGTCAGTGTTTTGCTTCTGCTGATGGTGACCACGTCTCTGGTTCACTGACTGTCTGAAGGAACCCTCTAAGACATTGACAGGTAGGCCATCAGCTTCAGACCCTGACACTGACAGGTAGGTCATCAGCTCCAGACCCTGACACTGACAGGTAGGCCATCAGCTCTAGACCCTGACACTGACAGGTAGGTCATCAGCTCCAGACCCTGACACTGACAGGTAGGCCATCAGCTCCAGACCCTCTGTGACACTGACAGGTAGGCCATCAGCTCCAGACCCTCTGTGACACTGACAGGTAGGCCATCAGCTCCAGACCCTCTGTGACGCTGACAGGTAGGCCATCAGCTCCAGACCCTCTGTGACACTGACAGGTAGGCCATCAGCTCCAGACCCTCTGTGACACTGACAGGTAGGCCATCAGCTCCAGACCCTGACACTGACAGGTAGGCCATCAGCTTCAGACCCTGACGCTGACAGGTAGGCCATCAGCTCCAGACCCTCTGTGACACTGACAGGTAGGCCATCAGCTCCAGACCCTGACGCTGACAGGTAGGCCATCAGCTCCAGACCCTCTGTGACACTGACAGGTAGGCCATCAGCTCCAGACCCTGACGCTGACAGGTAGGCCATCAGCTCCAGACCCTCTGTGACACTGACAGGTAGGCCATCAGCTCCAGACCCTCTGTGACACTGACAGGTAGGCCATCAGCTCCAGACCCTCTGTGACACTGACAGGTAGGCCATCAGCTCCAGACCCTCTGTGACACTGACAGGTAGGCCATCAGCTCCAGACCCTGACGCTGACAGGTAGGCCATCAGCTCCAGACCCTGACACTGACAGGTAGGCCATCAGCTCCAGACCCTGACACTGACAGGTAGGCCATCAGCTCCAGACCCTGACGCTGACAGGTAGGCCATCCGCTCCAAACCCTGACGCTGACAGGTAGGCCGGTAGCTCCAAACCCTGACACTGACAGGTAGGCCATCAGCTCCAGACCCTGACACTGACAGGTAGGCCATCAGCTCCAGACCCTGACGCTGACAGGTAGGCCATCAGCTCCAGACCCTGACGCTGACAGGTAGGCCATCAGCTCCAGACCCTCTGTGACACTGACAGGTAGGCCGGCAGCTCCAGACCCTGACACTGACAGGTAGGCCGCCAGCTCCAAGCCAAAGTCAAGCTGAAACATGACAGGGTCACTCCATTTCTCCTGTGAAATCAGTTTCCTGTCTTCCCACCCGTTTGTGTCACAGACCCTTTGTCCTCACGTCAGTATAAAGCATAATGATAATACCATAGAGTTTGTCTGAGAGACCTGTAGTCCAATAGTTGGAGCATGTGGCTGTGGAGCTAGCCATGATCGTGCGTTGCAATCATTCGTGCGGTGTGATGTTCACGGCGTGAAAAGCCTGTCTGTCCACCCAGCAGTATGAAACAGCCGCCTGATTCAGGTGAGGGAGGGTTAAGGCTGATAAGCCTGCCTGTCCACCAGGCAGTATGAAACATGAAGCTGATTCAGGTGAGAAAGGGTTAAGGCTGAAAAGCCTGTCTGTCCACCCAGCAGTATGAAACACCAACCTGATTCAGGTGAGGGAGGATTAAGGCTGAAAAGCCTGCTGTTCACCCAGCAGTATGAAACACCAACCTGATTCAGGTGAGGGAGGGTTAAGGCTGAAAAGTCTGTCTGTCCACCCAGCAGTATGAAACACCAACCTGATTCAGGTGAGGGAGGGTTAAGGCAGTGGAAGGAGGGGGGGGGGGAGGGACTCTGCATTCTGAAATGTCGTGCCCCAGACATGGTGAATCTCTAACAGTCTACTGCTCTCTACGGCCGTTCAGTCAAGGAAGGACCTTAACCTGACCCCCCCCCCCCCCAACTCCTTCACAATAGAAAATGCTGAACAATTAAGTAGTGGGGGAAAACAAGTGCAGGCTAACAATTCTTCCATCATTAAAGTAATGACTTGACAAAGATTTGAACTTTAAAAAGGGGGTGGGGGTGGAGATGAAGAAAGTGGGAACATAAAAGTAAGAAAATATAGATATGAAAACCCTTCACTAGCTGCATGAACCATCACAATCCCTCTCGAAGGCAAATCTACTTATATTGCCTGTTCCTAGGCCTTTCGTCCGCTGGATCGGACTCATCAAGGAGTCACGGCTGATTGTGTCTGTGCTCCTGGCGTCAAATAGAGACACACCACAGTCCATAACTCGCAACTCCTTCTTCACAAATCACGTTTTAATCCCGCAAGCCACACTGGCCTACGTGGAGAGTTAATGACGCTTTCACTGTCCATGAATTGCAAGTTCAGTGCTGGATACATTTTCACCAAATGATGCGTAAAGTTTCGCTTGTCTTCTCACAGAGTTCAGCGCCTGATACATTTGCACCTAATGATGCCTAAAGCCTCGCTTGTGTCCTCACAGCCTGCGGGACCCGCCAGGAGGCGGACATGATGTTTGTGGTGGACAGCGTCAACGCCGGCAAGAAGAACACGCAGAAGGCCCTCAACTTCATGCGCTCCGTCGCCGGCAACATGGACATCGACCGCGACAAGATCCAGCTGGGACTGGTGGCCCCTGACCCCTGTGCCCCGGCCGCCTCCCCCTCCTCCCCCCAGGCCCTCAGACAAGGGGAAGACCACCCTCAAGGCTTCGGCCTGGGCCGGAGCAAGGACAACGTCATCGACGCCCTGCACACGGACACCAGTGACTTCGCCACGTTGGTCCGGGACCTGCGCACTACGGCGTTCCGCCACCGGAGCGGGGCGAGGAAGGGCGCCAAGAGAGTGGCCGTCCTCATCGTGGACGGCAACCTGGAGAACCCCCTGGGCACCCTGGCCGAGGCCCAGCGGATCCGGGACAAGAAGGGCGTGGAGATCTACGTCATTTCCGTGGGCACGGAGGCGCCGCAGCCGGAGATGATGATGATGTGCGACTACCCGACGCGGGACCACTTCTACCACGTGGACAGCTACGATCGCCTGGACGACATGAGGGACACGCTGGTCGACCTCCTGTGTGACGGTCAGTCTGTGTGTGTGTGTGTGTGTGTGTGTGTGTGTGTGTGTGTGTGTGTGTGTGTGTGTGTGTGAGGGAGAGAGAGAGAGAGAGAGGGGGGAGAGAGAGAGAGAGAGAGAGAGAGAGAGAGAGAGAGAGAGAAAGGGGGATTTCGTGTCTGTGGTTCTATCTGTGTATGTATATTCACAAGCACGTTTCTGGAAGTGAGCGAGATCAGGAGGCGGAGGTGGGCACACTCGTGGTCTACTGGTGAAATGGTTTTATTTCATGGCTCATAATTCTCGGGGTTTTATGTCGTAGCCTTTGTGTGGAAGCCTTGGAAATTGAGGAGGGATCGCAGAGACAGGCAGCTAGCAACTATTATATCTCCCAGCAAAGAAAGACTGTCAAATCTCTCTCTCTCTCTCTCTCTCTCTCTCTCTCTCTCTCTCTAATATATCTCCATTGTGTGTTGTGTGAGAGTACACCCATTTCCCTACCGTCACGTGCCCTAAACACGTGCAAATACACCTGATCATGAGAAATGTGTTGGTGTGTGTGTGTGTAGAAGGGGGGGGGGGGGGGGGGCACGTGGAGCTGCCTATGACTGGTCACGGCTCGTCAGAGACAATAGCAGTCCCAGGACAGACCGACAGCACTGACGATTTCAGACAGTCATCCATCACAGATGGAAGTACTCTGACCCCAGACGTTCTCACTGCTCGTGTGGCTGGCTGCTGGTGTGTGCTGGCCTATGGGAACAATACGACATCCACTCGCCATCAGGCGTCCTACACTGCTCCAAGCGTGCTACGCATACACTGTGACAGCTGAGAGTACTGACATAGGATGAAAATGTGTGCGTCGAAGGATGGTAACTGGATAGAGCATTCTTCCCTGAAAACAAGCCCACTCCAACTTTTTTTTTCTTTAGAGAATACTTGTATAGCGCCTATCCCCGGCCAGAACCAAGCTCTAAGCGTTTTACAATTCGCATTCTCGTTTACACAACGGGCTGCCTACCTGGGTAGTGCCGACTGAAGAGCTGCCAGCTGGCGCTTCATTCAGTCGTTTCCCGTGTCATCCAGTCAATATTGTTCATTCAAGGGCCAAACTGGTCTCATTCGAAGGACTATGTGGGAAATGGAGTTAAAACCGATGTTAACTCCGACGGGAAAATCCCTGCACCGAAACGGCCCGGCGGAGATTCGAACCCGCATCCACAGGATCACCAAGATGATGAGTCCGCCGCTCTACCAACTGAGCTATTCCGGCCCCCAACTTGTCTTGTTGAAACGTGTGAATCTCCAGCACCATCTGTCTGAAATGAAATATCACTGCAACAGCACAGTGAGTGAAACAGTCACAATCAAAGATTTGACATTTCGTTCACACATTGTCAATGAGCAACCCCCCCCCTCCCCCCGTCTGAAGTGAAACATCACCGCAACAGCACAGTGAGTGAAACAGTCACAATCAAGGATTTGACATTTCGTTCACACATTGTCAGTGAGCACCCTCCGTCTGAAGTGAAACATCACCGCAACAGCACAGTGAGTGAAACAGTCACAATCAAGGATTTGACATTTCGTTCACACATTGTCAGTGAGCACCCTCCGTCTGAAGTGAAACATCACCGCAACAGCACAGTGAGTGAAACAGTCACAATCAAGGACATTTGGTTCATACATTGTCAATGAGTATCCCCCGTCTGAAGCTTGTGTGTGTGTGTGTGTGTGTGTGTGTGTGGTGTGTGTGTGTGTGTGTGTGTGTGTGTGTGCGTGCGTGCGTGTGTGTGTGTGTGTGTGTGTGTGTGTGTGTGTGTATGGCGAGTGTTGGACAAGCCTCGTTCCTATCTGGCAGTCAGCGTGGGGGGGAGGGGGGGCAGGAAGGGGAGGTAAGACAAGCGGAATCGGTGCGCGGTCAGACAGGCTGCAGGGAAGACCAGTGACCCCTACATCGCTCACTGCTGCTCTGACCTGGCCCCATGCCCTGGCGCAATGTGGAGCCCACGTACCTGTAAATCCTGTGAGCATGTCAGTGACCACAACACTGGCCACATAGACTCAAGGGAGAGGAGAGAGAAGAGTAGAACGTAAACGAGAGATGAGTGAACGAGACACAGAGAAAGACCAAGAGAGAGACGTGAGAGAGAGAGACTGAGACAGACAGAGAGAGAGATAGAAGAGAGAGAGAGAGAGAACTGTAGATACATGAAATATAGATAAAATAAGAAGCCATTCCAGAAATTGTGAGTGCCGTGGCCAAAGGTAGCGACGAGTGGACAAAGTGTGCCTGCCCCCACAGGTGAACTGACCGTTGGTCACCAATTCTTTAGCTACTGTGACGTCACTGTGACGGTGGTCAGTAACAGCTTCCTTCTGGCTGTTCACGCTGCCGGGACATGTTGTTTGGGCACCCAGTCCTCACACTGGGTCCTTTGAAGCGACAGTTGTTTGGTCCAGTCCTCCACACAGGGTCCTTGAAGGCGACATGTTGTTTGGGCCCCCAGTCCCACATAGGGTCCTTTGAAGGCGACATGTTGTTTGGGGCCCAGTCCTCCACACAGGGTCCTTTGAAGGCGACATGTTGTTTGGGCCCCCAGTCCCCACACAGGGTCCTTTGTTGGCCCAGTCCTCCACACAGTGTCTTTGAAGGCGACATGTTGTTGTGCCCCCAGTCCTCCACACAGGGTCCTTTGAAGGCGACATGTTGTTTGGGCCCAGTCCTCCACACAGGTCCTTTGAAGGCGACATGTTGTTTGTGCCCCCAGTCCTCCACACAGGGTCCTTTGAAGGCGACATGTTGTTTGGGCCCAGTCCTCCACACAGGGTCCTTTGAAGGCGACATGTTGTTTGTGCCCCCAGTCCTCCACACAGGGTCCTTTGAAGGCGACATGTTGTTGTGCCCCAGTCCTCCACACAGGGTCCTTTGAAGGCGACATGTTGTTTGGGCCCAGTCCTCCACACAGGGTCCTTTGAAGGCGACATGTTGTTTGTGCCCCAGTCCTCCACACAGGGTCCTTTGAAGGCGACATGTTGTTTGGGCCCAGTCCTCCACACAGGGTCCTTTGAAGGCGACATGTTGTTTGGGCCCAGTCCTCCACACAGGGTCCTTTGAAGGCGGAGGCCGAGGAAGATCCCAACTCTGGACTTACAGCGACTTTGATATCTAAAGAGTTGAGATACAGGAAAGAGTGACTTCACGCAGGACTTATAGTGACTTTGGTATCTAAAGAGTTAAGATACAGAAAGGAGTGACTTCACGCAACTCTTACAGTGACTTTGATATCTAAAGAGTTAAGATACAGAAAGGAGTGACTTCACGCAACTCTTACAGTGTTGTTTGTGCCCCCAGTCCTCCACACAGGGTCCTTTGAAGGCGACATGTTGTTTGGGCCCCCAGTCCTCCACACAGGGTCCTTTGTTGGCCCAGTCCTCCACACAGGGTCCTTTGAAGGCGACATGTTGTTTGGGCCCAGTCCTCCACACAGGGTCCTTTGAAGGCGACATGTTGTTTGGGCCCAGTCCTCCACACAGGGTCCTTTGTTGGCCCAGTCCTCCACACAGGGTCCTTTGAAGGCGACATGTTTGGGCCCCCAGTCCTCCACACAAGGTCCTTTGAAGGCGACATGTTGTTTGGGCCCAGTCCTCCACACAGGGTCCTTTGAAGGCGACATGTTGTTTGTGCCCCCAGTCCTCCATACAGGGTCCTTTGAAGGCGGAGGCCGAGGAAGATCCCAACTCTGGACTTACAGCGACTTTGATATCTAAAGAGTTGAGATACAGGAAAGAGTGACTTCACGCAGGACTTATAGTGACTTTGGTATCTAAAGAGTTAAGATACAGAAAGGAGTGACTTCACGCAACTCTTACAGTGACTTTAATATCTAAAGAGTTAAGATACAGAAAGGAGTGACTTCACGCAGGACTTACAGTGACTTTGATATCTAAAGAGTTAAGATACAGAAAGGAGTGACTTCACGCAGGACTTACAGTGACTTTGATATCTAAAGAGTTGAGATACAGAAAGGAGTGACTTCACGCAGGACTTACAGTGACTTTGATATCTAAAGAGTTGAGATACAGGAAGGAGTGACTTGACGCAATGGAAACGCAAAGACCACGGTCACATGTGATTCGGTTCTGCACTTAAAGACAACCGTTCACCGCAAAGCATACCTCATTTCCATACGAAACACAAATAACTGTGTGGA
>CM065736.1:1880027-1892527 GCA_033310375.1 Conus canariensis | reverse complement strand
AGTGTCACGTGCCGTGGCTCTGTGCTGGTGGCACACCTGTTTGACAATAGCCGCTCCTTTCCAGCCCATAGTGTCACGTGCCGTGGCTCTGTGCTGGTGGCACACCTGTTTGACAATAGCCTTCCTTTCCAGCCCATAGTGTCACGTGCCGTGGCTCTGTGCTGGTGGCACACCTGTTTGACAATAGCCGCTCCTTTCCAGCCCATAGTGTCACGTGCCGTGGCTCTGTGCTGGTGGCACACCTGTTTGACAATAGCCTTCCTTTCCAGCCCATAGTGTCACGTGCCGTGGCTCTGTGCTGGTGGCACACCTGTTTGACAATAGCCTTCCTTTCCAGCCCGTAGTGTCACGTGCCGTGGCTCTGTGCTGGTCACACACCTGTTTGACAATAGCCGCTCCTCTCCAGCCCATAGTGTCACGTGCCGTGGCTCTGTGCTGGTCACACACCTGTTTGACAATAGCCGCTCCTCTCCAGCCTGGCAGCACTTTTTTTGCAATGATTGTTTGCTTCCAGGTTCTAGGGGTGGGACGGTGTAGGGGTGGGGTTTGGGGGTGGAGTGGGGATGACTGTACTCTTTGCGAAAGGGACACAACGACATTACTGCCAGAAAATTTAAATTGAAAAACATGAAACTCCTGCTAGACACACACATGTGCTGGTCACACGTTGAAATGGAAAGAAAGGAATGAATGAATGAATGATGATGATGATAACAATAATGATAGTAAGATGAAGAGGAAGAACAACAGTAATGATGATGATGATAATAATAATATAATAATAATAATAATAATAATAATAATAATAATGATGATGATATATAACTAGCAGGAAACTAGGGAGAGTGCAGACCTCCGCAAAGCCGAACAGATCCTGGATCAGCCTTGTTGAGCCGCTTCGTTGGTGAAAACCTCATGATTTTCCGCCAGGAGAAGTGATAGTTGGTAGAGACCAAAACAGGATGAGGAAAACACGGAAAGTCCACGTGCACATCCGCACAAAATGTGAACCCTCCATAAAATTATGTCTCTGAAGAGATAGCGCTCACTACAGACTGGTCACTTCATAGATCTCATGTCAATGTGTCTGAAGAGATGGCGCTCACTACATAACGGTCACTTCACAGATCTCATGTCAATGTGTCTGAAGTGATGGCGCTCACTACAGACGGTCACTTCACAGATCTCATGTCAATGTGTCTGAAGAGATGGCGCTCACTACAGACCGGTCACTTCACAGATCTCATGTCAACGTGTCTGAAGTGATGGCGCTCACTACAGACTGGTCACTTCACAGATCTCACTTCCAGTGGACAATGTGTGGACATCTTGCTGAGGGCAGCTGCATTCACTGCCTGACCCGTGTCTGCTCCTCCTGGAGTCCCACTCAGATGTAATGGATGCCTCTTTGGGCCATCATTCGGTTCTCCAACAAAGTGGAGTGATATCATTTTTAGCATTTTTTGGGCGTGAACTTGCTGAGAGACAAGCAAATAAACAAACAAAACATTGGATGCAAATAAAGACCTGTCGACCCCTCTGGGGGAGATAAGAGCAGTCTGTTTTGAGACAGGCAAACAGTTTATACATGCAAATTACACCGTCGGCCAGTGTGGACACTACAGAAACATCTAGCCCATGGGCGCTGCCAGAAAAAAAAAAGAAAAAAAGAAAAGAAAACCAGCACAAAACCCCAAGTGTGTGTGTGTGTGTGTGTGTGTGTGTGTGTGTGTGTGTGTGTGTGTGTGTGTGTGTGTGTGTGTTTTGCCGCAAAACATGCATCCATCAAAGGAGCAGAGAATCTAGTATGAGCTGGAAATGAGAGAGAGAGACAGGCAGACAGACGGACAGAGAGAGAGAGAGAGGGGTCTCCGAACACGCTGACATGGGCGTATGGGAGTAGTGTGTTACTTGATCAAAGCCAGAGATAGTTTCCTTAATTAAACTCGTTCCATTCCCTGCACACAGAGCGTACTCCAAAGAAAACTGTTGGCTCCCTGTTCTCCACAAAGATGCTTCAGATTTGTTTGAAATCTTTTCTTCTTTTCTTTTTTCTTTTTTGAAGGGAGTGAAGAATACAGGGTGGAAATCTATCTTGTGCATCTTTGCGTTGAATAAAGTGTTTGGCATGTATGATTTTTGGTTCTCAGGGGGGAAAAATGCGGTGTAGTGTCAAAAACATTCCCTCTCCTTTAGATGTGCCCAGGTTGAACATACTCATCTTGTTGTATATTAAGACATTTCATAAGTCATGAAGTGTCGAGTTTAACTATATGAATGTGAGTGTGTGTGTGTGTGTGTGTGTGTGTGTGTGTGTGTGTGTGTGTGTGTGTGTGTGTGTGTGTGCATGCGTCCGTGCTTTGCTTCTTGTTGTTGTTCTTTATCTACTGTTGTTGCTTGGATCTTATTTGGGGTTAGTGGAGCGTTATGTTTCTAACTTGTTTTCAGTAATCACATGGCTTCTTTAGATTAGCCTTTTCTTTTTCGTTTTGAATCGGAAAGCAAAATTATCGGTTCTTCTCTCTCTCTGTCTCTCTTTCTCTCTGTGTCTCTGTCTGTCTATCTCCCTCTGTCTCTGTCTCTGTCTGTCTGTCTCTCTCTCTCTCTCTCTCTCTCTCTCTCTCTCTTGAAGGACGACAGTCATAAAAATGAGCTACATAAGCTCCTTGGGAGGTGAAATGCCTGAAGACAGCCCGGCTCGGAACACCCTTGACCCACCTTTGAGCAGACATGCACAAGCACTTGCTTCTTGAGAGGCACTCTTGATTTTACTGGTGCACCTTTCAGCGCTTGGGTCCGGGGACTCGTGTGTGTGTGTGTGTGTGTGTGTGTGTGTGTGTGTGTGTGTGTGTGTGTGTGTGTGTGGAATGTGCACTGTTAGATATTAGGCCTTTGAAGGACGGTCTACTTTGCAGCGAGTTTTCAATGAAAGATGAAACAGTAGAACTCTTTGGCCGAATTGGTCTTCAACAGCGTCGTGGGTGTTTAAAGGAAACCTAAAACCAGGCCGCGTCACGCGAACGGTCATGAACAAACAAGGAGGATAGCTTCTACTGCCACGCTGAGACTGCTGCATGCTCACAACCTCCAAGGAATGTTGCTGACGGCACCTGTTCGCCTAGAACAAATGCAGACTCAAGTCACGCTGAGCAAACAAGTACATATCCTCCAAAAGTATGAAAAAGACTGTTACCAAGCTTGCCCATATGCCCTGCTCATGACACATACCCGCAGCTTGTCAGACTACATGCCCTGTCCTTGACACATGCCCGCAGCTTGTCAGACTACATGCCCTGCTCATGACACATGCCCCCAGCTTGTCAGACTATTTGTCCTGATCATGTGACATGCCCGCAGCTTGTCAGACTATATGCCCTGCTCATGACATGCCCGTGGCGTGTCAGACTATATGTCCTGATCATGTCACATGCCCGCAGCTTGTCAGACTATATGTCCTGATCATGGCACATGCCCGCAGCTTGTCAGACTATATGCCCTGCTCATGACATGCCCGCAGCTTGTCAGACTATATGTCCTGCTCATGACACATGCCCGCAGCTTGTCAGACTACATGCCCTACTGATGACATGCCCACAGCTTGTCAGACTACATGCCCTGTTCATGACACAAGCTCGTAGCTTGTCAGAGTATATGCCCTGCTCATGACACATGCCCGCAGCTTGTCAGACTATATGCCCTGCTCACGACACATGCCCGCGGCTTGTCAGACTATATGTCCTGCTCACGACACACGCCCGCAGCTTGTCAGACTATATGTCCTGCTCATGACACATGCCCGCAGCTTGTCAGACTACATGCCCTGCTCATGACACATGCCCGCAGCTTGGCAGACTACATGCCCTGCTCATGACACATGCCGGCAGCTTGTCAGACTACACGCCCTGATCATGTCACATGCCCGCAGCTTGTCAGACTATTGTCCTGATCATGGCACATGCCCGCAGCTTGTCAGACTATATGTCCTGCTCATGGCACATGCCCCCAGCTTGTCAGACTACATGCCCTGCTCATGACATGCCCGCAGCTTGTCAGACTACATGCCCTGCTCATAGCACATGCCCCCAGCTTGTAGACTACATGCCCTGCTCATGACATGCCCGCAGCTTGTCAGACTACATGCCCTGCTCATGACATGCCCGCAGCTTGTCATACATGTCCTGTTCATGACACGTGCCCGTGGCCTGTCAGACCTCATGCCCTGCTCATGACACATGCCCACAGCTTGTCAGACTACATGCCCTGCTCATGACACATGCCCGCAGCTTGTCAGACTACATGCCCTGCTCATGACACGTGCCCGTGGCGTGTCAGACTACATGCCCTGCTCATGACACATGCCCACAGCTTGTCAGACTGCATGCCCTGCTCATGACACATGCCCGCAGCTTGTCAGACTACATGCCCTGCTCATGACACGTGCCCGTGGCGTGTCAGACTACATGCCCTGCTTATGACACATGCCCGCAGCTTGTCAGACTACATGCCCTGCTCATGACATGTGCCCGTGGCGTGTCAGACTTGTCAAGCGCGGAGTATACGGGCGAGTCCATAACTTCCCCTTGGCGGGAGATGCTTCCTTGTTTGTTCTGTGGGCCTTCAGAACATCCCTTGGCCGAAGATGCTTCCTTGTTTGTTGTGTGGGCCTTGTGTCTGCATGTTTGCCAGGAAATAGGAGTTCAGGCGAGTAATGGTCTCACTGTGAGAGCAAAAGATATCCATACTTCTTGTTGTTTACATTCTTTCTTTTTTTTTTTTTGGTTGTCAGTATTGACGTTTGAAAGTCGGATAGGTCATGCCTTCTGCAGTGAGTAATGCCTATTAATGGTCTTACTGTGAGAGCAAAAGACATCCCTACTTCTTGTTGTTTACATGTTGTTGTTGTTGTTGTTGTTGTTGTTGTTGACAGTATTGACGTTTGAAGTTTGGATAGGTCATGCCCTCTACAGTGACTTGTCTCCTTCTTTTGTCTCCTTTTTAATGGCATCACTCCGTCTGACTCTTCTTGTTCGGTTGAATATTTCCAGTCTGTATTTTACCACATTTTTCTTAACTTTGCCCTTCGTCGTCGTCGTCGTCGTCGTCGTCGTCGTCGTCGTCCTCCTCCTCCTCCTCCTCCTCCTCCTCTCCTCCTCCTCTCCTCCTCCTCCTTCTTCTTCTTCTTCTTCTTCTTCTTCTTCTTCTTCTTCTTCTTCTTCTTCTTCTGCCGTGTTCAGGCAGATGAAGTAGTACTTTTTTCAGATCATTTATTATTAGAAACAAAAGCAATAGTCCAAAGGGAAGAAAACATTATAGAAAAATCACAATGCCACTCATCTAATTTTCGGCCACGTGGCCTTTTTCAAGAGAAAAAAACAAAAACAATGCAACTACGTGATGTCCATCTTTGGCAACTGGTCAGAGCAAAGAATTGACGTCATAAATATAATGCGCAAGTTCTGACATCATAATATCCTAGTATCTAATGTCAGAACTTGCGCATTATATTTATGACGTCAATTCTTTGCTCTGACCAGTTGCCAAAGATGGACATCACGTAGTTGCATTGTTTTTGTTTTTTTCTCTTGAAAAAGGCCACGTGGCCGAAAATTAGATGAGTGGCATTGTGATTTTTCCATTTATTATTACTCTTTTTTTTTTTTTTTTGGTAATGTGACGCGAAGGGGGTGAGATGGGTGGAGGGGGGTGGGAGGGTGAAGGGGGTTGAGTGGAAGAATACCAATCCGCAAGCACATGCCTGCCTTTTTTGGCGTGTGTGTAGCGTGTGCCTTGGCTGTTGAGAGCTGGGTGAAGGTGGTGACGGGGGGGAGGGTGGGGGGGGTAGCGTGTGCCTTGGCTGTTGAGAGCTATGTGAAGGGGGTGACAGGGGTGTGTGTGTGTAGCGTGTGCCTTGGCTGTTGAGAGCTGTGTAAGGTGGTGACAAGGCGGGGGGGGGGGGGGGGGGGGGGGTAGCGTGTGCCTTGGCTGTTGAGAGCTATGTGAAGGGGTGGTGACAGGGGTGTGTGTGTGTGTAGCGTGTGCCTTGGCTGTTGAGAGCTGTGTGAAGGGGGTGACAGAGGGGGGGGGGGGGGGGGGGGGGTAGCGTGTGCCTTGGCTGTTGAGAGCTGTGTGAAGGTGGTGACAAGGGGGGGGGGGGGGTGTAGCGTGTGCCTTGGCTGTTGAGAGCTGTGTGAAGGTGGTGACGGGGGGGGGGGGGGGGGGTAGCGTGTGCCTTGGCTGTTGAGAGCTGTGTGAAGGTGGTGACAGGGGGGGGGGGGGGGGGTGGGTGTAGCGTGTGCCTTGGCTGTTGAGAGCGTGTGTGAAGTAGTGGGTGACGGGGGGGGGGGGGGTGTAGCGTGTGCCTTGGCTGTTGAGAGCTGTGTGAAGGTGGTGACGGGAGGGGGGGGGGGGGGTGTAGCGTGTGCCTTGGCTGTTGAGAGCTGTGTGAAGGTGGTGACGGGGGGGGGGGGGTGTAGCGTGTGCCTTGGCTGTTGAGAGTGTGTGAAGGTGGTGACGGGGGGGGGGGGGGTGTAGCGTGTGCCTTGGCTGTTGAGAGCTGTGTGAAGGTGGTGACAGGGGGAGGGGGGGGGGGGGTTGTAGCGTGTGCCTTGGCTGTTGAGAGCTGTGTGAAGGTGGTGACAGGGGGGGGGGGGGGGTTGTAGCGTGTGCCTTGGCTGTTGAGAGCTAGTGTGAAGGTGGTGACAGGGGGGGGGGGGGTGTAGCGTGTGCCTTGGCTGTTGAGAGCTATGTGAAGGTGGGTGACAGAGGGGGGGGGGGGTGGGGGTAGCGTGTGCCTTGGCTGTTGAGAGCTATGTGAAGGTGGTGACAGAGGGGGGGGGGGGGGGGGTAGGTGTGCCTTGGCTGTTGAGAGCTGTGTGAAGGTGGTGACAGAGGGGGGGGGGGGGGGGTAGCGTGTGCCTTGGCTGTTGAGAGCTGTGTGAAGGTGGTGACAGAGGGGGGGGGGTAGCGTGTGCTTGGCTGTTGAGAGCTGTGTGAAGGTGTGACGGGGGGGGGGGGGGGGGTAGCGTGTGCCTTGGCTGTTGAGAGCTGTGTGAAGGTGGTGACGGGGGGGGGGGGGGGTTGTAGCGTGTGCCTTGGCTGTTGAGAGCTGTGTGTGAAGGTGGTGGGGGGGGGGGGGGGGGGGTAGCCTGTGCCTTGGCTGTTGAGAGCTGTGTGAATGTGGTGATGGGGGGGGGGGGGGTAGCGTGTGCCTTGGCTGTTGAGAGCTGTGTGAAGGTGGTGACGGGGGGGGGGGGAGGGGTAGCTGTGCCTTGGCTGTTCAGAGCTGTGTGAATGTGGTGCGGGGGGGGGGGGGGGGGGGGGGTGGGGTGTAGCGTGTGCCTTGGCTGTTGAGAGCTGTGTGAATGTTGGTGACGGGGGGGGGTGGTGGGGGGGAAGGGGGGGGGGGGGTGGTAGCGTGTGCCTTGGCTGTTCAGAGCTGTGTGAATGTGGTGACGGGGGGGGGGGTGGGGGAGTGTTGGTGCGGGCCTTGGCTGTTGAGAGCTTGTGAAGTTGGTGGCAGTGTGTTGTGTGTGTGTGTGTGTGTTGTGGTTGTGTGTGTGTTGTTGTCTCCGGTCTGTGTGTGGTTGTACAGGTCTGTGTGTGTTGTCACAGGTCTGTGTGTGTGTGTCACCAGGTCTGTGTGGTGTGTGTGTCACAGGTCTGTTGTGTGTGTTGTCACCAGGTCTGTGTGTGTGTTGTCACCAGGTCTGTGTGTGTGTCACAGGTGTGTGTGTGTGTGTGTGTGTGTTGTGTGTGTGTTTGTCACCAGGTCTGTGTGTGTGTTGTCACCAGGTCTGTGTTGTGTTTGTCACCAGGTCTGTGTGTGTTGTCACCAGGTCTGTGTGTGTTGTCACCAGGTCTGTGTGTCTGTTGCAGAGTTATAGTCCGCAGGCCCCCACACGCAGGACCTGCCGACCTGCAGCTGCTCGCCCACATTGAAGAAGAAGAAGAAGGAGAAGGAGGAGGAGGAGGAGGAGGAGGCTTCTGGCTTCTGGAGTTTGTTCCTTGCGCATGGCGGCACACATCGTATCTGACTCTGCAGACTGGACCCGTCCTTTCCGCTCTACTGGACAGCGCTTCTGTGGCCAGAGCAAAGCGCCCCTACAGGTAGTGCCAGAACACAGACCAGCCAAGACGCTTTGTGCCTGGACCTTCGCTCATCGTGCTAGCGGGGATTGGTTTCGGGGTTTCGTGGTTTTTGTTTTTCTCCCCACAACTGTAGGTCTGTGAGGGACAGCAGCCAGCACAGCCCGTTTAGCATGCTTACAGGATGTTTGAAGTAGCGCGTTAACACGTTCACAAAGACCATCGATGTGCCAGATGTTAACACAACAAGCACACGACCAGCACCTGTCTATTGTAGATTGCCTTGACAGTCCGTGACCTCCCCCAGCTCCGTGACATGTCCAGAGACGTGACCTCCCCCGGCTCCGTGACATGTCCAGAGACGTGACCTCCCCCAGCTCCGTGACATGTCCAGAGACAGTCCTCTTCTCCGTGCCATCTCTTTGCAACGCCAAGACTGTACACAAATAGTTCAAAGGTCAGGAGGGAAGTCTGACTTCCTCACCCCACCCTACCCCTCAAAACAAATTGCACATTGACAAAGGTAGAGTAACAATCTCGACAATGACCAAACAAGAAAAGGAACACTGGAATTGATGGAGTATTCTTGGAAGTGATAGACGGTTCTTGGAATCGATGCATAATTCTTGGAATGGAGAGATAATGTTTGGAACTGATGCATAATTCTTGGAATGAGAGATAATGTTTGGAATGAGGATAATTGTCGGAAGGATGGATAATTCTTGGAAATGATGGCTAATTCTTGTTTTGAAAGGTATGAAGAGGTTGTTAGAATGAAGAAAGCACGACTTGCTGACGTTTGTCACCAGCACTGATCAGCTGTGTTCTCCTGATGACCGCAATTCAAAGCTGCTGAAATATCAGTCTGTGCCCATAGCTCTCCACGGAGATGTCCCTTCAGTGAAATATCAGTCTGTGCCCATAGCTGTCGACAGACGTCTCCAGTGAAATATCAGTTTGTGCCCATAGCTCTCCACAGACATATCCAGTGAAATATCAGTCTGTGCCATAGCTGTCGACAGACGTCTCCAGTGAAATATCAGTCTGTGCCCATAGCTCCCACGGAGACCTCCCTTCAGTGAAATATCAGTCTGTGCCCATAGCTCTCCACAGACATCTCCAGTGAAATATCAGTCTGTGCCCATAGCTGTTGACAGACGTCTCCAGTGAAATATCAGTCTGTGCCCATAGCTGTCGACAGACGTTCCAGTGAATATCAGTCTGTGCCATAGCTGTCACAGGTCTCCAGTGAAATATCAGTCTGTGCCCATAGCTCTCCACGGAGGCTCCCTTCAGTGAAATATCAGTCTGTGCCCATAGCTCTCCACGGAGATCTCCCTTCAGTGAAATATCAGTCTGTGCCCATAGCTCTCCACAGAGATCTCCCTTCAGTGAAATATCAGTCTGTGCCATAGCTCTCCACAGACATCTCCCTTCAGTGGAAATATCAGTCTGTGCCCATAGCTCTCCACGAAGACCTCCCATCAGTGAAATATCAGTCTGTGCCATAGCTCTCCACGGAGATCTCCCTTCAGTGAATATCAGTCTGCCATAGCTCTCCACGGAGATCTCCCTTCAGTGAAATATCAGTCTGTGCCCATAGCTCTCCACGGAGACTCCCATCAGTGAAATATCAGTCTGTGTCCATAGCTCTCCACGGAGATTTCCCTTCAGTGAAATATCAGTCTGTGCCCATAGCTCTCCACGGAGACCTCCCATCAGTGAAATATCAGTCTGTGCCCATAGCTCTCCACGGAGATCTCCTTCAGTGAAATATCAGTCTGTGCCCATAGCTCTCCACGGAGATCTCCTTCAGTGAAATATCAGTCTGTGTCCATAGCTCTCCAAGGAGATCTCCCTTCATTTGTGGTTCTATCGGCTAACAGGAGAACGAACACAGTTGTCACTTTGACTCACAGAGGAAATCACAGCAATTTCATTTCCGTCAAAACCAAAGAGACCTACCCGTTTTCCTTTCATTTAAAATGAGAATAACATTGTGATGACACTGTACCAACGTAATCCAGGAAAAAAAAATTACACGGCCACACACGTCACTTCGACTCTCTCTGTTCCCTCTCCCTCCCTGTTGACGAAGCTTGAGCTCACCATCCACCAGTTTAATCCCGCAGACAACGCTCCTTTGGCTTTGAACGTTGCCAGTGAATTGTAAGAGGTCTTCGAAGTGAGCAGTGTGGTATGTTGCTCCGGGAGCCCGGTATGAGAATTTCACATAGGTTGAGGGAACTTGAAGACGGTAAGCAGATGGAATCGTTGTACTACATTCACAACCTCACAGCAGGGCTGTCTGGGACAGGCAGGGAATCGTTGTACTACATCCACAGCCTCACAGCAAGGCTGTCTGTGACAGGCAGACAGCAATGACGACATACAACGCCGTGGGACAGACGACGGGATTTCTCCGCCATGATGTCAAAGGACGAGGAATGCTGAGAGTTGACGGGTGCTTTGTCAGTTGAAGGGGTCTGGACAACTGGCCGCTGTCTCCTGACACGACGACAGTCTGCAGAGCCGACAGGATAGTTTGTCTGTTGAAGAGGTCTGGACAACGGGCTGCTATCTCCGGACACGACAACAGCCTGGAGAGCCGAGGAATTGTGGCCAGTGCACGGATGTGTGAAGACCTTATGGGGGAAGGACACGGTGGCACTGCGACAAGTCCTCCACTGTGTCATCAGCATGGTCACCACACCACACCACCAGCACACCTACATTTGGCACGGCGTCACTCACAGTATGACGTCACAACGGATCGTGGGTGTCACGTGACATGGTCGACTTGGCGCAGTGCGTGTGGGTGTGTGACGGGGATAGTTGTGTGCCTCATGACGTGAGATCATCTCCTGTGTCAGTACTGGGGGATTCCTTCTTCGTCTTCACTTCCACAACAAATAGTGGTCAGCATGCCACATGGTCGTCTTCACTTCCACAACAAATAGTGGTCAGCATGCCACATGGTCGTTGGGGCGGAGAGGAAGGGGCAGGACGGGGGGGGGGACACTAATGCAGGTCTTTAAAGGACACAGTGACGGGTGTTTAAGGATAGGCGGCGGGTCTTTAAAGGACACAATGACGGGTGTTTAAGGACTAGGCGGCGGGTCTTTAAAGGACACAATGACGGGAGTTTAAGGACTAGGCGGCGGGGTCTTTAAATGGACACAATGACGGGAGTTTAAGGACTAGGCGGCGGGTCTTTAAAGGACACAATGACGGGAGTTTAAGGACTAGGCGGCGGGTCTTTTAAAGGACACAATGACGGGTGTTTAAGGACTATGGCGGCGGGTCTTTAAAGGACACAATGACGGGAGTTTAAGGACTAGGCGGCGGGTCTTTAAAGGACCAATGACGGGTTTTTAAAGGGTAGCGGGGGTCATTCAAGGACATGAGGGGGGGTCCTTTAGGGCAATTTTTAAACCCGGGGCTTTTTAAGGACCTCCACACAAACACTATTTTTCCAAAACCCCCGCTCTACCAATTTCTCCCTACTAAATCCAGGTGTATTACTTTGAAATCGGCCCTGGCCGAAACATAAAACTTTTTGTGTTCCGCGGCCCAGTCCCCCCGGAAAAAACTTCTCGTGTTCCCGAATTTTGACCCCGGTTTTCACTTGGTTTATTTTTCCCCCCTGGGTGTTTTCCCCCAAAGTGGTGTGTCTACCCAAGAAAGGCAAATTTTAAAAACCCCCAAAGAAAATGTGGGTCCAAAGCGGTTGGGGTTTTGGTTTTGGTGTTTGTTGTAAGATTTTTGCACATTTTAAAGGCCCCGTTTAACCCCGGGGGGGAGGCAAAACCCTTTGGGGAAAAATTTTCCAAAGGGGTAAGAATAATAAAATGGGAAATTCCCGTCAAAACGTTAAAAACTAAAATAAAGGGGTCTTTAAAAAAAAAACCCCCCAAAAAAACCCATTTAAAAATGTTGGGGTTTTTTTTTCCCCCTTTTTTTTAATTCTCATTTTTTTAAATTTATAAAATTCCCCCATTTTTTTTCCCCCCCAAAACCCCCCCCCAAACCCCCCACAATTAATTTATTTTTTAAAATTTTAAATTCATTCTCAAAAATTTTAACCCAAAAACTTAAAAAATTTAAATTTTACCAAAAACCCCCCCAAAAAAACCCAACCCCAAAAAACCCCCCACCCCCCCAAAAAAAAAAAAACAAACCCCAAAAACCAAACACCAAACACCCCAAAAAAACCCAAAACCCCAACCACACCCCCCCCCACCCCAACCCCCCCCCCCCCCCCCCCCCCCCCCACCCCCCCCCCCCCCCCCCCCCCCCCCCCCCCCCCCCCCCCCCCCCCCCCCCCCCCCCCCCCCCCCCCCCCCCCCCCCCCCCCCCCCCCCCCCCCCCCCCCCCCCCCCCCCCCCCCCCCCCCCCCCCCCCCCCCCCCCCCC
>CM065736.1:1873514-1879927 GCA_033310375.1 Conus canariensis | reverse complement strand
TCCCGCAGACAACGCTCTTTTGGCTTTAAAACGTTGCCATGAATGAAAGAGGTCTTCGAAGTGACCTGGGGATGTTGCTCCGGGAGCCCGGTAGGAGAATTTCACATAGGGTGAGGAACTCTGAAGACGGTAAGCAGATGGAATCGTTGTACTACATTCACAACCTCACAGCAGGGCTGTCTGGGACAGGCAGGGAATCGTTGTACTACATCCACAGCCTCACAGCAAGGCTGTCTGTGACAGCAGACAGCAATGACGACATACAACGCCGTGGGACAGACGACGGATTTTCTCCGCCATGATGTCAAAGGACGAGGAATGCGAGAGTTGACGGGTGCTTTGTCAGTTGAAGGGTCTGGACAACTGGCCGCTGTCTCCTGCACGACGACAGTCTGCAGAAGCCGACAGGATAGTTGTCTGTTAAAGAGGTCTGGACAACGGGCTGCTATCTCCGGACACGACAACAGCCTGGAGAGCCGAGGAATTGTGGCCAGTGCACGGATGTTGAAGACCTTATGGGGGAAGAAACGGTGGCACTGCGACAAGTCCTCCACTGGGGTCATCAGCATGGTCACCACCCCACACCACCAGCACACCTCATTTGGAAACGGCGTCACTCACAGTATTACGTCACAACGGATCGTGGGTGTTTACGTGACATGGTCGACTTGGCGCAGTGCGTGTGGGTGTGTGACGGGGGTAGTTGTGTGCCTCATGACGTGAGATCATCTCCTGTGTCAGACTGGGAGATTCCTTCTTCGTCTTCACTTCCACAACAAATAGTGGTCAGCATGCCACATGGTCGTCTTCACTTCCACAACAAATAGTGGTCAGCATGCCACATGGTCGTTGGGGCGGAGAGGAAGGGGCAGACGGGGGGGGGGACCACTAATGCAGGTCTTTAAAGGACACAGTGACGGTGTTTAAGGACTAGGCGGCGGGTCTTTAAAGGACACAATGACGGGTGTTTAAGGACTAGGCGGCGGGTCTTTAAAGGACACAATGACGGGAGTTTAAGGACAAAGGCGGCGGGTCTTTAAAGGACACAAGACGGGAGTTTAAGGACTAGGCGGCGGGTCTTTAAAAGGACACAATGACGGGATTTTAAAGGACTAGGCGGCGGGTCTTTAAAGGACAAAATGACGGTGTTTAAGGGAAACCTAGGCGGGGGGTCTTTAAAGGGACACAATGACGGGAGTTTAAGGACTGGGCGGCGGGTCTTTAAAGGACACAATGACGGTTTTAGGACTAAGCGGCGGGTCATTCACGGACACTGAGGCGGGTCCATTAAGGACATAATGCAGGTCTTTTTAAGGACAATCACGCACAAGCCTACTACTAACCGCCGCCCTCTACCATTACTCCTCTACTACTAACTCCAGCTGTTTTATACTTTGTCAGTCGGCACTGGTCAGAAAGCACTAACACTGTGTGTGTCGCCGGCCCTGCTCCAGAGGAAAAAATTTCCCTCGCTGTACATGACTGTGAACGGTTACACTTTCGGATCATTTCATCACTGTGGAATGATGTCATCACTGTGGAATGATGTCATCACTGTGGAATGATGTCATCACTGTTGAAATGAAAGCATTAGAAAGTGTGGTTGTGCGAATGCGTGGACTTTTTTGTTTGTTTGTTTGTTTTAAGAATGTTCACCAGCGAGCGATTTCAAAGTATTTTCCCCCCTGTTGACCTTTCTCTTGATGTTGTTGTTGTTTTGTTGTCAGTATTTATGGTGTAGCATTGTGGGTCGTCGTTTCTTTGGGTAAATAATACTGCCATGGGTGTAGTCCACCCCTGAGACTGTGACCACTGAAGATGGACGAGGCTTTCGCCGATGTTCGCATCGGGATTTTTCGCCTCTCAAAAAGGGGAGATGCCACACAGCCGACGCTGCTTAAAAAAAAAAAAAAAAAAAAAAAAAAAGGTTTAGCATGAATCTGCGTTGTTGCAGGAGATCTTGCCAACACAGGGATCACGTGTAGGTCTGGCAGTTCCAGGGTGGGTCAGCCGTGTTGCTGGCCAATGTCCATCCGTCAGCTGTCAATCACTGGAAGGACTGAAGGAGCCAGTTGGTAGTCGTTGGGTGGGTCAGCCGTGTTGTGGGTCAGCCGTGTTGCTGGGTCAGCCGTGTTGCTGGGTCAGCCGTGTTGCTGGGTCAGAGGTGTTGCTTGCCAATGTCCATCCATCAGCTGTCAATCACTGGAAGACTGAAGGAGCCAGTTGGTAGTCGTTGGGTGGGTCAGCCGTATTGCTGGGTCAGCCGTGTTGCTGGCGCTGCTCTCACACCTCAGTGTCCTGGCGTCCAACTGCTGGACACCAAAGGAATGTTCTGGACTCCTGCACAGAAAAGTTCTCACAGCGTCGGCTGTGGCGGCCTCCCTGTGGCCTCGTACAGAGTGGTGGGATGACAGAGGTGGGGGGGGGGGGGTCAGTCCTGTACACTGCAGGCAAACGATGATGTACTGCCATTGGATGTCGGATGTAACCATGTACAGTATAGTTGGGTCATATCTTTAACAGTCTCTCCCCTCTTAGTAGTTGTTCTTGTTGGCCTGTGTGAGTGTATGTGTGTGTGAGTGCGCTCACGCGCGCGCGCGCACGCGCTTGTGTATGTATGTGTGTGCTTTTACAGATTTATCCTAACGTGAATCTTGCTTGTGCGTCTTCTAGACTCCCTGGATGCTAAAGGTGTTGTTTGACCGTCAAGTCATCATATTGTACAAACAAAAGTGTATCAATGTGTGTAACAGTTAATTAACAAATTGAAGGTAGATGGTAATAATATAGTAAGCTGGTGTGACAGCTGTTTGACAGCCAGGTCTTTGTCATTCTAAAGTATTTATGTCACCTGTTACATGCCTCTCTCTCTCTCTCTCTCTCTCTCTCTCTCTCTCTCTCTCTCTCTCTCTCTCTCTCTCTCTCTCGCTCGCTCGCTCGCTCGCTCTCTCTCTCTTTTCATGTAGATTATTTTAAAGCCCAATCCATATAATGCAGAGACTAACACCATGACTGCACCTTTAAGTTCACTGCGCCTTGTTTGGACGGTCTCGGGAGCTGGACTGTCCAGTTGTAAATAATTGTTCCTTGAGTCACTCCTCTCGCGTTGCCACCCCGGTTCCACTCCCCCCTCTTCCATCCAGCCCTGTCCCCCACCCACCCACCCACCCATCCTCCAGTCCCCTCCACCCCTGACCCCCCCCCCCCTCCTTCCCCCTCCATTCCAAAGCCTTTCTCTTCATGCCCACCCCTTTCCCTGTCTCCCTCCTCCTCCTCCTCCTCTGTTATTTTCTCGATTTATTCCAACATGTTCGCATGTTTACGATTGTTTTATCGGATCTCTCTCTCTCTCTCTCTCTCTCTCTCTCTCTCTCCTCTCTCTCTCTCTCTCTCTCTCTCTCTCTCTTCTCTCTCTCTCTCTCTCTCTCTCTTGATTTACCAGATTTACCTGTATCTTGATGGAGACGTTAATATATTGGTACGGTTTTATACAGTGATATAAATGTGTTCCTTTTTTTTCTCCTAGCAGTGTATTGTCACTGTGTGCTCTGTGCCTGGTTCACTCCCTCGTCTTCTCTCATCTCCGGAAGTGGACTGTGACCGCGTAGCTCGCCCCTGAGTCCATTATGTCTGAGTGGTGAGAGCCCCACAGAGGTCCCTGAGTCCATTGTGTCTGAGTGGTGAGAGCCCCACAGAGGCCCCTCAGTCCATTGTGTCTGAGCGATGGGAGCCCCACAGAGGCCCCTGAGACCATTGTGTCTGAGTGGTGAGAGCCCCACAGAGGCCCCTGAGTCCATTGTGTCTGAGCGATGGAGCCCCACAGAGGCCCCTCAGTCCATTGTGTCTGAGCAATGGGAGCCCCACAGAGGCCCCTCAGTCCATTGTGTCTGAGCGGTGGGAGCCCCACAGAGGCCCCTGAGTCCATTGTGTCTGAGCGGTGGAAGCCTCACAGAGGCCCCTGAGTCCATTGTGTCTGAGCGATGGGAGCCCCACAGAGGCCCCTGAGTCCATTGTGTCTGAGCGGTGGGAGCCTCACAGAGGCCCCTGAGTTCATTGTGTCTGAGCGATGGGAGCCTCACAGAGGCCCCTCAGTCCATTGTGTCTGAGCGGTGGGAGCCCCACAGAGGCCCCTCAGTTCATTGTGTCTGAGCGGTGGGAGCCCCACAGAGGCCCCTCAGTCCATTGTGTCTGAGCGGTGAGAGCCTCACAGAGGCCCAGTGTGGTGGTCTGGGCCGACACAACAAAGAAGGATGAAGAGTAGCACTTCTCTTTGATCTCCACCCTTGAGCCTGCTCTTGACGCCACTTCTGTTGATGCACATGTTCACCTGTCCTCGCTCTGCGCTGTGCCATGTCATGACAATGTGTTCTGAATTCTGAACAAAACTCAAAACGCTGATTTTGCTTCCATTTTAACTATAGGTGAAAAAACCAACAAAACCATTGTTTTCGTTTGACTATAATTTTCTTTTTCTTTTCTTTTTTTTTTTTTTTTTTTTTTTTTTTTTTTTTTGAGTTTTGCTTTCGTTTGAGTATAGCATTTGTGTACGAAAATTAGCTGTAGTAAAAGAATTTCTAATCGTTTGACTGAATCTTAAGTGTTAGCCTTTGACAGCTTTTCCGCGCAAGAATGCCTTGAGGCGGTTCAGGAGCATTTCCACTGAGCTAAAAAAAACGAAAGTCAGAAAGATGGATATCAACTCTTGGAAATGGTGGCAGCCTTTGGGGTTTTTTTTTACTGTACTAGAACAGAAGAAAAGTCGCGTGTTTACGATTTTTTTAAAAACTAGGTCTTTGTTTTCATGGAGCGCCTTGCACTTATGTGTGCTACATACATATGTGCATATATGTATCTACATTTGTGTGTGTGTGTGAATCTCACATCTGCGGAATGATCTGTCCTTTACCGACCTCTTCGTTTGCAGTCTTGTTTGCGCCTGAATTGATGTCCGATAGCATGCTGGGAATGTATCGCTGACATGATGTCCGATAGCATGCTGGGAATGTATCGCTGACATGATGTCGGATAACATGTTGGGAATGTATCGCTGACATGATGTCGGATAACATGTTGGGAATGTATCGCTGACATGATGTCGGATAATATGTTGGGAATGTATCGCTGACATGATGTCGGATAATATGTTGGGAATGTATCGCTGACATGATGTCGGATAATATGTTGGGAATGTATCGCTGACATGATGTCGGATAACATGTTGGGAATGTATCGCTGACATGATGTCGGATAATATGTTGGGAATGTATCGCTGACATGATGGATAACATGTTGGAATGTATCGCTGACATGATGTCGGATAACATGTTGGGAATGTATCGCTGACATGATGTCGGAATAACATGTTGGGAATGTATCGCTGACAAGATGGATAACATTTGGGGATGTATCGCTGACATGATGTCGGATAATATGTTGGGAATGTATCGCTGACATATGGATAAACATGTTGGGATGTACCAGCTGAATGATTCGATAACATGTTGGGATGTATCGCTGAACTGATGTCGATAACATGTTGGAATGTATCGCTGACATGATGTCGGATAAATGTTGGGAATGTATCGCTGACATGAGTCGATAACATGTTGGAATGTATCGCTGACATGATGGATAACATGTGGAATGTATCGCTGACATGATGGATAACATGTTGGGATGTATCGCTGACATGATGTCGGATAACTGTTGGGAATGTATCGCTGACATGATGGAAATATGTGGAATGTATCGCTGACATGATGTCGGATAACATGTTGGAATGTATCGCTGACATGATGTCGGATAACATGTTGGGAATGTATCGCTGACATGATGGATAATATGTTGGGAATGTATCGCTGACATGATGTCGGATAACATGTTGGCAATGTATCGCCTTTCTTGGTGGTTTGGACCAGGAACCAGTTCTATGGTAGAATGGAGTTCTTTGTGGGGAGGGAAGAGTGTCAGTTCAGTTCAACTGCTAAGTGAAATGGAAAACAACCAGTATGTTGTTAAACACCTTTTTACCGAACCGTGCACACACACACACACACACACACACACACACACACACACACACACACACACACACACACACACACACACACATATGAAACAAATCCCAGGGAAGGGGAGAGTGCAGACGGAGATGGGGAGAGGGTGAGGAACGGGAACGTTAGCTGAAATGAAGATGCGCTTGCATGTGTACCCGAGTGTCTCTGCCAAGTTGCGGAAAAAGAGTTTATACCAATTTCTGTCAATAAACCGCTCATACGTATAGCGGATTATAATTGTTTATCCGTGATGGTTTTTTTTTTTTCTCTTCCTTTTTTTTTTTGGCTGTTGAGTCTGTCTACATTTATCAACTTTTTTGCTTATATCATTGTCATTATTCATGTTACTGTCTTTCT
>CM065736.1:1858514-1861014 GCA_033310375.1 Conus canariensis | reverse complement strand
TGCGGATGTGGTCTAGTGTGTATGGACTAGTTCCCACGCAGTGACACCTCCTTGATGAATCTGAAACTGAAAACTTGACCCCTGTGTTTAACTTGCCTTTACCTTACCTGAGACAAAGTTTGCCTGAAACAAAACGTGCCTGGATCTTATGCAAGCAGAAGGCCCCTTAACTTCTGGCGTGCTTAGCAGTGTTTTGCTATTTTTAATCGTGGTGTGTCTGTTTGACGTTTCAAGCGGATTAGAATTCAACGCTGTAGTATAATTCCCACGTCACACAGATGTTGGGAGGCCAGTGTCTTTCAACAGACATTCCATCCCTGGCGACTTTCTTCCAATCCCAGCAGCGCTTCTGCGCATACTGAGGGATTCGTACAGGAGTTACGCCAACAGCTGAACTGCCGCTCTGGGTACAAAAACACTCAGCTTTTATTTACTGTGTAAATTCTCCCAGATATCAAGGGGTTGGAGAGTTCTCCACTGACATATGGGCCAAAGTCGTTAATCGTTCATATTTACTTCCGCGAGCGCTTAAGGATTTATATATAGAATATGAATACGTCAATGCCTTCACAAGTGATCGGTTCAAAGTCGGTAATCTTCAAGTCTATGTCAACAGGTCCTTGAGAATTTCATCTAGGTTAATGTCTCTACAAACAGATGGCTGCTTGTCGGCAATACTTTAATGCTACGTGTTGGCACATCTCTTCCTGAAGCCTTTGCATCTCTGACTGCACACGGAGAAAGAGAAAGGGAATAGAGCAGATATGTTTACATAGGGTCCGTGATGTCAGCAGTTACAGCCAGTAGGAGTTGAAGATCACTCTGGATTTGTTTGACATAAACAGAACTGTTGCCAGATCTTTTGAAATACATGGTCAGCCCATACAGCCTAAGCTTGGCGTAGATTATGTTCTTCAAACTCCAAGCAAACACCACGTGGCTTGTTTAGAAATAAGGATTTCGAGCACAACATACGTGAAAGAAAAATGGTCATGTAATAATGATAAATTAAAACCAAGGCATAATCCCCCCCCCCCCCCAACCCCAAGCCCCATCCCCGCAAAGTAAAGAAAGAAAGAAGGAAGGAAGGAAGGAAGAAAGAAAAGAAAGATATGAATAAATCAACGAAGAAAAAAGAGAACGAAACGAACGAATACATGAACAAATAAATAAATAAATGAATAAATACATTAATAAAACAATAATAAAAAGAAGACGATTGCAAATTACTAGTTATACTAGTACATCACCTCCAAGAAAATGTCATACTTGTTGTTCCAAGAGACGTGTGGAAAATCAGGCATGTAAAAGTGTGCACATTTGTAGCATTTCCAAGCACAGTATGGTAAACTGCCTGACTGTTTCGCTACATAACTTCAAGCAGATTTTTTACCCAGATTTACAGAGGGGATTACAAGGATCACACCGGGAAGTGGCAATACGTGCAACTGTAGAGGTTTACAATTGAGCATTCAGCAATCACCAGTCTGTTCAGATGTGTATCTGTTCACAGGGATAAGGCACTGTTTTAGTAGGGCTCAGTGTTCATCAAAGACTCAAGGAATCTTCATTAGTAAGATCAATGTTTACAAACAATTAGGTGTTTAAGCAGGTTTATGTTATGTTTTAGAGATTAGCTTGCAGGCAACGAAGAGAAATGAGTAATACGTGAGGGATTTTCGTCACACATCTAAGATTGTTTTTGGAGTCAGTACACACATCTAAGATTGTTTTTGGAGTCAGTACACACATCTAAGATTGTTTTTGGAGTCAGTACACACATCTAAGATTGTTTTTGGAGTCAGTACACACATCTAAGATTGTTTTTGGAGTCAGTACACACATCTAAGATTGTTTTTGGAGTCAGTACACACATCTAAGATTGTTTTTGGCAGTACACATTAAATTGTTTTTGGAGTCAGTATGCAGAAGAGAAGAAGTACATTCCGAAGTGCAATTCCATTCGATTTTGAGGTTTGTTTGTAAGGTTAAATCTAAAAGCGTTCAAACGTCGTACATGAGAGTAGTTTATAAGATTAACATGTGTTACAAAACATGATTTTTATCACTTATTAAAGATTGTAAGGTCAAAGTTAAAAACAATCTTCAACTTGAAGTGGCTCTTCATCACATCAGAGATTTTGTTTGTGAAGTTAGTGTCCAAAAACAATGACACTTGCATGTTGCGGGAGCCAGATGTAAAGCTGACGGACAGACCCAAGAAAAACAAGACAACACAAAACTAACCTAAACTAAACAAAGCAACGCAAAACAAAACAACCAGCTTTTCCGTCTCCACCTTGGTAATTTGTTTCCATCAACTAGAGAGCTAAAAATCGCTCTCCGTAGACAAATATACTGCCGAACAGACATGTACTGGATCGACAAGGCGGCTGTTGTACACAGATATCACCATCTCAATCTAACAGTCGTTTTTTTTTCCAGCCTAAAACAACACGAACAGCAAGCAGGCCAAAATGCCATATACATTCCCCAACAT
>CM065736.1:1836014-1848514 GCA_033310375.1 Conus canariensis | reverse complement strand
TCATCATTATCATTATCATCATCATCATCATCATCATCATCATCATCATCATCATCATCACCATCACCATCACTCATCATCATCATCATCATCATCATCACCATCACCATCACCATCATCATCATCATCATCATCATCATCATCTTCATCGTCGTCGTCATCGTCATCATCACCATCATCACTATCATCATCATCATCATCTACAAAATCATCATCATCATCATCATCATCATCATCACTCTCACCATCATCATCGTCGTCGTCGTCGTTGTTGGTGTTGATGTTATTATTGTGATTGTTATTATCATCATTACTCTTATAATTATCATCATCATCATCATTAGTAGTAGTAGTAGTAGTAGTAGTAGTTTAGTAGTAGTAGTAGTATCATCATTATCATTATTATCACCGTCATCATTATTGGTGTTGTTGTTGTCGTTACTATATTATGAAGACAGTAACCTGTGGAAGACCCTGATAATGATAATAATCTCCAAGACTCAATACTGAGAATGAGCGAGCCAGGAATGGACTATGGAAAATAACACTGGATAGCAATTCCACTGTGGAACTACTTCATCACTGCAGACGCCCCTCAGCAACATTCCAGTTGATCTCTCCCTGCCGTTCCCCCAGTACAGGAGTGACACAGGGGTCCCTGACAGCTCCTTCCCGTGGGACAGCGCTGGCCTGGCCTGGACACGGCTTTCGGTGCTGCAGCTCCTCCTCAGCAGCTGTGGCACAGGGCAAAGATGTGTGGCTGGCCACTGAAACTCTAAGTTACAGTCATCAAAGAGAGAGCTGAAAATGTTACTTTTCAACGCATCTTCTTCGTTTAGCGTTCTCGTTAGCGAATACATCGTGAGTAAAATGTAAGAATAAATAAATAAACAGGTAAACAAACAAACAAATAAATAAATTAAACATATGAAGGAACAAATAAATAAATAACTAAACAAAGAGAAAAAAAAAAAATAAAGACGGAAATACATATATGAATAAACAAACAAATAAATGAATAGGTAACTAAATGAATAAATAAGTCAATAGATACATCTATTGATTGAAAATACATTGATAACATGCTATAACGTAAATTTTTCCTAGATTTTAGAATCTATAATGAGAAGAACTAAACGCTGCATACCAACCACAGGATCTGAAAAATGGATACAGGAAAGGGGAGACCACATCAAGCAACACAAAATAAGCAGAATATGAAAGATAATTACCATCCGACTAGTGTATAAAATATTCAGCTGTTAAAGGTACAGTTAGGGGAGAGGGAAGCGAAAGGAAAAGACGAAGGTCAGGGAGTTAACAAGATAATGCGTCACTGACGATTGCTGATGATCATACAGAATCCTCGTTTTAGCAGGGATAATAAGTGTTGATTCCAAGCAATTCCCATGGAATGAGGAAGCTGCCATTACCAGTTGACTAACATTAGGAAAGTGGTTAAAATAGCTTTTTTTTTTCAAAGTGGAGGTCAGTCGGAGTAAAAGAAAGGAGTTGCATCCAGCGGAGATATTCAGGGAACCATCCTTTTAGAATACGGTAAGCTCCTCACATTTTGACGTGTTTTTGTTTTTGTTCTTTCTTTTCACAGGAAATGAATGAATGAAGGCACACTCGGCATTTCCTAAAGGATTCACAGCAAACTACAGAAGATGCAAAAATTGGATCAGAACAGGCACCACTGAACGCCACCAAAACAATACTGCAGATCACAACAGGCACTGGACGCCACCAAAACAATACTGCAGATCACAACAGGCACCACTGAACGCCACCAAAACAATACTGCAGATCACAACAGGCACCACTGGATGCCACAAAACCAATACTGCAGATCAGAACAGGCACCACTGAACGCCACCAAAACAACTCAGCAGCAGCGCAGTGCCTTCTCTGCTAGGGTGCCATCTAACGAGCTGAATTTGATGGCTCTTTGTGGGCTGCTGCCTGTAGCATGGGTGTAGCTGTTGGGATTTAGGCATGAGCAGCATTGGAGTAGTGTAGCTGTCTGTTGGGTACTAGACATGATGAGCAGCATTGGAGTAGTGTAGCTGTCTGTTGGGCACTAGACATGATGAGCAGCACTGCAGTAGTGTAGCTGTCTGTTGGGCACTAGACATGATGAGCAGCATTGGAGTAGTGTAGCTGTCTAGTTGGTCACTAGACATGAGACAGCATTGGAGTAGTGTAGCTGTCTGTTGGGCACTAGACATGAAGCAGCATTGGAGTAGTGTAGCTGTCTGTTGGGCACTAGACATGGTGAGCAGCATTGGAGTAGTGTAGCTGTCTGTTGGGCATAGACATGATGAGCAGCATTGGAGATAGTGTAGCTGTCTGTTGGGCACTAGACATGATGAGCAGCACTGGAGTAGTGTAGCTGTCTGTGGGCACTAGACATGATGAGCAGCATTGGAGTAGTGTAGCTGTCTGTTGCGGCACTAGACATGATGAGCAGCACTGCGATGTAGTGTAGCCTGTCTAGTTGGGCACTAGACATGATAGTAGCACATTGGAGTAGTGTAGCTGTCTGTTGGGCACTAGACATGGATGAGCAAGCACATTGGAGTAGTGTAGCTGTCTGTTGGGCACTAGACATGATAGCAGCATTGGAGTGGTGTAGCTGTCTGTTGGGCACTAGACATGATGAGCAGCATTGGAGTAGTGTAGCTGTCTGTTGGGCACTAGACATGATGAGCAGCACTGATAGTAGTGTAGCTGTCTGTTGGGCACTAGACATGAGGCAGCACATTGGAGTATAGTGTAGGCTGTCTGTTGGGCACTAGACATGATGAGCAGCATGGAGTAGTGTAGCTGTCTGTTGGTCACTAGACATGAGCAGCATTGGAGTAGTGTAGCTGTCTGTTTGGGCACTAGACACATGAGCAGCATTGGAGTAGTGTAGCTGTCTGTTGGGCACTAGACATGAGGCAGCATTGGAGTTGTGTAGCTGTCTGTTGGGCACTAGACATGATGAGCAGCATTGGAGTAGTGTTAGCTGTCTGTTGGGCACTAGACATGAGCAGCATTGGAGTTAGTGTAGCTGTCTGTTGGGCACTAGACGGGGGGGGGGGGGGGGGGGGGGGGGGGGGGGGGGGGGGGGGGGGGGGGGGGGGGGGGGGGGGGGGGGGGGGGGGGGGGGGGGGGGGGGGGGGGGGGGGGGGGGGGGGGGGGGGGGGCACATGGAGTAGTGTAGCTGTCTGTTGGGCACTAGACATGATGACAGCACTGGAGTAGTGTAGCTGTCTGTTGGGACTAGACATGATGAGCAGCATGGAGTAGTGTAGCTGTCTGTTGGGCACTAGACATGATGACAGCATTGGAGTGTGTAGCTGTCTGTTGGGTACTAGACATGAGAGCAGCATTGGAGTGGTGTAGCTGTCTGTTGGGCACTAGACATGAGCAGCATTGGAGTGGTGTAGCTGTCTGTTGGGCACTAGACATGATGAGCAGCATTGGATGTGTAGCTGTCTGATTGGGCACTAGACATGATGAGCAGACATTGGAGTAGTGTAGCTGTCTGTTGGGCACTAGACATGATGAGCAGCACTGGAGTAGTGTAGCTGTCTGTTGGCACTAGACATGAAGCAGCATTGTAGTAGTGTAGCTGTCTGTTGGGCACTAGACATGAGCAGCATTGGAGTGTGTAGCTGTCTGTTGGGCACTAGACATGAGCAGCATTGGAGTAGTGTAGCTGTCTGTTGGGACTAGACATGATAGACAGCATGGAGTAGTGTAGCTGTCTGTTGGGCACTAGACATGATGACAGCACTGGAGTAGTGTAGCTGTCTGTTGGGCACTAGACATGATGAGCAGCATGGAGTGGTGTAGCTGTCTGTTGGGCACTAGACATGAGAGCAGCATTGGAGTGTGTAGCTGTCTGTTGGGCACTAGACATGATGAGCAGCACTGGAGTAGTGTAGCTGTCTAGTTGGCACTAGACATGATAGCAGCATTGGAGTGTGTAGCTGTCTGTTGGGCACTAGACATGACAGCATTGAGTAGTATGCTGTTTTGCACTACATAGCAGCATGGAGTAGTGTAGCTGTCTGTTGGCACTAGACATGACAGCATTGGAGTAGTGTAGCTGTCTGTTGGAATAGCATAGCAGCATTGGAGTAGTGTAGCTTTCTTGGGCACTAACATGATGACAGCATTGGAGTAGTGTAGCTGTCTGTTGGGCACTAGACATGAGCAGCATTGGTAGTGTAGCTGTCTGTTGGGCACTAGACATGATGAGCAGCATTGGAGTAGTGTAGCTGTCTGTTGGGTACTAGACATGATGAGCAGCATTGGAGTAGTGTAGCTGTCTTTGGGCATAGACATGATGAGCAGCATTGGAGTAGTGTAGCTGTCTGTTGGGCATAGACATGATGAGCAGCATTGGAGTGTGTAGCTGTCTGTTGGGCACTAGACATGAGCAGCATTGGAGTAGTGTAGCTGTCTGTTGGGCACTAGACATGATGAGCAGCACTGAGTAGTGTAGCTGTCTTATTGGGCACTAGACATGAGCAGCATTGGAGTGGGTAGCTGTCGTTGGGCACTAGACATGAGCAGCATTGGAGTGGTGTAGCTGTCTGTTGGGCACTAGACATGAGCAGCATTGGAGTAGTGTAGCTGTCTGTTGGGCACTAAACATGATAGCAGCACTGGATAGTGTAGCTGTCTGTTGGCACTAGACATGAGAGCAGCATTGGAGTGGTGTAGCTGTCTGTTGCACTATGTACAATGAGAGATCTGTTGGCACTATGCATAGCAGCACTGGAGTAGTGTAGCTGTCTGTTGGGCACTAGACAGATAGCAGCATTGGAGTAGTGTAGCTGTCTGATGGGCACTAGACATGATAGCAGCACTTGGAGTAGTGAAGCTGTCTTTGGGCACTAGACATCATGAGCAGCACTGGAGTGGTGTAGCTGTCTGTTGGCATAGACATGAGCACATTGGAGTAGTGTAGCTGTCTGTTGGGCACTAGACATGAACAGCATTGGAGTAGTGTAGCTGTCTGTTGGCACTAGCATGAGCAGCATTGGAGTAGTGTAGCTGTCTGTTGGGTACTATGCATTAGCACAATGATAGTGACGCTTGGCACTAGATATGATGAGCAGCACTGGTAGTGCACTCTGTTGGCACTAGACATGATGAGCAACATTGGAGTAGTGTAGCTGTCTGTTGGGTACTAGACATGAGCAGCATTGGAGTAGTGTAGCTGTCTGTTGGGCACTAGACATGATAGCAGCATTGGAGTAGTGTAGCTGTCTGTTGGGTACTAGACATGATGACACACTGGAGTAGTGTAGCTGTCTGTTGGGCACTAGACATGGTCAGCAGCATTGGAGTAGTGTAGCTGTCTGTTGGCACTAGACATGAGCAGCATTGGAGTAGTGTAGCTGTCTGTTGGGGCACTAGACATGAACAGCACTGGAGTAGTGTAGCTGTCTGTTGGCACTAGACATGAGCAGCACTGAGTAGTGTAGCTGTCTGTTGGGCACTAGACATGATGAGCTGCACTGGAATAGTGCAGCTGTCTATTGGTCACTAGACATGAGCAGCATTGGAGTAGTGTAGCTGTCTGTTGGGCACTAGGCATGAGCAGCATTGGAGTAGTGTAGCTGTCTGTTGGGCACTAGACATGAGCAGCATTGGAGTAGTGTAGCTGTCAGTTTGAGCAGTAGACATGATGAGCAGCATTGGAGTAGTGTAGCTGTCTGTTGGGCACTAGACATGAGAAGCATTGGAGTGGTGTAGCTGTCTGTTGGGCACTAGACATGAGCAGCATTGGAGTGGTGTAGCTGTCTGCTGGGCACTAGACATGAGCAGCATTGGAGTTGTGTAGCTGTCTGTTGGGCAATAGACATGATGAGCAGCACTGGAATAGTGCAGCTGTCTATTGTCACTAGACATATGAGCAGCACTGCAGTAGTGTAGCTGTCTGTTGGGCACTAGACATGATGAGCAGCACTGGAGTAGTGTAGCTGTCTATTGGTCACTAGACATGAACAGCATTGGAGTAGTGTAGCTGTCTCTGGGCACTAGACATGAACAGCATTGGAGTAGTGTGAGCTGTCTGTTTGGGCACTAGGCATGAGCAGCTTTGGAGTTGTGTGTCTGTCTGTTGGGCACTAGACATGAGCAGCATTGGAGTTGTGTAGCTGTCTGTTGGGCACTAGACATGAGCAGTATTGGAGTTGTGTAGCTTTCTGTTGGGCAATAGACATGATGAGCAGCGCTGGAATAGTGCAGCTGTCTATTGGTCATTAGACATGATGAGCAGCACTGCAGTAGTGTAGCTGTCTGTTGGGCACTAGACATGATGAGCAGCACTGGAGTAGTGTAGCTGTCTATTGGTCACTAGACATGATGAGCAGCACTGCAGTAGTGTAGCTGTCTATTGGGCACCATGCATTAGTAGCATTGGAGTAGTGTAGCTGTCTGTTGGGCACTAGACATGATGAGCAGCACTGGTCTAGTATAGCTGTCTATTGGGCACCATGCATTAGCAGCATTGGGATAGCATGGAAAATGGACAGGAAGACAAAATCCCTCATTGTCAACCTAAGAAGCTTTGTTTGTTGCAACCAAGTGCACGTGCTTACACATTTTTATCACACCATGACCATGAAACATGATCATAACTTAACAATGAAGATGACTGTCAGATTATTGTTACATCAATGATTTATTCTTAACTTCAGATTCGGCTCTACCCCCCCCCCCCCCTCCCCTACTCTCCCTCGAAACACTAAAAAATCACGTACTTGTTAAGTGTGTTCATTTGAGCAGAATGAAGCAAAATACTGTTCTTCTGTCATGTCTGTCTGCCTGTTTGTCTTCTGTCATGTCTGTCTGCCTGTCTGTCTTCTGTCATGTCTGTCTGCCTCCTTGTCTCCTGTCATGTCTGTCTGCCTGTCTGTCTTCTGTCATGTCTGTCTGCCTGTTTGTCTTTTGTCATGTCTGTCTGCTGTTGTCTTTGTATGTCTGTCTGCCTGTTTGTCTGTGTCCTCATGATGGCTTTAAGTCAAAACATTGAGGTGAACCCTCATTGAATGTCAGAGATTTTGAAGACTAACATATAGAAATAATGACTGTTTGTAAGGTCTGTCTGAAAGTCTGTTTCTTTGCCATATCTCTGTTTTTCGGTCTATCCATTTGTCTGTTAACGTTCCACTCGCTGTGTATTATATGTCTGTCAGCGTATTTATCCGTTTTATTCTTTCTGGGCAGGTTTTTTTTTTTTAATTTTCCACTGTTTGTTAGCCATTGATAAAATAAAACATCTTTATGGATGCTAACATACTTTTTTTTCTACTTTACTCTCAAGAAAAAATGTACGTTTTAAGAAATTAACTAATTTCTTATAAATTATTAATGGGTAAAACAGTAAACAAGTGGGGTATTTTTTGCTCCCATAAGAAAACCTAACACAGAGTAACTTTTATTCAAGACTGGCACAGCCTTTTAAACTTGAATATAGTCAGACAAATACATAGACGAACAAAGCGAGCAGTGAAAAGTTGAGGACTCTACGTAACCAACCACGGGCAAAGAAAAAAAAAACTCTTTTCATTTCCATCTGTGCAATTTTTTTCTTTACTAATTACATTTCTGAACCATTGCTCTCCACGAACAAAGATACTGGTAAACTGACACTATGACGTAACAGTTTGACGTAACAGAGGTAGCTGAACAAAAATACCACCATCTCCTCCGATCGAATATTAGTAGTTGTGTTCCCAACCTAAAAGAACAAGAAGAAGAAACAAACAAAAAGAGCCCTACACGTTGTGAAACATCTTCACTGTTTGTCTTCACTCTGCCAACAATTTCCGCCACATTGCCTCCGTCTCCTCTTTCTTCCCATAGCACCATCTCCCCCCCCCCCCCCCCCCCCACTTCCTGCTCCACTCTCTCCCATTTCTGCATCCACCACCACCACCTCTCTCTCTCTCTCTCTCTCTCTCTCCTCTCTCTCTCTCTCTCTCTCTCTCAGCCTTAATATGTTTCTGTATTATCACCACCCATCTGCATGAACCGTTCAGTCTCAGACATTTACTGTATGCTTGGGCTAGTTTCTTCCTTAAGTCGATTCCATGTTTTCACGGAAGGAATTTACACCCCTTGCCAACTTTTCTTTTCTTTTTTCTTTTTTTTTTTTTTCTTTTTTTTTTCTTTTTTTTTTTTTTTGGCAACTACCGTTCCGCAACTCTAAGCTTCAACGTGGACCAACAACATGATGTATTAAGATAGAGGCCTGACGGTGTTCTCTTCAGAAGCATGACGACAAGGGAGATCATTCCTATGTGCATGTAAACCCTGGCTGTGGACACTGGAATGTACAGGGGGAATGAAGACAAGGGAGATAACTGTGAATCTACAAGTGAACCCTGAATGGCGTTTTCATTGCTGTGGACACTACTAGTATGTACAGGAACGCGCGTAGAAAACAAGCAGGCAGTGCTCTCTCTCTCTCTCTCTCTCTCTCTCTCTCTTCTCTCTCTCTCTCTCTCTCTCTCCTCTCTCTCCCTCTCTCTCTCTCTCTCTCTCCATTTTCCTCAATGTGCAGTTTGTAGGAGCAGAATTCAGTCCTAGACTATATAAGCTCAATTTGGAATGAACAAGGCAAAATCTGTGCGCCGTCTGCTGACTTAACTATTCATTTAAAACAGAACAATATCATTCCGATCATTGCATGTACAATTCCCATTTTACACATCTTATACACAGTAAGGACAATACCACCATCAGCAACAGCTAGAGTAACGGCAACATCTGAGACTACAACTGAACACAGACTACAAATGAATACAGACTATAACTGAACACAGACTACAACTAAACACAGACTACAACCGAACACAGACTGAATACAGATTATAACTGAACACAGACTACAACTGAACACAGGCTACAACTGAACACAGACTACAACTGAACACAGACTACAACTGAACACAGACTATAACTGAACACAGACTACAACTGAACACAGACTACAACTGAACGCAGACTACAACTGAACACAGACTACAACTGAATACAGACTATAACTGAACACAGACTATAACTGAACGCAGACTACAACTGAACACAGACTACAACTGAACACAGACTACAACTGAACACAACATTTGATAGCAGATAACAGGAAAAGTATCAAGGTCAGTTCTGCTGTCAATGTTCAAAGTGATCAGAAAGCAGTTTGCTGGATTTGGCATTAAGAGGCTTGTACGCTTCGCATATCTGTAAACAAGACTAAGCCAGTTTACCAGAGATTCATTTCCTTTCGATATGTCCGTCTCCTGGATGCTTTAGGTACACATGCATACACTTCTGAGGAAGACTTTGAGTTGAACATAGTACATTTTTGAAGATGAAAGAAAAGAAAGCAGACAAAGAAAAATAAACAAGTATAAAATGCACGAAGGAAAACCGAAATTTGTTCAAGATTCGAACTTTTCGCGGGGGGGGGGGGGGGGGGGGGGGGGAATCTCTCGCCCCTTAGACCAGCATCACAACCACAAGGCCACCTCCTAAGCCTGACGAAGGCTTCGCGAAACAAAACACATCGTCATTTGTAAATTGCTTGATGTAATGTTCTTTGCTTGTCAGGTTTCGTTTCTCCTGTCATTTTTCTATCATCTTTTGTTTGATTTGTGTTTATCCAGGTGTCAGATTTGGTTTCTCCTGTCATTTTTCTATCATCTTTTGTTTGATTTGTGTTTATCCAGGTGTCAGATTTGGTTTCTCCTGTCATTTTTCTGTCATCTTTTGTTTGATTTGTGTTTATCCAGGTGTCAGATTTCGTTTTCTTCTGTCATTTTTCTATCATCTTTTGTTTGATTTGTGTTTATCCAGGTGTCAGATTTCGTTTTCTTCTGTCATTTTTCTGTCATCTTTTGTTTGATTTGTTTTTATCCAGGTCGTCTGTTGACAGGACCGAGTTCACGAACACTGTGACCTTGCCACACACCTTGACGGTGATTGTCTGCACGTGGTCAGCGTTTGAAACTGCATCAGCTGACTGACTGGAGTGTTCACCTTATGTCTCACATGTACATGTCAATAATGCCACAGACAAACAAACAAACAAAGGACAGATCCTGACTCACACAGCGCTATGTTTGGCAGGCTGGGAACTGCATTACTGTCTCATTGTCTGGTCCACTCTGTCTGCCCGTCTGTCTTAGGCTACGAGTCACTTCCTCATCTTCTGTTTTATTCAGTTTTGTCCCTCACATCGGGTCTGTCTGTCTGTCCTGGTCAGTGTCTGTTCCTCCTTTAATTATCTGTCTGTCTGCCTTCTCCCGAGTTTCACAGTCCATCTTACTGAAGATCTAAGGTCCTGACAGTCCGTAACAATCTACCTTTCATAGTCAGACATCATTCTTCCTCCCTTTCAGTCAAGGTCCAGCTCAAGACTGTAATCTTGAAGGCGATGGTCAGCTCCTCGGCATAGTTGTGGTGGTGCCGCACGGACATGTGGATGGTTGTGTTGCCGTCAAGATGTGGATGGTCGTGTTGCCGTCAAGATGTGAATGGTTGTGTTGCTGTGAAGATGTGGATAGTCGTGTTGCCGTCAAGATGTGGATGGTTGTGTTGCTGTGAAGATGTGGATGGTCGTGTTGCCGTCAAGATGTGGATGGTCGTGTTGCTGTGAATATGTGGATGGTCGTGTTGCCGTCAAGATGTGGATGGTTGTGTTGCCGTCAAGATGTGGATGGTCGTGTTGCCGTCAAGATGTGGATGGTCGTGTTGCTGTGAATATGTGGATGGTCGTGTTGCCATCAAGATGTGGATGGTTGTGTTGCCGTCAAGATGTGGATGGTTGTGTTGCCGTCAAGATGTCGATGGTTGTGTTGCCGTCAAGATGTGGATGGTTGTGTTGCCGTCAAGATGTGGATGGTTGTGTTGCCGTGAAGATGTGGATGGTTGTGTTGCCGTGAAGATGTGGATGGTCGTGTTGCCGTGAAGATGTGGATGGTTGTGTGGCCGTCACGATGTGGATGGTCGTGTTGCCGTGAAGATGTGGATGGTTGTGTGGCCGTCAAGATGTGTCGGGTGGTTGCTGAATGTATTGCTGTGTAATAATGAAACTTTTTCAGCATTTTTGTCTTCTTTGGAATCTCTGGAATCTTTCGATGCAAATAATGTCCGCCTGCTACATCTCCAGGACTCAAGCCACAGGGTGAGTGGGCCAGGAAGGGACTGAACAAATTACCTCGGGGTATAAATGGTATTGTATCTCCAGGACTCATGACCTCGGGGTATAAATGGTATTGTATCTCCAGGACTCATCACCTCAGGGTATAAATGGTATTGTATCTCCAGGACTCATTACCTCAGGGTATAAATGGTATTGTATCTCCAGGACTCATGACCTCGGGGTATAAATGGTATTGTATCTCCAGGACTCATCACCTCAGGGTATAAATGGTATTGTATCTCCAGGACTCATGACCTCGGGGTATAAATGGTATTGTATCTCCAGGACTCATCACCTCAGGGTATAAATGGTATTGTATCTCCAGGACTAATCACCTCAGGGTATAAATGGTATTGTATCTCCAGGACTAATCACCTCAAGGTATAAATGGTATTGTATCTCCAGGACTCAAGCCACAGGGTGAGTGGGCCAGGAAGGGACTGAACACATCACCTCGGGGTATAGATGATACTGTAGACCTTCACGACTGTACCTTTCTATGTGAAAGTTGGTCTGCTTCCCACTTGGAAAACATGTCACCAAGGTTAATCTTTATCCCGATGTTTTCCCTGTCTGCCTGCTTGTATACTGATTTACGTGTGAAAGGCGATGTTTGTTCAGAATGTCACCAAGAACAGACTCCCCTGTTGCCAGGGGTGCTTTGACGTGCGCTAGATGCATGCTGCTCCGCACAGGACCTCAGTGGATATTCTGTCTGAAGGACTAGCCCACAGACCAGCAATTCAGAGCGAGTGGAAAGAGAGAGAAATAAAAACTACCTGAACTTAATTCCCGGGATCCGGATGTTTGTCGGCTGTTAGACAAGTGAGTTTTTCGTTAGGCCACATCCGTGGCACCGCTCTCCCGCCCCCTCACGCCTTTCGCCCAGAGACTCAAACCATGGGATGAGTGAGCGAGTGAGGCACTGAGTAGCTGGAGCTGTAACACCACAGCCAGCACTCTCTCGGCAGACAGACAAGCGCCATTCCCTTTTTAGCCAGTTTTCTACAGTACACCGCAATGACTCAAACCTTGCAATGAATGGACGTGTGAGAGGAGGAAAAGAATTAGCTGAAATATCACGGCATATCTCATTCCTGACGACTTACGAGATACCTTGTAGTGGCCACAACAGAGAAGAGAGTACATGTTTAGATGGATTTCCATCATCTATAACTAAGCAGAGACGGTAAACATTGAGGTGGGATGTCTATCATCTATTAGAGGCTTGCTTATCAACAAAAGAAAGTGAATGCTGACGTGGATTTCCAACATCTACTGATAA
>CM065736.1:1798514-1833514 GCA_033310375.1 Conus canariensis | reverse complement strand
GGATGAAGAGACGTCGTGATGAAGCTTTAGCATGGAGGATGAAGAGACGTCCTGATGAAGCTTTACCAGAGAGGATGAAGAGACGTCCTCATAAAGCTTTAGTATGGAGGATGAAGAGACGTCCTGATAAAGCTTTAGCATGGAGGATGAAGAGACGTCCTGATAAAGCTTTAGCATGGAGGATGAAGAGACGTCCTGATGTAGCTTTAGCATGGAGGATGAAGAGACGTCCTGATGTAGCTTTAGCATGGAGGATGAAGAGACGTCGTGATAAAGCTTTAGCATGGAGGATGAAGAGACGTTGTGATGAAGCTTTAGCATGGAGGATGAAGAGACGTCGTGATGAAGCTTTAGCATGGAGGATGAAGAATCGTCGTGATAAAGCTTTAGCATGGAGGATGAAGAGACGACCTGATGAAGCTTTAGCATGGAGGATGAAGAGACGTCGTGATGAAGCTTTAGCATGGAGGATGAAGAGACGTCCTGATGTAGCTTTAGCATGGAGGATGAAGAGACGTCGTGATGAAGCTTTAGCATGGAGGATGAAGAGACGTCGTGATGAAGCTTTAGCATGGAGGATGAAGAGACGTCGTGATGAAGCTTTAGCATGGAGGATGAAGAGACGTCGTGATGAAGCTTTAGCATGGAGGATGAAGAGACGTCGTGATGAAGCTTTAGCATGGAGGATGAAGAGACGTCGTGATGAAGCTTTAGCATGGAGGATGAAGAGACGTCGTGATGAAGCTTTAGCATGGAGGATGAAGAGACGTCGTGATGAAGCTTTAGCATGGAGGATGAAGAGACGTCGTGATGAAGCTTTAGCATGGAGGATGAAGAGACGTCGTGATGAAGCTTTAGCATGGAGGATGAAGAGACGTCGTGATGAAGCTTTAGCATGGAGGATGAAGAGACGTCGTGTTGAAGCTTTAGCATGGAGGATGAAGAGACGTCGTGATGAAGCTTTAGTATGGAGGATGAAGAGACGTCGTGATGAAGCTTTAGCATGGAGGATGAAGACGTCCTGATGAAGCTTTAGCATGGAGATGAAGAGACGTCGTGATGAAGCTTTAGCATGGAAGGTGTGAAATGAAGAGGGGGAAAGCGGGTAGAAAAACAGGAATGTATACGATGTCCGAACCTTTCACTGGGGATCTCCCATTTCTTAGACTAGCGCCAGGAAGCCACCCTTTAAGCCCGAAAAACCTCCAGGTGACACCACAGGCTGTTATAACAGGTCTGAAAACCCCCCAGGTAACAACACAGGCTGTTATAAGAGGCCTGAAAAACCTCCAGGTGACAACACAGGCTGTTATAAGAGGCCTGAAAAACCTTCAGGTCACGACACAGGCTGTTATAAGAGGCCTGAAAAACCTCCAGGTGACAACACAGACTGCTATAAGAGGCCTGAAAAACCTTCAGGTCACGACACAGGCTGTTATAAGAGGCCTGAAAAACCTTCAGGTCACAACACAGACTGTTATAAGAGGCCTGGAAAACCTTCAGGTCACAACACAGCCTGTTATAAGAGGCCTGAAAAACCTCCAGATAGCAACACAGGCTGTTATAAGAGGCCTGAAAAACCTCCAGGTCACGACACACGCTGTTATAAGAGGCCTGCAAAAACTTATATAACATTACAGGCTGTTATAAGAGGCATAAAAAAAACCTTCAGGTCACAACACAGGCTGTTATAAGAGGCCCGATCTGTTTCCCCTAACCGGTGTGAATCCATGTTTTTTTTTCTTTTCAATGACTTTTTGTTCTGTGTTTATCCAAGCTGTCTATAACGGGACCTGAGGTGATGAGCACTCTGACCTTGCCACACACGCTGACGGTGACTGTCTTGACGTTGCGCACGTGCACACGCCCTGGAAACTTCATCAGATGTCTGGTGGAGTCTTCACCTCATGCCTCACATGGTCATCTGATTCTTGTTGTAAACAAACACACGATAGATCCTAGCCGACATGTCAGTGCCTTTGGCAACACGTAGCATCGCTATGCTGTCTTGGTCTATGATGTTCCTCACAGTCTGTTTTGGCCTATGTCTGTTCCTCAGTTTCTGTCTGTACGTTTAGGACAATGTCTGTTCCTCATTCAGTATCTGTTTGTCTGTCTGTCTTGTTCCGGTTTTTTTTTTTTTTTTTTGGGGGGGGGGGGGGAGAGGGGGGGGGAGGAGGGGGGGCATGGAAGCTGAACACCTACCAAGCCCTTACGGTCTGGAACAATCTGTGGTTCATTTTCAGACAATCCGGTTCTTCCCTATCATTCGTGTGCCAAGCCAGAGCCTGTTATTGTCTATCAGCCAGAGCGCTGTCTGTTGTCCACTGTGTTCTGTTGTCGCTCTCCTGATGGAATGACTGCGTTGTGTGGATGTGCCGGGTGTTCTGTTGTCGCTTTCCTGATGGAATGACTGCGTTGTGTGGATGTGCCGGGTGTTCTGTTGTCGCTTTCCTGATGGAATGACTGCGTTGTGTGGATGTGCCGGGTGTTCTGTTGTCGCTTTCCTGATGGAATGACTGCGTTGTGTGGATGTGCCGGGTGTTCTGTTGTCTCTCTCCTGATGGAATGACTGCGTTGTGTGGATGTGCTGGGTGTTCTGTTGTCGCTCTCCTGATGGAATGACTGCGTTGTGTGGATGTGCCGGGTGTTCTGTTGTCGCTTTCCTGATGGAATGACTGCGTTGTGTGGATGTGCCGGGTGTTCTGTTGTCGCTTTCCTGATGGAATGACTGCGTTGTGTGGATGTGCCGGGTGTTCTGTTGTCTCTCTCCTGATGGAATGACTGCGTTGTGTGGATGTGCTGGGTGTTCTGTTGTCGCTCTCCTGATGGAATGACTGAGTTGTGTGGATGTGCTGGGTGTTCTGTTGTCGCTCTCCTGATGGAATGACTGCGTTGTGTGGATGTGCCGGGTGTTCTGTTGTCGCTTTCCTGATGGAATGACTGCATTGTGTGGATGTGCTGGGTGTACTGTTGTCTGTCTCCTGATGGAATGACTGCGTTGTGTGGATGTGCTGGGTGTTCTGTTGTCTCTCTCCTGATGGAATGACTGAGTTGTGTGGATGTGCCGGGTGTTCTGTTGTCGCTCTCCTGATGGAATGACTTAGTTGTGTGGATGTGCTGGGTGTTCTGTTGTCGCTCTCCTGATGGAATGACTGCGTTGTGTGGATGTGCTGGGTGTTCTGTTGTCGCTCTCCTGATGGAATGACTGCGTTGTGTGGATGTGCTGGGTGTTCTGTTGACGATCTGATGGAATGACTGAGTTGTGTGGATGTGCTGGGTGTTCTGTTGACGATCTGATGGAATGACTGAGTTGTGTGGATGTGCTGGGTGGTTGCTGCATGTGTTGCTGTGAAATATGGAAATAATGCCAGCATTTTCGGTTATTTTGCACATAGCTTCATGGTTGTAGTGAGTGTTGGGTATGATTATTTCCACTTTTTTCTTTGTTTTTAAACATTTTAAGTCAATTGTTCCGATCATTTGCAAGTATCCTTACTTTCACATGCGCTCCACGTAGAATTCTAAAAGCATGTGCCGGCAATTTTTTTTTATTTATTATTATTATTATTATTATTATTATTGTTGTTGTTGTTGTTGTTGTTGTTGTTGTTGTTGTTGTTGTTGTTGTTGTTGTTGTTGTTATTATTATTATTATTATTATTATTATCATCATCATCATCATTAGCAGTAGTAGTAGTAGTAGTAGTAGTAGTAGTAGTAGTAGTAGTAGTAGTATCAGTGTTATTATTATATCACAATTATGGTTATTATTGTCATCATTATATTATTGCTGTTATTGCTATCATTATCATCATTACTGTTACTCCCATTATTATTATCATTGTTATTGTTATTCATATTATTATTAGTAATATTATTATTATTATCATTAGTATTATTGTGTTGTTGTTGTTGTTGTTGTCGTCGTCGTCGTTATTATTAACATTAATGTTAATATTATTATCATTATTATTTTTATTATTGTTGTTATTATTATCATTATTCTTATTACTATTATCATTATCGTTATTATCATTATCAGTAGTAGTAGTAGTAGTAGTAGTAGTAGTAGTAGTAGTAGTAGTAGTAGTAGTAGTAGTGTCATTATTATTGTTATTGTTATGATTATTATCATTATCATCACTCTTTTGTTTTTTGCTGTTGCCGTTCACACAAAACATGTGAAACGCCTTAATTTAAAAAACAAAAATCACTCCTATATCTCCAAGACTCGGTCCTTAGTGAGCGTGAACAAGGGGTGGAAGAAGCAAAGAACATGGGAATAGAAACTGTATGGTGTAACATTCTCATCCTTACTGTGTGAACATGGGGCTGTTGTCACCATGACCAACTGTATGGTGTAACATCCTCATCCTTACTGTGTGAACATGGGGCTGCTGTGACCATGACAAACTGTATGGTGTAACATCCTCATCCTTACTGTGTGAACATGGGGCTGTTGTCACCATGACCAACTGTATGGTGTAACATCCTCATCCTTACTGTGTGAACATGGGGCTGCTGTGACCATGACAAACTGTATGGTGTAACATCCTCATCCTTACTGTGTGAACATGGGGCTGCTGTGACCATGACAAACTGTATGGTGTAACATCCTCATCCTTACTGTGTGAACATGGGGCTGCTGTGACCATGACAAACTGTATGGTGTAACATCCTCATCCTTACTGTGTGAACATGGGGCTGCTGTGACCATGACAAACTGTATGGTGTAACATCCTCATCCTTACTGTGTGAACATGGGGCTGTTGTCACCATGACAAACTGTATGATGTAACATCCTCATCCTTACTATGTGAACATGGGGCTGCTGTGACCATGACAAAATGTATGGTGTAACATCCTCATCCTTACTGTGTGAACATGGGGCTGCTGTCACCATGACAAACTGTATGGTGTAACATCCTCATCCTTACTGTGTGAACATGGGGCTGCTGTCACCATGACAAAATGTATGGTGTAACATCCTCGTCCTTACTGTGTGAACATGGGGCTGCTGTGACCATGACAAACTGTATGGTGTAACATCCTCATCCTTACTGTGTGAACATGGGGCTGCTGTCACCATGACAAAATGTATGGTGTAACACCCTCATCCTTACTGTGTGAACATCGGGCTGCGGTCACCATGACAAAATGTATGGTGTAACATCCTCATCCTTACTGTGTGAACATGGGGCTGCTGTCACCATGACAAAATGTATGGTGTAACATCCTCATCCTTACTGTGTGAACATGGGGCTGCTGTCACCATGACAAAATGTATGGTGTAACATCCTCATCCTTACTGTGTGAACATGGGGCTGCGGTCACCATGAAAAAATGTATGGTGTAGCACCCTCATCCTTACTGTGTGAACATCGGGCTACGGTCATCATGACAAAATGTATGGTGTAACATCCTCATCCTTACTGTGTGAACATGGGGCTGCTGTCACCATGACAAAATGTATGGTGTAACATCCTCATCCTTACTGTATGAGCATGGGGCTGCTGTCACCATGACAAAATGTATGGTGTAACATCCTCATCCTTACTGTGTGAACATGGGGCTGCTGTGACCATGACAAACTGTATGGTGTAACATCCTCATCCTTACTGTGTGAACATGGGGCTGCTGTCACCATGACAAAATGTATGGTGTAACATCCTCATCCCTTCTGTGTGAACATGGGGCTGCTGTCACCATGACAAAATGTATGGTGTAACATCCTCATCCTTACTGTGTGAACATGGGGCTGCTGTGACCATGACAAAATGTATGGTGTAACATCCTCATCCTTACTGTGTGAACATGGGGCTGCTGTGACCATGACAAAATGTATGGTGTAACATCCTCATCCTTACTGTGTGAACATGGGGCTGCTGTCACCATGATGTGTCTCTAGAGGGGAAGACTGCTGTCCCCATGATGTGTCTATAGAGGGGGAAGACTGCTGTCACCATGATGTGTCTATAGAGGGGGAAGACTGCTGTCACCATGATGTGTCTATAGAGGGAGAAGACTACTGTCACCATGATGTGTCTATAGAGGGAGAAGACTGCTGTCACATGATGTGTCTATAGAGGGGGAAGACTGCTGTCACCATGATGTGTCTATAGAGGGGGAAGACTGCTGTCACCATGATGTGTCTATAGAGGGGGAAGACTGCTGTCACCATGATGTGTCTATAGAGGGAGAAGACTGCTGTCACCATGATGTGTCTATAGAGGGGAAGACTGCTGTCACCATAATGTGTCTATAGAGGGAGAACACTGCTGTCACATGATGTGTCTATAGAGGGGGAAGACTGCTGTCACCATGATGTGTCTATAGAGGGGGAAGACTGCTGTCACCATGTGTCTATAGAGGGGGAAGACTGCTGTCACCATGATGTGTCTATAGAGGGGGAAGACTGCTGTCACCATGATGTGTCTATAGAGGGGGAAGACTGCTGTCACCATGATGTGTCTATAGAGGGAAGGCTGCTGTCACTATGATGTGTCTATAGAGGGAGAAGACTGCTGTCACCATGATGTGTCTATAGAGGGAGAAGACTGCTGTCACATGATGTGTCTATAGAGGGAGAAGACTGCTGTCACCATGTGTCTATAGAGGGAGAAGACTGCTGTCCCCATGATGTGTCTATAGAGGGAGAAGGCTGCTGTCCCCATGATGTGTCTATAGAGGGAGAAGGCTGCTGTCACATGATGTGTCTATAGAGGGGGAAGACTGCTGTCACCATGATGTGTCTATAGAGGGGGAAGGCTGCTGTCACAATGATGTGTCTATTGAGGGGAAGACTGCTGTCACCATGATGTGTCTATAGAGGGAGAAGACTGCTGTCACCATGTGTCTATAGAGGGGGAAGACTGCTGTCACCATGATGTGTCTTTAGAGGGAGAAGGCTGCTGTCACATGATGTGTCTATAGAGGGAGAAGACTGCTGTCACCATGTGTCTATAGAGGGGGAAGGGATCTGTCACCATGATGTGTCTATAGAGGGAGAAGACTGCTGTCACCATGATGTGTCTATAGAGGGAGAAGGCTGCTGTCACCATGATGTGTCTATAGAGGGAAAAGACTGCTGTCACCATGATGTGTCTATAGAGGGAGAAGGCTGCTGTCACCATGATGTGTCTATAGAGGGAGAAGACTACTGTCACCATTATGTGTCTATAGAGGGAGAAGACTGCTGTCACCATGGTCTGTCTATAGAGGGAGAAGACTGCTGTCACCATGATGTGTCTATAGAGGGGGAAGACTGCTGTCACCATGATGTGTCTATAGAGGGGGAAGACTGCTGTCACCATGATGTGTCTATAGAGGGGGAAGACTGCTGTCACCATGATGTGTCTATAGAGGGAGAAGACTGCTGTCACCATGATGTGTCTATAGAGGGGGAAGACTGCTGTCACCATGATGTGTCTATAGAGGGAGAACACTGCTGTCACATGATGTGTTATAGGAGGGAAAGACTGCTGTCACCATGATGTGTCTATAGAGGGGGAAGACTGCTTGTCACCCATATGTCTATAGAGGGGGAAGACTGCTGTCACCATGATGTGTCTATAGAGGGGGAAGACTGCTGTCACCATGATGTGTCTATAGAGGGGAAGACTGCTGTCACCATGATGTGTCTATAGAGGGAGAAGGCTGCTGTCACTATGATGTGTCTATAGAGGGAGAAGGCTGCTGTCACCATGATGTGTCTATAGAGGGGAGAAGACTGCTGTCACATGATGTGTCTATAGAGGGAGAAGACTGCTGTCACCATGTGTCTATAGAGGGAGAAGACTGCTGTCCCCATGATGTGTCTATAGAGGGAGAAGGCTGCTGTCCCCATGATGTGTCTATAGAGGGAGAAGGCTGCTGTCACATGATGTGTCTATAGAGGGGAAGGCTGCTGTCACCATGATGTGTCTATAGAGGGTGAAGACTGCTGTCACCATGATGTGTCTATAGAGGGGAAGACTGCTGTCACCATGATGTGTCTATAGAGGGGGAAGACTGCTGTCACATGATGTGTCTATAGAGGGGAAGACTGCTGTCACCATGATGTGTCTATAGAGGGGGAAGGCTGCTGTTCACCATGATGTGTCTATTGAGGGGGAAGACGCTGCTGTCACCATGATGTGTCTATAGAGGGGAAGACTGCTGTCACCATGTGTCTATAGGGGGGAAGACTGCTGTCACCATGATGTGTCTATAGAGGGAGAAGGCTGCTGTCACATGATGTTGGTCTATAGAGGGAGAAGACTGCTGTCACCATGATGTGTCAATAGAGGGAGAAGACTGCTGTCACCATATGTCTATAGAGGGGGAAGGATCTGTCACCATGATGTGTCTATAGAGGGAGAAGACTGCTGTCACCATGATTTGGTGCTATAGAGGGAGAAGGCTGCTGTCACCATGATGTGTCTATAGAGGGAAAAGACTGCTGTCACCATGATGTGTCTATAGAGGGAGAAGGCTGCTGTCACCATGATGTGTCTATAGATGGAGAAGACTACTGTCACCATGATGTGTCTATAGAGGGAGAAGACTGCTGTCACCATGGTCTGTCTATAGAGGGAGAAGACTGCTGTCACCATGATGTGTCTATAGAGGGAGAAGGCTGCTGTCCCCATGATGTGTCTATAGAGGGAGAAGACTACTGTCACCATGATGTGTCTATAGAGGGAGAAGACTGCTGTCACCATGATGTGTCTATAGAGGGAGAAGGCTGCTGTCACCATGATGTGTCTATAGAGGGGGAAGACTGCTGTCACCATGATGTGTCTATAGAGGGGGAAGACTGCTGTCATCATGATGTGTCTATAGAGGGAGAAGACTGCTGTCACCATGATGTGTCTATAGAGGGGGAAGACTGCTGTCACCATGATGTGTCTATAGAGGGGAAGACTGCTGTCACCATGATGTGTCTATAGAGGGAGAAGACTACTGTCACCATGATGTGTCTATAGAGGGAGAAGACTGCTGTCACCATGGTCTGTCTATAGAGGGGGAAGACTGCTGTCACCATGATGTGTCTATAGAGGGGGAAGACTGCTGTCACATGATGTGTCTATAGAGGGAGAAGGCTGCTGTCACCATGATGTGTCTATAGAGGGAGAAGACTGCTGTCACCATGATGTGTCTATAGAGGGAGAAGGCTGCTGTCACCATGATGTGTCTATTGAGGGGGAAGACTGCTGTCACCATGATGTGTCTATAGAGGGAGAAGGCTGCTGTCACCATGATGTGTCTATACAGGGGGAAGGGATCTGTCACCATGATGTGTCTATAGAGGGAGAAGGCTGCTGTCACCATGATGTGTCTATAGAGGGAGAAGACTGCTGTCACCATGATGTGTCTATAGAGGGGAAGACTGCTGTCACCATGATGTGTCTATAGAGGGAGAAGGCTGCTGTCACCATGATGTGTCTATAGAGGGCGAAGACTGCTGTCACCATGATGTGTCTATAGAGGGAGAAGGCTGCTGTCACCATGATGTGTCTATACAGGGGGAAGGGATCTGTCACCATGATGTGTCTATAGAGGGAGAAGGCTGCTGTCACCATGATGTGTCTATAGAGGGAGAAGACTGCTGTCACCATGATGTGTCTATAGAGGGGGAAGACTGCTGTCACCATGATGTGTCTATAGAGGGAGAAGGCTGCTGTCACCATGATGTGTCTATAGAGGGCGAAGACTGCTGTCACCATGATGTGTCTATAGAGGGAGAAGACTGCTGTCACCATGATGTGTCTATAGAGGGGGAAGGCTGCTGTCACCATGATGTGTCTATAGAGGGGGAAGACTGCTGTCACCATGATGTGTCTATAGAGGGGGATTTGACACAGAGGTCCACAGATACTGCTGTCCTTCAGGAAACCAGTACTTCCGCTTTGCCAGGACACGTCGAAACTGCAGCTCCTCGTCAGCATGTTTGGCACATGGCAGTAATATATCATAGGCCCCCGAAACCCTGATAATACAGTCATCAAGAGGACAGCTGAAAATGTTAATTTTGAACATAAGTTTTGTTTGGAATTCTCTTAAGCACATCCATCATGAGCAAAAAATGTTACAAAATCAAAAAGATATATCTGGAACTGAGTATAAAGAGAAGAAATGAACACTTTGCCAGATTGGATGGGAGAGGGTAGACATGGGTGAGAACGCAGACTACGGCAATGACACGGGGAAAAGGAAGGGGAGGAGGGTAGTGAGGAGGTAAATCAACATGTTAGTGAGTCGTTGACGTCTGTTAACGGTAACAGGAATCGTCGTTTCTGCAGGGAGAATGACAGTTGATGCGGACAGAATGACAGTTAATTCCGTATACTTCCTACGGAATGAAGAAGAGAGCTGTTGCCAAAAGGCAGACTCTCGGAAATGGTCGTGACGGTGGGATTTTGTGTTGAAGTGAACGGTGGTAGAAGTGAGATGAGGCAGCTGTTGCAACAGACAGCTCTGTGCTGTGGAAATATTCAGGGAATCAGCCCTCCACAACACGGTAAGCTCCCCACACGTCGGCCACAGTCTGTGTTCAGGGAATGTTGAGGTACATGCTCTGGGTGAGCGCCCTGGCATTTTGCATAGGGATTAACAGTAAACAGGAGGTGTGTGTGTGTGTGTGTGTGTGTGTGTGTGTGTGTGTGTGTGTGTGTGTGTGTGTGTGTGTGTGTGTGTGTGTGTGTGTGTGTGACAGGTTGGACTCAAAATATTGGGGTAAACCTGCATCAAATGTTACAGTTTTTGGAGATAAGTACGTAGAAGCGACTAAAGTTTGAGTGGTCTATTTCTGTCTGTCTATTTGTTTATTCGTTCTTCCACCGTCTATCTGTAAAAGATCCATTATCTTTGAGTTATATGGCTACCACCATCCTATAGTGTCTTTGTTTTCTTCTTTCTTCCTGTTTTGTATTTATTTTGTTTATTTCTCATACTTTGTTAGCTACTGATTACAGAAAAAAGACATTGTACAAATGTGTACATGGTTAAAGTATAGATTTTTTGCTTTACTCTTAAAACAAGTGCGTTTCAAGAAATGAGATCACATTTCATGAAATATGAATTGGTTGTTTGGAAGATGTCAATCAGAGAAATGTAAGATCAGTGTTGAAAAGCAGTGTAATATCGAGGATTCTAACTAACCAGCCACAGAGCCATGGGGAAAAACCTGAACGTTTCCGTTTCCATCTTTCTCATTTTCTTCACTGAGTGGGTTACTGAAAATTGCTCTCTACGCACAAAGTTACAGGAAAATAGACACGGTGATGTAACAGTTTGACGTAACATGGCAGTTGAACAAAGATATTACCATCTCATCCGACTGAATACTAGCAGACATGTTCCCAGCCCGAAGAACCAAGAGCAAGAAACCAGAAAGTCGAACACAGTGTGAACCATCTTCCCTGTTTCCTTCACTCGCCCCACAATGTCCGCTACGTTTCTTCCGTCTCCTCTTTCTCTTCATTAGCATCAGCCCTGCCCCCCCCCCCCTTCCCCTGCCCATCTTCCCGCACCCCTCCCCCATCTCTGTCTCTCTGTCTGTCTGTTTGTCCGCTCTCTCTCTCTCTCTCTCTCTCTCTCTCTCTCTCTCTCTCTCTCTCTCTCTCTCATATGTCATCGCCGTCATCATCATAATCATGATCATCATCATGATTTTTTTTCTTTGGATGTGCCTTCCTTTCGCTTTCTTTATTTTTCTGTGTTTCTTTTGGTTTGTTTGTTTGTTCTTTGCTTCAACATTTTTGGCAAAACATGAATGCTCCTTCAATCACTTTCACACTTTGCGGAGAGAGGGGAGGGAGGAGGGAAGAAGGAGACTCGCTCTCTCTCCCTCTCTGTCTGTCTGTCTGTCTCTCTGTCTGTCTCATTGTCACGTGACACGTCTGTCCGTATTTCCCTCGTCCCTCTCAATCCCACCATTGCCTTTTTTTTTAATCTTGTTCTCGTATTGATTAAGTATGCACCTGTTTATTTTTGTATCTGCCCCTTTGTCTTCTGTCTGTCTGTCTGTCTGTCTTTGTCTATGTCTGTCTGTCTATGTCTGTATGTCTGTCTCTCACCCTCTGTCCTTCTGTCTGTCTGTCTGTCTGCCTGTCAGAGCCATGAAATGTTTCATCACCACACTGCTGCTAGAACCCTTCAGTCTCATGTACTGCAGGTTCCAGTCAGTGTCCCCCTTAATTCCATCTAGAACCATTCAGTCTCATTTACTGCAGGTTCCAGTCAGTGTCCCCCTTAATTCCATCTAGAACCCTTCAGTCTCATGTACTGCAGGTTCCAGTCAGTGTCCCCCTTAATTCCATCTAGAACCATTCAGTCTCATGTACTGCAGGTTCCAGTCAGTGTCCCCCTTAATGCCATCTAGAACCCTTCAGTCTCATGTACTGCAGGTTCCAGTCAGTGTCCCCCTTAATTCCATCTAGAACCCTTCAGTCTCATGTACTGCAGGTTCCAGTCAGTGTCCCCCTTAATGCCATCTAGAACCCTTCAGTCTCATGTACTGCAGGTTCCAGTCAGTGTCCCCCTTAATTCCATCTAGAACCCTTCAGTCTCATGTACTGCAGGTTCCAGCCAGTGTCCCCCTTAATGCCATCTAGAACCCTTCAGTCTCATTTACTGCAGGTTCCAGTCAGTGTCCCCCTTAATGCCATCTAGAACCCTTCAGTCTCATGTACTGCAGGTTCCAGTCAGTGTCCCCCTTGATTCCATCTAGAACCCTTCAGTCTCATGTACTGCAGGTTCCAGTCAGTGTCCCCCTTAATGCCATCTAGAACCCTTCAGTCTCATGTACTGCAGGTTCCAGTCAGTGTCCCCCTTAATTCCATCTAGAACCCTTCAGTCTCATGTACTGCAGGTTCCAGTCAGTGTCCCCCTTAATTCCATCTAGAACCATTCAGTCTCATGTACTGCAGGTTCCAGTCAGTGTCCCCCTTAATGCCATCTAGAACCCTTCAGTCTCATGTACTGCAGGTTCCAGTCAGTGTCCCCCTTAATTCCATCTAGAACCCTTCAGTCTCATGTACTGCAGGTTCCAGTCAGTGTCCCCCTTAATTCCATCTAGAACCCTTCAGTCTCATGTACTGCAGGTTCCAGTCAGTGTCCCCCTTAATGCCATCTAGAACCATTCAGTCTCATGTACTGCAGGTTCCAGTCAGTGTCCCCCTTAATTCCATCTAGAACCCTTCAGTCTCATGTACTGCAGGTTCCAGTCAGTGTCCCCCTTAATTCCATCTAGAACCATTCAGTCTCATGTACTGCAGGTTCCAGTCAGTGTTCCCCTTAATTCCATCTTGAACCCTTCAGTCTCATGTACTGCAGGTTCCAGTCAGTGTCCCCCTTAATTCCATCTAGAACCCTTCAGTCTCATGTACTGCAGGTTCCAGTCAGTGTCCCCCTTAACTCCATCTAGAACCCTTCAGTCTCATGTACTGCAGGTTCCAGTCAGTGTCCCCCTTAATTCCATCTAGAACCATTCAGTCTCATGTACTGCAGGTTCCATTCAGTGTCCCCCTTAATGCCATCTAGAACCATTCAGTCTCATTTACTGCAGGTTCCAGTCAGTGTCCCCCTTAATTCCATCTAGAACCCTTCAGTCTCATGTACTGCAGGTTCCAGTCAGTGTCCCCCTTAATTCCATCTAGAACCATTCAGTCTCATGTACTGCAGGTTCCAGTCAGTGTCCCCCTTAATGCCATCTAGAACCCTTCAGTCTCATGTACTGCAGGTTCCAGTCAGTGTCCCCCTTAATGCCATCTAGAACCATTCAGTCTCATGTACTGCAGGTTCCAGTCAGTGTCCCCCTTAATGCCATCTAGAACCATTCAGTCTCATTTACTCCAGTCAGTGTTCCCCTTAATTCCATCTAGAACCCTTCAGTCTCATGTACTGCAGGTTCCAGTCAGTGTCCCCCTTAATTCCATCTAGAACCATTCAGTCTCATGTACTGCAGGTTCCAGTCAGTGTCCCCCTTAATTCCATGTTTCCAGGGAAGGACTAGAACCATTCAGTCTCATTTACTGCAGGTTCCAGTCAGTGTCCCCCTTAATTCCATCTAGAACCATTCAGTCTCATTTACTGCAGGTTCCAGTCAGTGTCCCCCTTAATTCCATCTAGAACCATTCAGTCTCATGTACTGCAGGTTCCAGTCAGTGTCCCCCTTAATGCCATGTTTTCAGGGAAGGAATGTACACCCCCTGCCAACGGCTTTTTTGTCACCTACCGTTCCCCAGCTCTAAGGCTCCACGTGAACAAAGAACGCCATGCATCAAGAATACCCGTCTGACTGTCTTCTGTTGAGCATCAGGGCAATGACGACAAGGGAGATCATTCCACGTGGACATAGAACGCCATGCATCAAGAATACCCGTCTGACTGTCTTCTGTTGAGCATCAGGGCAATGACGACCAGGGAGATCATTCCACGTGGACATAGAACGCCATGCATCAAGAATACCCGTCTGACTGTCTTCTGTTGAGCATCAGGGCAATGACGACCAGGGAGATCATTCCACGTGGACATAGAACGCCATGCATCAAGAATACCCGTCTGACTGTCTTCTGTTGAGCATCAGGGCAATGACGACCAGGGAGATCATTCCACGTGAACAAAGAACGCCATGCATCAAGAATACCCGTCTGACTGTCTTCTGTTGAGCATCAGGGCAATGACGACAAGGGAGATCATTCCACGTGGACATAGAACGCCATGCATCAAGAATACCCGTCTGACTGTCTTCTGTTCAGCATCCGGGCAATGACGACAAGGGAGATCATTCCTATGTACATGTGAACCCTGACTGTGGACACTGGAATGTAACAGGGGGAATGAAGACAAGGGAGATAATTGTGAATCTACAAGCGAAGTCTGAGCGGCGTTCTCATTGCTGTGGACACTATTAGGGGAATGTACAGGCACGCAGAGAGTTCTCTCTCTCTCTCTCTCTCTCTCTCTCTCTCTCTCTCTCTCTCTCTCTCTCTCTCTCTCTCTCATCCAACCGAATACTGGCTGCCGCCTTCCCAGCCTAAAACCGTAAAAAGGCCAGAACAAACACACTGTTATACATTTTCTCCACCATCTATTTCTGTTTGCCTCCTCTCATCAGATAATCAGCCCCGATATGGCCTTTGCGGTCGGCTGGGCCATAAACAACATTATCTTACCTTACGATCTGATAATCTTCAAAAAACGTTTTTTTCTTGTCGCCTTTTTGTCTCCAACCTCCTCCTGCCCTCTTACCCCTCCCTCTTTCCTACATCCTCTCTCTCTCTCTCTCTCTCTCTCTCTCTCTCTCTCTCTCTCTCTGCATCGACGTTTCGCTCGCAACTCTCTTTTTTTTCGACTTCATCGTCATCGTCACGATGATGATGATGATCATCATCATCATCATCATTATCATCACCATGGTTGTCAGTATCATCACTATTATTAGAGACATTACCATTTTTTTCCGTGTCCCTGTCTGTTATCTCTCTCTCTCTCTCTCTCTCTCTCTCTCCCCTCTCTCGGGGGGTCACGTGACGTGAGCAGAAGCAACAGGGCGCACACTGATTGATCTGCGATAAATTTGACGAATTTCCTCGCAAACATGCCAGTTTCTGGACTACCAGTAGTTGTGGAGATGACCCTGAACGCCCTGCTAATGGACAATAACGTCACAAGCTGGACAATTGCAGGAGAATGTGAAAACACTGTGGTTGTTTTGCGCCTCAAGCCGGCCACTTTCCAAATGTTAACAAACATGGCGGATCCTGTCCTGAACCGCAACACACAGGTTCAGTATTACAGGAAAAAACCTCCCAGCCAGAACCGACGTGACCAGCAGAGAGCCCGACAGCAGCAAGAGAGGCAGGCAAGTGGACAACATGATGAAGCTACTGTAACTGTTTTGAACACTCCGTCTTCGACCGATGCAAGACTTGAAAACCTGTGTGAACATGACCCAGAAACGGAACACACAGTGGCTACACACTCGAGTCATGCGTTTAGCTTGGATGATCCAGTAAGATCGGAGAATGATACTTTGCGCCTGAGCGATAGTGCTGAAACATGTGAGTACATCGATAGCTCTGTCCTCTCTCCACCAGCTGACACGGACATCGAGCCGGTCTATGAAAACCTCGTGGCAGGTTTCGGTACAAGTGTCGTTAAAAGTTATGTTGCCACTCTGACCGAAAAATCTGTTCAGAGACACTTGAGAGACAAGAGCAGAAACAAGTTATTCAGAAAAATCGCTCTTGATCGTTCCAGTGGATCAGACATATTACTCTGTGAATCGGACGATCTGGTGTTGGAGTTCCGTGTACGCCAGATGACAGTGACTGTTCGTTCTGGTTTGTGAAGCAAGATGGCAGACACATGTTGACAGAGGAGCGGACAAAACTGGCCAGTCTCCGCCGAGGAAAACGTGTCAGCAGAACACAACACGCTGACATCCAGGCACGTGCTGCACGGACGCTGGAGACGCTACACGGCCTGATCCTGTTCTACCTGGGGTGACAGCCTGGGCTCAAGACTTGCGCCTGAGACGGAATCATCGTGACCAGTGCCTTACCAGTGACATGAAATATGTCAGAACTGTGTTTGAAAAAAGGACAAGTTTGTCAGGGTTTCCATGTCAGACGAACATGTACCGCGTTTATTACTATCATGGTGGATCGAATCGAATTGCTAAGGAAGCTGTACTGCTTTAAAGCAATAAATCATTTCGTTCGTTCTCTCTCTCTCTCTCTCTCTCTCTCTCTCTCTCTCTCTCTCTCTCTCTCTCTCTCTCTTTGCACCTGTCTGTCTGTATGTCTGCCTGTCTGTCGTTCTGTTCCTCCACTCTCGTCCGCCCTCTCTCAAAGTCTTTACGTATGTCTGTCTGCCTGTCTCCTTTAACTTGCCCCCCTTCTCCCTACTGCTATATCTCACACACACACACACACCACACACACACACACACACACACACACACACACACACACACACACACACACACACATGCACACGCAAAACACAGTTCAGTCATCAACACCTATATATATTTCAGTTAACTACCTCCTCTACTGTGATTGCCTGTTTAACAGACTAAATGCATACCCTTTGCCAGCTGCTCTGTTTGCCATCCGTCATTCCAAACTGTGGAGATTCAACGTCTACTAAAGAATGATCTGTCATTACCAAACTGTGGGGATTCAACGTCTGCTAAAGAATCATCTGTCATTGCCAAACTGTGGGGATTCAACGTCTGCTAAAGAATGATCTGTCATTCCCAAACTGTGGAGGTTCAACGTCTATTAAACAATTATCCGTCATTCCCAAACTGTGGGGACTCAACGTCTGCTAAAGAATCATCCATCATTCCCAAACTGTGGAGGTTCAACGTCTATTAAACAATCACCCGTCATTCCTGAACTGTGGGGATTCAACGTCTACTAAAGAATCATTCATCATTCCAAAACTTTGGGGATTCGACGTCTGCTAAAGAATCATCTGTCATTCCCCAACTGTGCGGATTCAACGTCTACTAAAGAATCATCCATCATTCCTAAACTGTGGGGATTCAACGTCTACTAAAGAATCATCCATCATTCCAAAACTGTGGGGATTCAACGTCTACTAAAGAATTATCCTTTCCATTCCCAAACTGTGGGGATTCAACGCCTACTAAAGAATCATACGTCATTCCCCAACTGTGGGAATTCAACGTCTATAAACAATCATCCGTCATTCCCAAACTGTGGGGATTCAACGTCGACTAAAGAATCGTCAGTCATTCCCAACTGTGGGGATTCAACGTCTACTAAAGAATCATCCATCATTCCAAACTGTGGGGATTCAACGTCTACTAAAGAACATCCATCATTCCCAAACTGTGGGGATTAACGTCTACTAAAGATCATCTGTCATTCCCAAACTGTGGAGATTGAACGTCCACTAAAGAATCATCTCTCGTTCCCAAACTGTGGGGATTCAACGTCTTCTAAAGAATGATCTGTCCATTCCAAACTTGGGGATTTAACGTTTACTAAAAATCATCTGTCATTCCCAAACTATGGGGATTCAACGTCCACTAAAGAATATCTGTCTTCCCAAACTGTGGGGTTTGACGTCTTACTAAAGATCATCCGTCATTCCCAAACTGTGGGGTTCAACGTCTACTAAAGAATCATCCATCATTCCCAAACTGTGGGGTTCAAGTCTACTAAAGATCATCCATCCTTCCCAAACTGTGGAGGTTTAACGTTTACTAAAGGATCATTCGTCATTCCCAAACTGTGGAGGTTCAACTTTACTAAAGAATCATCCATCCTTCCCAAACTGTGGGGATTCAACGTCCCTAAGAATCATCCGTCCTTTCCAAACTGTGGAGGTTTAACGTTTACTAAAGGATCATTCGTCATTCCCAAACTATGGAGGTTCAACGTCCAGTAAAGAATCATCCATCCTTCCCAAACTGTGGAGGTTTAACGTTTACTAAAAGATCATCCGTCATTCCCAAACTGTGGAGGTTTAACGTTTACTAAAGGATCATCCATCCTTCCCAAACTGTGGAGGTTCAACGTTTACTAAAGGATCATTCGTCATTCCCAAACTGTGGAAGTTCAACGTCCACTAAAGAATCATCCATCCTTCCCAAACTGTGGAGGTTTAACGTTTATTAAATAATCATCCATCATTCCCAAACTGTGGGGATTCAATGTCCACTAAAGAATCATCCATCCTTCCCAAACTGTGGAGGTTTAACGTTTACTAAAGGATCATTCGTCATTCCAAACTGTGGAGGTTCAACGTCCACTAAAGAATCATCCATCCTTCCCAAACTGTGGAGGTTTAACGTTTACTAAATAATCATCCATCATTCCCAAACTGTGGGGATTCAACGTCTACTAAAGGATCATCTGTTAAAAACACACGGCTGGCTGGTTTTCGCCTCAGCGTCAGAGGAATGACGACAAGGGAGGTCATTCCGAATATACATGTGAACCCTGACTGATGTTTCCATTTCTGTGGACACTGGAATGTACAGATACGCAAGTGGAAAACAAACAATTTTCTGTCTGTCTGTCTGTTGTCTGTCTGTCTCTCTCTCTCTCTCTCTCTTCTCTCTCTCTCTCTCTCTGTCGTCTGTCTGTCTTTCTTCTTCTCTCTCTCTCTCTCTCTCTCTCTCTCTCTCTCTCTCTCTCTCATGTTTATGTATGTGTGGTCTAGATGAACAACTCAGCTCTATAGGTAAACAGTCATACAGTTAATATTGGTAATATACACGATTCTGTGATAATTGATAGAGAGAACCAGTGTAATCAGCGTGTACGAATATTTGCAATGTACAACATTTATTTAAGAAAAAAAAAAACTAACCTAGAATGACAGCTGTATGTGAGAGATAACTGATCCCATGCACTGAACGGAAGAACGGAACATCATCAAATCTGCTCTCTGCGTCTGCTTGCGGAGATCGCGATACTTCAGGAAGGTTCCGGAACCCACAAAGTTGGAAATGATACTTCCAATTTTTGTTGTTTAGTTTAATTGAATATATTTTGTATGTAATCTTGAGTGTTTGAAGTTTAAATTTATGAACAAATCCTTTCTACAGAAGCCTTATGATTGACGATGGTAGATAAAGAAGGGGGGAAAACTGAGGAAAAAAGAATAACATACGAGATACAAACCTTTCACTTCGAATCTCGTTTCCCTTAGACCATAATTAGCTACCTGCTGAGGTTGAAGAAATGTCACAAAACAAATAACTACACAAACGATGGTGTCAGTTTGTGAGAGGCTTGATTTATTTTCTTTAACTGGTATGAATTCGGTTTTTCTTTCTGTTCCACGTCTTTTGTTTTGTGTTGTACCCAAGCTGTCTATAACGGGACCTGAGTTAACGAACACTGTGACCTTGCCACACACTCTGACGGTGACGGTTTTCATGTTGTACACGTGCACACGTCCTGGAAACTTCATCAGTTGTCTGACGGAGTCTTTACCTTATGCCTGACTGGTACTTCACAATTTTTCAACAAACAAACGAACGAACAAACAAACAAACAAGCAAACAAACGATAAATCCTAACTGACACACTAAGAACAGTGACGCTGTCTTGGTCTATGTCTGCCCATCACTGTTTTGTGGCCCATGTTTGTTCGTCCTGTTATGTCTCTCTTCCCATTCCAGTCAACGACTCTTCCTCCTTCAGTATCTCTCTGTCTTGTTCTGTTGCTGTTGGTTTTGTTTCCTTTCCATGCCAGCTTAAGACCTATCAAGTCAACGACTCTTCCTCCTTCAGTATCTCTCTGTCTTGTTCTGTTGCTGTTGGTTTTGTTTCCTTTCCATGCCAGCTTAAGACCTATCAAGTCAACGACTCTTCCTCCTTCAGTATCTCTCTGTCTTGTTCTGTTGCTGTTGGTTTTGTTTCCTTTCCATGCCAGCTTAAGACCTATCAAGTCAACGACTCTTCCTCCTTCAGTATCTCTCTGTCTTGTTCTGTTGCTGTTGGTTTTGTTTCCTTTCCATGCCAGCTTAAGACCTATCAAGTCAACGACTCTTCCTCCTTCAGTATCTCTCTGTCTTGTTCTGTTGCTGTTGGTTTTGTTTCCTTTCCATGCCAGCTTAAGACCTATCAAGTCAACGACTCTTCCTCCTTCAGTATCTCTCTGTCTTGTTCTGTTGCTGTTGGTTTTGTTTCCTTTCCATGCCAGCTTAAGACCTATCAAGTCAACGACTCTTCCTCCTTCAGTATCTCTCTGTCTTGTTCTGTTGCTGTTGGTTTTGTTTCCTTTCCATGCCAGCTTAAGACCTATCAAGTCAACGACTCTTCCTCCTTCAGTATCTCTCTGTCTTGTTCTGTTGCTGTTGGTTTTGTTTCTTAAGACCTATCAAGCCCCAGCAGTCTTGAACGATTTACGTTTCGTTTTCAGAGTCTCTGATTCTCTCCCTTCATTCATATGCTAGCTCAGTAGATATTATGCTAGACCAGTCAGACTCTATTGTGTCAGATCAGTCAGACCTATTGTGTCAGATCAGTCAGACCTATTGTGTCAGATCAGTCAGACTATTGTGTCCGATCAGTCAGACCCTATTGTGTCTGATCAGTCAGACCCTATTGTGTCAGATCAGTCAGACCCTATTCTGTCAGATCAGTCAGACTCTATTCTGTCAGATCAGTCAGACCCTATTGTGTCAGATCAGTCAGACTCTATTCTGTCAGATCAGTCAGACTCTATTCTGTCAGATCAGTCAGACCCTATCGTGTCAGATCAGTCGGACCTATGATGTCAAATCAGTCAGACCCTATGTCAGATCAGTCAGACCCTATGTGTCAGATCAGTCAGACCCTATGATGTTAGATCAGTCAGACCCTATTCTGTCAGATCAGTCAGACTCTATTCTGTCAGATCAGTCAGACCCTATCGTGTCAGATCAGTCGGACCTATGATGTCAGATCAGTCAGACCCTATGTCAGATCAGTCAGACCCTATTGTGTCAGATCAGTCAGACCCTATGATGTCAGATCAGTCAGACTCTATTCTGTCATATCAGTCAGACCCTTTGTCAGATCAGTCAGACTCTATTGTGTCAGATCAGTCAGATCCTATGTCAGATCAGTCAGACTATACTGTGTCAGATCAGTCAGACTCTATGATGTCAGATCAGTCAGACTCTATTGTGTCAGATCAGTCAGACTCTATGATGTCAGATCAGTCAGACCCTGGGTCAGATCAGTCAGACCCTGTGTCAGATCAGTCAGACCCTGTGTCAGGTCAGTCAGACTCTATTATTGTCCAGTTTTCTGTAGACGTTCTTCCAAAGGAAAGGCTGACGGCGACTGACGGCCGTTGATGGTCAAGAATCGTCGTCTCTACGGGGATCATGACGGCTGTTGATGGTCAAGAATCGTCGTCTCTACGGGATCATGACGGCTGTTGATGGTCAAGAATCGTCGTCTCTACGGGATCATGACGGCTGTTGATGGTCAAGAATCGTCGTCTCTACGGGGATCATGACGGTTGTTGACGGTCAAGAATTGTCGTCTCTACAGGGATCATGACGGTTGTTGACGGTCAAGAATTGTCGTCTCTACGGGGATGACTGTTGATTCCATGACTTTTCTACGGACTGAAGAAGAGTGCTATTACCATCTGGACACGTGGAAAGCGGTCATGACGGTGGCATTTTCTGTTGAAGTGACCAGCAACAGGTGTAAGGTAAGAGAGGTGTATTGCTGAGGAGCTGTTCAGGGAACCGTCCTTTAAGAATATGGGTCAGCTCCTCCTCCTACGTCGGCACGAGTCTTCGCACAGGGAACGACCGAGTGCACACTCAAGGTGAGAGCCTTGGCACATTACGGAAGGTTTACTGGACACCTAGACAGAAGAAGTTGGGTCAGAACAGACAGCACTGAACACCACCAAAGTCATTCAGCAACAGTGAAGGAACTTCTTTGGTTTGGGTGCCTCCTACGATCCAAGTGTGATAGCTCTTTGAAAACTGCTGGCACTGAGAGACATATCACGATATAAGGCTGCGTAATAAGAAGTTGGAATGAGACTGTGACGAAAACAGGACCACATATTATCAATCAGCATGACGGACCGATTTGATCTACGAAAATCAGGGTCCAGTGGAGGGTGCAACCACTCGGAAAAAATCGTGTAATTGTGATGTGTGTTCAGATGTAGCACTGTAAAGCAAATGTTCATGTCTGCCTGTGACAGAGTTAATGCATTATACCGGAGTGATGACCAATCAATCGTTGGACATTTTGCATATGAGTGTGTGTGTATATTTATATGTAGAGAGAGTAGTGGTGAAAACACCTGCAAGTTGACAGACAATTGAACTCGAAAAAGTACAAAAATAGGTAAGAGGGAACTTTTAAAATATAGCCAATACAACAGACAATTCAAGACAAAAGATGTACTTAACAAACAGTCGGTGGGCATTATCGTAATCCCTCTTAAATTCAGACTAACACATATTGCCTACTCCCAGACCTTTCGTCCATGAATCATATTGGTTTCAAACGTGCGTCCTTCGTATCATATGAAGATATACCACAGCCTACCGCGGTATTACCGCCACCAAGGGTTTAAAAACGGAATCCAACAGCTCCCCAAAGCAGCCAGTGAAGGGTTAAAAGTCAGACAAAAAGAAAGTGTGGTAAGAAAATAAGTTGTTGAAAAACTACAACCACTTGAAAACCGTATAAAACATAAGGTAAATCTTAGAGCCTATGCTTGAAGATACATTTAAGGATGCAAGGGAGGTAAAAAGTGTCAACAGTCAGAGTGGTCAGCTCTGCTGTTAAATAACCCAAGCATTATCAGAAGCTAAGAATATATATATAAGTGATCCAAGTTTGAATGGTCTGTTTCTTTATCCATCTATTTATTTGTCAGTCGATCTGTTCCTCTGACTGTAAACTTTCCTCTGTCTTTGTCCGTTTTCTTCTTTACACCTGTTTCTTTTCATTTGGTTATTTTTCATCGTTTGTGTTTGCTATTGTTCACGAAACGATGACTGCATGGATGATTACGAGTTTGACTGAAAATTGTTATACTGCTCTCAATTTGAAAAAAAGACATTTAAAGAAAGGAGTCGGATTTCATGAAGCTTTAATGCGTTATTTGGAAGCTCTAGTGCCAGGCACCCTAAGATCAGTGTTTCAAAGCAGTGAAATGTTCTATATCAACCCCTAAGATCAGTGTTCAAGCAGGAAGTCTATCAGACACTAAGATCAGTGTTTCAAAGCAGGGAAATGTTCTATATCAGACACCAGATCAGTGTTTCAAAGCAGTGAAATGTTCTATATCAGACACCAGATCAGGTTTCAAAGCAGTGAAATGTTCTATATCAGACACCAGATCAGGTGTTTCAAAGCAGTGAAATGTTCTATATCAGACACCTAAGATCAGTTTTCAAAGCAGTGAAATGTTCTATATCAGACACCCTAAGATCAGTGTTTCAAAGCAGGAAATGTTCTATATCAGACACCAGATCAGTGTTTCAAAGCAGTGAAATGTTCTATATCAGACACCTAATATCAGTGTTTCAAAGCAGTGAAATGTTCTATATCAGACACCAATCAGGGTTCAAAGCAGTGAATTTCTATATCAGACACCAGATCAGGTTTCAAAGCAGTGAAATGTTCTATATCAGACACCAGATCAGTGTTTCAAAGCAGTGAAATGTTCTATATCAGACACCCAAGATATCAGTGTGTGTTTTTCAAAGCAGTGAAATGTTCTATATCAGACACCAGATCAGTCTTTCAAAGCAGTGAAATGTTCTATATCAGACACTAGATCAGTGATTCAAAGCAGTGAAATGTTCTATATCAGACACCCTAAGATCAGTGTTTCAAAGCAGTGAAATGTTCTATTTCAGACACCAGATCAGGGTTTCAAAGCAGTGAAATGTTCTATATCAGACACCCTAAGATCAGTGTTTCAAAGCAGTGAAATGTTCTTATATAATATATAATAAAATAATAATAATGATTTCTTATATAGCGCTTACTCAAACGAATTTCTCTAAGCGCTTTACAAAGTCATACTACATTCACCCTTCTCATATACAATAATACACCTTACACCCAACTACAAATACTATTACTACAATAACTAACAAATCCTAATCCTACCAATGTGACATTCACTTATTCTTCAAATATCACTACAAAAACTTAATCCTATAACGTTCAATCATACAACAAATACATATAATAGAGAACATACACATATGCTACATTTGAAAAGGCCCAGACGGCTATGAGTTAGGTTGTACCCCCCCCCCCCCCCCCCCCCACAGCATTGACTAATTATGAGAAAATAGATGGGTTTTAAGTTTAGACTTGAAAGAAGAGATAGAATCTGAATGTCTGAGACAGTCTGGCAGTCTGTTTCCACGTCGCTGGAGCTTGAAAAGAGAAAGATCTTTCGCCAGTAGTAGTCCTGAAGCGAGTCATTCGCAGAAGGCGGTCGTCAGCACAGGAGCGTAGTTGTCGAGAGGGGGTGTAGATTTTAAGGAGATCTGAGAGATAAGAAGGTCCATTTTCAAAGAGAGCAGAGAAAGTGAGAGTTGAGATTTTGTACGAGATACGGTTTGAGACAGATAGCCAGTGAAGAGAGTGGAGGAGAGGCGAAATGTGAGCATGTTTTCTTGCTCTACAGACGACTCGGCCTGCATGATTTTGGATTCGCTGTAATCTTTCTATCAGGTATTTTGGAAGGCCGGCCAAAAGTGAGTTGCAGTAATCTATTCTAGATAAGACAAATGCACAAATGAGAGTTTCTGTAGCATCTGTAGAGAGAAGGTGACGTACAGAGCTGATTCTTCTTAGTTCTAAATAGGCAATCTTGCAAATATTTGAAACCTGTTTCTCAAAGGAGAGGGATTGGTCAAGTATGACCCCTAGACTGCGGACAGAGGTGGAGACAGAGACAGCACAGTCGTTGATAGTGACAGTTGAAGGCAGAGAAGGATGGTTAGGCTGTTTTGTCACGAACATGAGTTCCGTCTTGTCGTCGTTTAGTTGTAGTTTGTTGGTTGTCATCCAGTCCTTCAGGTCTGCAATGCAGCCCCGCATCCGAGAAATCAGTGAGTCAGTTTCAGCAATGGGAGCCGACTGATGAAGCTGAGTATCGTCAGCAAAGCTCTCATGCGACATGGCGTGACCACTGATGACGTCAGACACAGGACTAGCATACAGCACAAAAAGGACTGGCCCAAGTACAGAACCCTGAGGCACACCGTACCTAAGAGGAGAACTGTCTGAGTATCTTCCCTGTACACACACTGTCTGAGTCCGTCCAGTCAAGTAAGAGATAATCCAGTCGAGAGCTGTGTCTTTGAATCCAAAGGAAGTTTGAAGCCGTGAGAACAAAATATTATGATCGATCGTGTCAAATGCTGCAGAGAGGTCTAACATCGCTAATAAGGAAACGTTCCCATCGTCAAGCCCGCAGAGGAGGTCATTGACTATACGGAGGAGTGCTGTCTCACAACTATGGCCTTGTCTGTAAGCAGATTGATGAGGATTCAAAAGGTGATTCTTTTCGAGATGTTCTAGAATTTGTTCCAAAACGATCTTCTCCAATAATTTTGATAGAAATGACAAATTTGATACAGGCCGATAATTCTTTAAAACATTTTTATCTAATGAAGGTTTCTTGATCAATGGACGTACCACTGCGGACAGGAAGATTTCAGGAACGTGACCAGAGGATAAAGAGGTATTGATAACATGAGTAAGATGGGGTAGGACATCATCAATGCACTGAAAGAGCAAGTTAGTGGGAATGGCATCAAGTTCACATGATTTAGGGCTGCATTGCAAACAAAGTTTTTTGACATAGTCTTGACTAACAGGACTAAAACAAGCCAAAGGAGGTCCACAGTAAACTTTATCATTCAGAGGATGTACAGGTGCAGTAGAATCTAGCTTTTCACGGATAGTGTCAATTTTTCCATTGAAAAACTCTAAGAATTTCTGAGGGAGCTCTTGAGTTTGGAAGATGGTGGGAAGGGGGGAGTAGCTGACTTTGCCTAGGAGACTATTTGTGACATTAAATAGTTGCTTGGCCGTATTACAGGCCAATATCTTTGAAGAATAGAACAAAGTTTTTGCTTGATGAACAATGTCAGTAACATGATTTCTCGCAGTTTGATATATTTCCCTGTGCACAGTCAGTCCCGTGGCGCGCCATCGCCTCTCAGCCCCCCTCCTCTCCTGCTTGGCCTCGGACAACTCGGGACCCACTGTGTTGTGCCATTGACACAGTGAGCGATCAGTGATCAAGCGCCTGCTCACTGGAGCATGCTTATCAAGCATGGCACGGAGGGCAGAGGTCAGCTGACAGGCCGATGGCTCGCTCGGTATGGCCGTGCTCAGATCAGATTTGAAAGCCTCTATATCGATAGCAGAAATTTTCCTAACTTCCTTGTAAGTCTTTGGAACGGCGGGCCTAACGATATCTAATTCACACTTCACAGCATAATGATCCGATGCTAGGTTATCGTCAACGGTTGAGGATTTGAGAAGATGATCACTGTCTCTGTAGACTACCCAGTCTACTATGTTACCCTGTTTGTTCGTCATTTCATTCACGGACTGCTGGAGTCCGAAAGTATCTAAAATTTCTAACACTTCGGGCGTGTATCCAACTGTGGGCTTATTGAAATGGAAGTTGAAGTCGCCGATCAATAACAATGTTCCTGGAAGGTCATTTACAAATTCAAGAAAGTCTGGAAGTTCGTTGACAAACATGCTGGGCGTAAATTTGTTCTTTCTGCTGGGTACCGGTCTATAAATCCCAAAAATGTTAGTGACAGGAGCGCTAGGATCAGTGTTTCAAAGCAATGAAATGTTCTATATCAGACACCCTAAGATCAGTGTTTCAAAGCAGTGAAATGTTCTATATCAGACACCAGATCAGTGTTTCAAAGCAGGAAATGTTCTATGTCAGACACCCTAAGATCAGTGTTTCAAAGCAGTGAAATGTCTATATCAGACACCCGATCAGTGTTTCAAAGCATGAATGTTCTATATCAGACACCAGATCAGTGTTTCCAAGCAGTGAAATGTTCTATATTAGACACCAGATCAGGTTTCAAGCAGTGAAATGTTCTATATCAGACACCAGATCAGTGATTCAAAGCAGTGAAATGTTCTATATCAGACACCTAAGATCAGTGTTTCAAAGCAGTGAAATGTTCTATATCAGACACCAGATCAGTGTTTCAAAGCAATGAAATGTTCTATATCAGACACCAGATCAGTGTTTCAAAGCAGTGAATGTTCTATATCAGGACCTATATCAGTGTTTCAAGCAATGAATGTTCTATATCAGACACCAGATCGGTTTCAAAGCAGTGAAATGTTCTACATCAACACCCTAAGATCATGTTTCAAAGCAGTGAAATGTTCTATATCAGACACCAGATCAGTGTTTCAAAGCAATGAAATGTTCTATATCAGACACCAGATCAGTGTTTCAAAGCAGTGAAATGTTCTATATCAGGCACCCTAATATCAGTGTTTCAAAGCAGGAAATGTTCTATATCAGACACCAGATCGTGTTTCAAAGCAGTGAAATGTTCTACATCAGACACCCTAAGATCAGTGTTTTAAAGCAGTGAAATGTTCTATATCAGACACCAGATCAGTGTTTCAAAGCAGTGAAATGTTCTATATCAGACACCAGATCGGTGTTTCAAAGCAGTGAAATGTTCTATATCAGACACCAGATCAGTATTTCAAAGCAGTGAAATGTTCTATATAACACTCTAAGATCAGTGTTTCAAAGCAGTGAAATGTTGTATATCAGACACCCTAAGATCAGTGTTTCAAAGCAGTGAAATGTTCTATATCAGACACCAGATCAGTGTTTCAAAGCAGTGAAATGTTCTATATCAGACACCAGATCAGTGTTTCAAAGCAGTGAACTGTTCTATATCAGACACCAGATCAGGGTTTCAAAGCAGTCAAACGGTCAGGAATTGGGGTAACCAGCTACAGGCTAGGCGAACAATAAATAAAGTTTTCCGTTTTCATGTTTCTAATTGTCTTCACTAATTGAAGCGCTCAAAATGGCTTTCTGTGGACAAAGATACTGGCCACTCATTACCGTGTCGTAATAAACTGACGTAACCCAGACCTTTGAACAAACACATCACCATCTCATCCCACCGAATGCTGGCAGTCGTTTTTTTTGCAACTGACAACAACAAGAACAACAAACGAACAAAACACAAGAAACAAACAAACTAAAATGCTTTACACCTTGTGTCACATCTTTTCTGTCTGGCTTTACTCCGACGATTATTACCACCACATCTTCACCGCCCCCACGTTCCCTTCATAACACCCCCCCTCCCCCCCTGCAACCTCCTCTCCCCCTCCTGTTCGCCCTTCTCTCTCTCTCCTCTCTCTCTCTCTCTCTCCTCTCTCTCTCCTCTCTCTCCCTCTCTCTCTCCTCTCTTCTCTCTCTCTCTCTTGTGTGATCGTTATCATCATGATCATCATCGTAACTACGGCTGTCGTAGTTTCATCATTATCAATAATATTCACGTCTTCATGTGTGTGTGTGTGTGTGTGTGTGTGTGTGTGTGTGTGTGTGTGTGTGTGTGTGTGTGTGTGTGTGTGTGCTCATTTCCTTCTTCCTCTTCTTTCTTTTATTTTTTAAATTTCCTTAATTTTTGTTGTTATTCAATGTGATAGAAAGTGGATTCTCTCTCTCTCTCTCTCTCTCTCTCTCTCTCTCTCTCTCTCTCTCTCTCTCTCTCTCTCTCTCGTCTTTCATTGTTTATTTATGTGTCCGTTTACCTTTTCTATTTACCCCCTCCCTCTTCTCTCTCTCTCTCTCTCTCTCACACACACACACACAAGGCGCACGCAACACACACACACACACACACACACACACACACACACACACACACACGCACGCACGCACGCACACACACACACACACACACACACACACACACAACACACACACACACACACACACACCGTATTACGAAGCCGGAATTCTGCCCCTTGACGACTATAGAAATTTGGCCTGTGCTAAATTCATCCTACGTAGCTCAGCTGTTCAGAACTCAAGCAAAGATGAATTAGCTTTACGATCAGATTTCCATTTCCCGAAGCGAGCTAGATCTATTACATCTAATACAACTTTAATGACATATTCCTGAAAATTATTGAAAGACGCTGAGACTGATCCCAAGAATATTGCTGATCGTTTTCCTGTATCCCCGATTCCAAACTGGGAATTGCACACCGCATGTTTTGATTATAAATATACTGATCTACAAAAGAATGTTAACAATAATATATTGTCCTCTCTTGCCAAATCTCATATCGATAGTAATGATTCACACCACCTTAAAGTTTTCACCGATGGATCACTGTTAAATGAAAAAGCTGGAAGTGGTTTTGTTATTCCTACCCTTAAAGTTGAAAAATCTTTTCATCTCGGGAAGGTGTATTCTATCTTCACGGCTGAGCTGGTGGCAATCCTAATGACGCTTAACTTTCTTGTTGATACTCCACTTACTATCTACAAATAACTTTTCTGTGTGGATTCTAAATCTGTCCTACAAGGCTTTGAATCTATTGCTGTACAAAATCGAGGTGAGGTGATTTTAGAAATAAAACATCTTGTCAGTATTCTTATATCAAGAGGTACAACAGTTGATTTTTGCTGGATCCCGTCTCACTGTGGGATTTCTGGTAATGAATGGGCTGACCGGGCTGCCAGAAAAGGAGCACGAAAGTCCGATGAATCCATAGAAATCAACATTCCTCTGTGTTTATACGAAGGATATGGTCGCTTAAAAAAGACGTGTATTGAAAAGGTTTATGAAGCCTACAAAAACTTGGTTCTTATTAAAATACATCTACCTCACTCCAAATTGCTCTGCTGTGACAAATCCCAGTCAGCTACTTTTTCTTCTAGCAATGCGGCTAAAAGTGGAAAGATTACCTGTCAATTGGCCAACACAAACGTACTTGAAAAAAAATAACCGAAAACTTGAATCCCTGTTTTACAGGCTTAAGCTAAACGCTTTCCGTACAAAATTTCGCAAAAATTTAAATTGCATCTGCGGAGCAGTTGAAAGTTTCACAACCCAGCATCTTCTTTTCCACTGCGCATATTTCAAAAATGAACATCCTGACTGCCTGCGACTTGACGGCACGTGTATTTTCCAGGACTTACGAGGTTTTGTTTCTTTTGTTAATTCCTTAATGATTAGTCCAATGGGCTCTTTTTTGTAACAAGTGTTCCTACAGATATGAGCGTTTAACATTTTGGTTATACCAGATATCCTGTACTCCTTTATGTTTGAATACTTGCTTTGTGCTAATGTTAATTGTAAAGAATTTTAGTATGAATCACTATATATAGCTAACTGCTCGTAACAAATCTCTTATCGGTCCATCAACACACACACACGCACACACACACACGCGCACACACACGCACGCACATGCACGCGCACACACACGCACACACACACACACACACACACACACCTCTCTCTCTCTCTCTCTCTCTCTCTCTCTCCTCTCACACACACACACACCACACACATACACACGCACGCACGCACGCATGCATACACACGCTATTTCCCTAACTCTGTCTAAAATCACTTTATGTGAATAGACGTTAAATTGAAGACCGAACGACACACACACACAACACACACACCACACACACAACACACAACACACACACACACACATACACACACACACACACACACACACACACAAAGCCTTCAGATGTTTCTCTATCATCACCAGCCTTCTGCAAGAATCATTCAGTCTTAGACAGTTTCTGTAAGATTCAGCTGGTTTTCTCCTTTCTGCGATGGCATGTTTTAGCGGAAGGAATTTATACACTTGACCAAGTGCTCTTTCTGTCATCTGTAATTCCCCAGCTCTGGGGCTCAACGTCCACTACAGACATCTTCTCTTCAGAACACAGTGGCTGGCGGTTTTCGCTTCAGCGTTAGGGGAAAGAAATCAACACTAGGGCTCAACGTCCACTACAGACATCTTCTCTTCAGAACACAGTGGCTGGCGGTTTTCGCTTCAGCGTTAGGGGAAAGAAATCAACACTAGGGCTCAACGTCCACTACAGACATCTTCTCTTCAGAACACACTGGCTGGCGGTTTTCGTTCAGCGTTAGAGGAATGAAATCACGGGAGATCATTAAGTGTAAACCTGTGAACCCTGACTGGTTTCCATATCTGTGGACACTGGAATGTACAGGGGTGTGTGGGGGGGGGGGGGGGGGGGAGAGGTGGGGTAGGGGTGGGGGGGGCGTGAGGGGGGAGGCAAGGGAGATAATTCTGAATCTACAAGTGAACCCTGACTGGAGTTTCCATTTCTGTGTGTGCAGGAATGTATAAGCACGCAGGTAGGAAACAAAAACCAAGCCAAACGAACAAACGAAAACAGGGAGTGCTGTCTTCTGTCTGTCTGTCTGTCTGTCTGTCTGTCTGTCTGTCTTCTCTCTCTCTCTCTCTCTCTCTCTCTCTCTCTCTCTCTCTCTCTCTCTCTCTGCAGCAAATCTTTTTCCCCGAATGTGCATCTTATAAAAACATATTCAACTCTACATAGGATAAAGTTAATTTAGATTTAAAAAAAAAGAAACGTACGCCGTCCAGTTCATTCAATAGTCATTAAAAAAAAATCAAATTTGTAGGCTTTGTGCCATTAGCGTATCGCATTAACATGTCCATGTTATACAATTTAGTCTAAAACAAACAAAAACAACAAAACAACAACAACAAATGACAACAAACTCAACCACAATGACAGCAATGTCTGATACTGTAACTGAACACACAATTCAAGAGATAAGGGGTGAATGGGTCATCACTGAGATCTACCCTCCTGTCACTGATTCAGTGATCTCAAAGCTGTGTCCTCAGAAGTGGCTGACGTAAAGTGCTAACATTCGCATACCTCAAAAGAAGACGGTCATTTTTTTGTTTGTTTTGTTTTGCTTTAGCCACTTTAGCAAAGATTCCTTGCTGTTTTGTCTGGCGCACTTCTGCTCGCTTCAAGTACAGGAAGCATATGAGATGATTGTAGGAAAGCTTAAGAAAAGAACACACACACACACACACCCACGCGTACGCACACAGGCACGCACGCACGCATGCACGCACGCACGCGCACACACACACACACACACACACACACACACACACACACACACGTTCGAAAGTAGAAGCACATCCAGCCAAGATTCGACCTCTTTACTGGACAAAAATCCCTCGCCCTCACACCAGCACTCAAACCACGAGACCGACCCCCTTGCCTGACGATTACGTCATGAAATGAAAGACCATGTCATTTGTAAAACCCCTAATCTATTTTCCATCACACGCCAGTTTTTTTTTTTTTTTACTTTTATTTATATATTTTTCTTTTTTTTTTTCTTTCTATTTTTGCATTGCTGTTGTCTAACTTGTTTTATTTTAGCCAGGCCGTCTATGCAGGGAACAAGAGTTGACGAACACTTTGACCTCGCCAGGTACGCTGGCTTTGATTGTCTTCACGTTGTGCACGTGCACACCTCCTGTAAACTACATCAGCTGTGTGATTAGGGTCTGCACCACATGCCTCACATGTATGGTGAATTTGGCCACAGACGAAAAGAGAACAGCTCTTATCTGGCATACCAGTGCTGTTGGCAAACTACGAACTGCAATGTGCCTCAGTCAAGTTGTTTCTCCCTGTCTGTCTGTCTGTCTGTCTGTTTGTCCGTCTGTCTGCTTTATGTGCCTCAGTCACATTGTTTCTCCCTGTCTGTCTGTCTGTCTGTCTTCTGTCTGTCCGTCTGTCTGTTTCAGTCTATATCTTTTTCCTTACTGTCTGTTTCAAACCATCTGTTCCTCATTTGCTGTCTCTCTTAATCAGTATCTATCTTCATTCGGCGTCTGTTCGCTTTATTCTGCTTTGTATTATGCATCTGAACTGAAAACTAAACAAATTGTAAACATTAATGTTAGCACACTACCAAAACCTGAAGTTCCAGCAATCTGGAACAGTCTCCATTTCAATGTCACATTCTTTCTCTTCATTCAAACACTTCTATCTGAAGGATTACCATGTTACATTTTTGAAGAGTATTATCTCCTTGTTGTTGACATTGTTTGAAGAGTATTATCCCCTTGTTGTTGACATTGTTTGAAGAGTATTATCCCCTTGTTGTTGACATTGTTTGAAGAGTATTATCCCCTTGTTGTTGACATTGTTTGAAGAGTATTATCCCCTTGCTGTTGACATTGCTGTACTTGTGCTCCCCCGAAATACGAGTGCTCGTGTTCTTGTCTGGATGGAGTGCTGTTTGCTCCATGTGTTACTGGGCGATAGTGAAAGTAGTTTAGCATTTCTGGCCATCTTTCATTTATTTATTTATTTGCAGTGAACGTCTTCACTGATACTCTCCCTTGCTAAGTTTGTTGTTTATCGCCATGACTCAGTTAGTTTGGTTGTTAATTATTCTCTAACTCTTGTAAGATCTGCGAGCAAAGTTCTGAATATATGTGGAGACTGATTTCTTCTTCTTTTTTTTCTTCTTCTTCTTCTTCTTCTACCTCTCTTATCCTTTTCATTCTTTTTGTTCTTGTTCTTCCTCTTCTTCTTCTTGTTCTTCTTGTTCTTGTTCTCTCTCATTGTGTGGTGTGTGTTGCGTGTGTGTGTGTGTGTGTGTGTGTGTGTGTGTGTGTGTGTGTGTGTGTGTGTGTGTGTGTGTGTGAACGATTCGTTGCTCGTCTGTCTGTCTGTGTCTGTCCATTAACATACATCACTGCCTGATGCTGGGACATGGCTTGCCTACAGCCTTCCTTTGTGTCTGTGTCTGTGTCTGTGTCCATTAACAAACATCACTCCCTGCTGCTGGGACATGGCTTGCCTACAGCCTGCCTTGTGTCTGTGTCTGTGTCTGTGTCCATCAACAAACATCACTCCCTGCTGTTGGGACATGGCTTGCCTATAGCCTGCCTTTGTGTCTGTGTCTGTATCTGTGTCTGTGTCCATCAACAAACATCACTCCCTACTGTTGGGACATGACTTGCCTACAGCCTTCCTTTGTGTCTGTGTCTGTGTCTGTGTCTGTGTCCATTAACAAACATCACTCCCTACTGTTGGGACATGACTTGCCTACAGCCTGCCTTTGTGTCTGTGTCTGTGTCTGTGTCCATCAACAAACATCACTGTCTGATGTTGGGACATGGCTTGCCTACAGCCTGCCTTGTGTCTGTGTCTGTGTCTGTGTCCATCAACAAACATCACTCCCTGCTGTTGGGACATGGCTTGCCTATAGCCTGCCTTTGTGTCTGTGTCTGTATCTGTGTCTGTGTCCATCAACAAACATCACTCCCTACTGTTGGGACATGACTTGCCTACAGCCTTCCTTTGTGTCTGTGTCTGTGTCTGTGTCTGTGTCCATTAACAAACATCACTCCCTACTGTTGGGACATGACTTG
>CM065736.1:1786014-1793514 GCA_033310375.1 Conus canariensis | reverse complement strand
TACTCGTGTACGTCGTTGAAGTTCGTAGTTCTAGGTAACATGGTGAAACTTGCAAGCATAGTTACTGCTCAATGAAGAAAGCGGCTGGTCTGTGCTTCAAAGCTGAAGGGCAACGTGTGAATATCGCTTGGTGTCGGCTGACGCCTGTGTTGACGGTGACTGACAACTATGGCAGTGGGTAGGTTATCATTCGTGTGTGTGTGTATGTGTGTGTGTGTGTGTGTGTGTGTGTGTGTGTGTGTGTGTGTGTGTGATGTCCTGTTACACATACTTTGTAGACGACTAATTAAGATAATTTTCACGTCATTGTTAGAACATGTTCATCAAGCACACATACACACGTGCGCGTACGCACGCACGCGCACACACACACGCACGCACGCACTCACGCACGCACGCCCCCCCCCCCCCCCCACACACACACACGGGGGGTGAACGGGAGTGGGAATTAGGTTGCAGAAGAAAGGGGCTGTTGGATATTGTGGAGGTGGAAAAAAAAAAGATGCAGGAGGGATCAGAGAGAGAGAGAGAGAGAGAGAGAGAGCCGAGGTTCGTGTGCTGTGTGTGTGTGTGTGTGTGTGTGTGTGTCCGCGCGCGCTCATGCGGAGCAGTATGTGTGTGTGCGTGTGCTTTGTCGCGCGCGCCCGCGCACGTGTGTGTGTGTGTGTGCGCGTGCGAGGGTGCACGTGTTTGTGTGTGTGTGCGTTCGTGTGTGTACGCGGCTGTTATTGTCTTGTTTCTTATTCAGTTTAACGGCTGTTGACATTTGTAATATGAAACAAATGTGTATGTGTGTTAGTGTTAGTTTGTGTGTGTGTGTGTGTGTGTGTGTGCGCGCGCGCGCGCGCGGTGTGTGTGTGTGTGTGCATGTGTGTGTGTGTGTGTGTGTGTGTGTGTAGGCGCGCACACGTATGTTATGTGCGTGTGTTTTCTGTGTTATGCTACGCTTTTTTGTGTCCAGTTGTGTTTGAATTAGTGCGCGCGCGCGTGTATGTGTGCGTGCGTGCATGCATGCGCGCGTGTGTGTGTGTGTGTGTGTGGGGGGGGGGGGGGGGTACACTCGCACATCTGTGCTTGTTGACAGTGATTCCTCGGAATTCACTTAGCTAGTTTCAGTACAAGAGAAGTAATTGATACTTTCCTTGGTTTAACGAAGACTATTCATCCTTCAAATAAAAACGTCAAAATGTATAGATAACATAATAAAGGTAAATGAGAAATAAAAATTAATCAATCTGTCAGTCAGTCGAGCAGTTAGATAAGCAGTCACTTGGATACCCGCTCATGCACCCGTTAATGTAGTATAAAATCTGTCCGAAGTTTCTCTCGCAGAGACTTCAATCTGCTGACAGTGTCTTCACCGGCGAAACGGTAACACGGTGGCATTTCATCTGCGAGCAGCCACTTGCAATGAACAAAGAAGGCTGGGAAACCTAGCCATCCCCTTTTGGCAAGATGTCCGCCCCTTCCCCTCTGTCAGAGTGATTGTCGCCTCGCTATCTCTTGTTCGTCCTTTTATTCCTCACCGTGTCTCATCCATTCTTTCCTTCCCTGTCATGTTCTTAACCACCATGTGTTTTGTTACACGTGGCGTTCTCATACACCCGTTTCTTTCCTACCATGTTGTCGTGTGTTTTGATTCAACGCCTTGTTTTCACCGGTCCTTTTTTTCTCACCATTTTTTTTTGCCCATTAGTCCTTTCCATTGTCACCGATTGTTTTCTCCATCCTTTTGTTCTCGTGATTTTCCTTTTCACATTTCTCACAATGTCCTCAAAAAAAAAAAAAAAAAAAAAAAAAGACAACCAATGTTAGGTAAGCAGTCAAGGTCTGACCAGTGCATTGGGCTAATGCGTAGGTCAGACATCTGCTAAATCGTAGCCACGAGACCCTCTTCTTCAGTTCTCTCATCTTAGTTGTTAATTCATTTATCCATCAGCTTGAAATCATGCGATGTGTGGTCTCAACTGAAACCTCCACTTTTGCTTTCTTACTTTGCTCACCATCCTTCCTCCTCCACAATGGCTGTGTTAGGGCTGTCCCCTTATTATAGATGCCTGATACATGTATACATTCCTCCTCCACAATGGCTGTGTTAGGGCTGTCACCGTATTATAGATGTCTGATACATGTATACATTCCTCCTCCACAATGGCTGTGTTAGGGCTGTCCCCATATTATAGATGTCTGATACATGTATACATTCCTCCTCCACAATGGCTGTGTTAGGGCTGTCCCCTTATTATAGATGTCTGATACATGTATACATTCCTCCTCCACAATGGCTGTGTTAGGGCTGTCCCCTTATTACAGATGTCTGATACATGTATACATTCCTCCTCCACAATGGCTGTGTTAGGGCTGTCCCCTTATTACAGATGTTTGGATACATGTATACATTCCTCCTCCACAATGGCTGTGTTAGGGCTGTCCCCTTATTACAGATGTTTGGATACATGTATACATTCCTCCTCCACAATGGCTGTGTTAGGGCTGTCCCCTTAGTACAGATGTCTGATATACATTCCTCCTCCACAATGGCTGTATTAGGACTGTCACCTTATTACAGATGTTTGGATACATGTATACGTTCAAGCGGGATGTCCACATGCACCATAACGTATGTGACAGATGTCAATAACCATTTCAGATCGTATAGGTGTGGGCGGGGGAAGGTGGACCGCGGGAAAGGAAGAGAATAGCGCATTCAAATAAGCGATGAAAATGACAACAACAACAACAACAACATGTCGGTCAGATCATCAAACTGCGAACACGTTGCATCACTGCGGGGTCAGCTAAGCGCCATGTTGTTTTCGGTTTGGGATAACCGTTCACCATGTTGTTTCGTTATCTCACTGTTCGGTGTGGGATAACCGTTCACCATGTTGTTTTCGGTGTGGGATAACCGTTCACCATGTTGTTTTCGGTGTGGGATAACCGTTCACCATGTTTTCGGTGTGGGATAACCGTTCACCATGCTGTTTTCGGTGTGGGATAACCGTTCACCATGTTGTTTTCGGTGTGGGATAACCGTTCACCATGTTGTTTTCGGTGTGGGATAACCGTTCACCATGTTGTTTTCGTGTGGGATAACCGTTCACCATGTTGTTTTCGGTGTGGGATAACCGTTCATATCTGGCATTATGTTATTTTTGAAGTGGGATGTCTATTCATATCTGCCATTATGTTATTTTTGAAGTGGGATGTCTATTCATATCTGCCATTATGTTATTTTTGAAGTGGGATGTCTATTCATATCTGCCATTATGTTATTTTTGAAGTGGGATGTCTATTCATATCTGCCATTATGTTATTTTTGAAGTGGGGTGTCTATTCATATCTGCCATTATGTTATTTTTGAAGTGGGGTGTCTATTCATATCTGCCATTATGTTATTTTTGAAGTGGGATGTCTATTCATATCTGCCATTATGTTATTTTTGAAGTGGGGTGTCTATTCATATCTGCCATTATGTTATTTTTGAAGTGGGGTGTCCATTCATAACTTGCATCCTCTTCTTTTCGATGGGCGATACCCGTTCATATCAGGCAACAAGTTATTTCTGGTGTGGGATATCCATTCACAACCCGAACCCTGATATTTTCGGTGAAGACTGCCCGTTCATATCTGGCACCATGTTCTTTTCGGTTTAGAATATCCGTTTACGTCTGGCATCATGTTACTTTCGGTGTAGGATATCCGTGCACTCCTTGCAACATGGTGTATAATCCGTCATGTGTAGGATATCCGTGCACTCCTTGCAACATGGTGTTTAATCCGTCATGTGTAGGATATCCGTGCACTCCATTGCAACATGGCTCTTAATCCATGTGTAGGATATCCGTGCGCACTTGGCATCATGTTACTTTCGCCGCAAGGTGTTGGACACCCGGTGCACGCCTGGCATTGTTACTTTCGCCGCAAGGTGTTGGACACCCGGTGCACGCCTGGCATTGTTACTTTCTCTGTACGATGTAGATACCCGGTGCACGCCTGGCATTGTTACTTTCTCTGTACGATGTAGATACCCGGTGAACGCCTGGCATTGTTACTTTCTCTGTACGATGTAGATACCCGGTGAACGCCTGGCATTGTTACTTTCTCTGTACGATGTAGATACCCGGTGAACGCCTGGCATTGTTACTTTCTCTGTACGATGTAGATACCCGGTGAACGCCTGGCATTGTTACTTTCTCTGTACGATGTAGATACCCGGTGAACGCCTGGCATTGTTACTTTCTCTGTACGATGTAGATACCCGGTGCACGCCTGGCATTGTTACTTTCTCTGTACGATGTAGATACCCGGTGCACGCCTGGCATTGTTACTTTCTCTGTACGATGTAGGATACCCGGTGCACGCCTGGCATTGTTACTTTCTCTGTAAGGTGTAGAATACCCGGTGCACGCCTGGCATTGTTACTTTCTCTGTAAGGTGTAGGACACCCGGTGCACGCCTGGCATTGTTACTTTCTCTGTAAGGTGTAGGACACCCGGTGCACGCCTGGCATTGTTACTTTTTCTGTAAGGTGTAGAATACCCGGTGCACGCCTGGCATTGTTACTTTCTCTGTAAGGTATAGGATACCCGGTGCACGCCTGGCATTGTTACTTTCTCTGTACGATGTAGATACCCGGTGAACGCCTGGCATTGTTACTTTCTCTGTAAGGTGTAGAATACCCGGTCCACGCCTGGCATTGTTACTTTCTCTGTAAGGTGTAGGATACCCGGTGCACGCCTGGCATTGTTACTTTCTCTGTAAGGTGTAGAATACCCGGTCCACGCCTGGCATTGTTACTTTCTCTGTAAGGTGTAGGATACCCGGTCCATGCCTGGCATTGTTACTTTCTCTGTAAGGTGTAGGATATCCGGTGCACGCCTGGCATTGTTACTTTCTCTGTAAGGTGTAGAATACCCGGTGCACGCCTGGCATTGTTACTTTCTCTGTAAGGTGTAGGATACCCGGTGCACGCCTGGCATTGTTACTTTCTCTGTACGATGTAGATACCCGGTGCACGCCTGGCATTGTTACTTTCTCTGTAAGGTGTTGAGTACCCAATGCACGCGATTATGCGTTACTTTCGCCGTAAAGTGTAGGATACTCGGTGCACGCCTGACAATGTTACTTTCGCCGTAAAGTGTAGGATACCCGATCTTCGCGTAACGCTATGTTAATTTCGCCGTTAAGTGTAGGATACCTGGTGCACGCCTGGCATTATATTACTTTCGCCGTAAAATGAAGAATACCCTGTGTACTTACTCCGAAAGCTGTAACATATTTTTGCTCACCTGGCGCCAACAACATTTCCTCTCTGGGGAAGCTTAGAACTTGGGATATCTTGATGAACAAAATCAGATCTGCTGTGTGTAATGTGGAGTCAGTCACTGTCATTGTGTTGCTGTGTGTAATGTGGATTCAGTCACTGTCATGTTGTTGCTGTGTGTAATGATGATTCAGCCATTGTCATGTTGTTGCTGTGTGTAATGTGGATTCAGTCACTCATTGTGTTGCTGTGTGTAATGTGGATTCAGTCACTGTCATGTTGTTGCTGTGTGTAATGTGCATTCAGTCACTGTCATGTTGTTGCTGTGTGTAATGTGCATTCAGTCACTGTCATGTTGTTGCTGTGTGTAATGTGCATTCAGTCACTGTCATGTTGTTGCTGTGTGTAATGTGCATTCAGTCACTGTCATTGTGTTGTAGTCCAGCCGACCATTTGTTGTCAGTTCAGGGGAGACATGCAGAGGGAAAAGTTATGTCAGAGAACACACACACACACACACACACACACACACACACACACACACACACACAGAGGCGCGCGCTTGTGCACGCACGCACGAACGTACGCTCGCACACAAACACACACAGGCGCGCGCGCGCTTGAACACGCACGCACGCAGGCGCGTACGCATGCGCGCGCGCGCGCGCCACACACACACACACACACACACACACACACACACACACACATCACATATACTGAGAGAGAGAGAGAGAGCAACAAGAAACTGACTTGCGCACATAAAGCCATATAAGCCAACGTGTGCTATACAGGCTGGACGGTTGGCATCCTAGGACATGCAGAACTCAGCCATGCGGAGTGCGTCAGCCATTGAGTATTGCCAGAAGTAAGCATGAATTTCAACATTGGCCTGACAATTGCTTTCTCTGTCCTTTTGGTTTGGGTGGTTTGGACAGTGTCTTCGGTGATTTTTTTTCCCAGTCTATATTCCATGTTCTATGCTTTTGTTTTCTTTTTTTATCGGTTGATGTCGTTCATTGCACTAGCGCTTATTGAGAGCCTCAGGATCATAAGTCGTGACAGTCACTGGAAACGGAAATAAATATTTTGATTTGAAATTTCATGATGGAGCTTGGTAGTTAACTTGGAGCACTTGGGATGGTAAAGCTGCTTCTCTGCTTCTCATATCTACTGATCTGTGATCAGTTCGTCCAGATGTCATGCACGCTGATTGTTTTCAAAACAAGTTGTATTTTATTTGCCTCCCTCGAAGTCGAATTTCATTTCTTCTCTCCCTTTGATTTGTATCCTCCCCGCTCCCTCCCTCCTGCAACCTTTTTATACCGAAATATGTAACTGCCAAACCTTGTAATTGTTCTCTTTTTATTTGACCATACTGGATTTGCGATGTGGAAAGGATGTTAAGGACCTTTAAATGCACATATTTAGCACGCTTACGATGATCATGGACTTAGAAGGTCGTGTGAAACGATCGTCTTTCTAGTTCTTTGCTTCCATGACATAGCAGCAATGATCATGGACTACAGAAGGTCGTGTGAAACGATCGTCTTTCTAGTTCTTTGTTCCATGACATAGCAGCAATGATCATGGGCTACAGAAGGTCGTGTGAAACGATCGTCTTTCTAGTTCTTTGTTCCATGACATAGCAGCAATGATCATGGACTACAGAAGGTCGTGTGAAACGATCGTCTTTCTAGTTCTTTGTTCCATGACATAGCAGCAATGATCATGGACTACAGAAGGTCGTGTGAAACGATCGTCTTTCTAGTTCTTTGCTCCATGACATAGCAGCAATGATCATGGACTACAGAAGGTCGTGTGAAACGATCGTCTTTCTAGTTCTTTGCTCCATGACATAGCAGCAATGATCATGGACTACAGAAGGTCGTGTGAAACGATCGTCTTTCTAGTTCTTTGTTCCATGACATAGCAGCAATGATCATGGACTACAGAAGGTCGTGTGAAACGATCGTCTTTCTAGTTCTTTGCTCCATGACATAGCAGCAATGATCATGGACTACAGAAGGTCGTGTGAAACGATCGTCTTTCTAGTTCTTTGTTCCATACATAGCAGCAATGATCATGGATACAAGGCTGTGAAACGACGTCTTTCTAGTTCTTTGCTCCATGACATAGCAGCAATGATCATGGACTACAGAAGGGCGTGTGAAACGATCGTCTTTCTAGTTCTTTGTTCCATGACATAGCAGCGCCTCATGACGGTCGTAAAC
>CM065736.1:1771014-1778514 GCA_033310375.1 Conus canariensis | reverse complement strand
TTTGTAAAACCTGCTTGACCGTGCCTTTAATGCGTTTAGTTTTCACCTCTGCCATCTTGGTCATCCTGTGAGCCAATCTGCAGCACACCTCTCCCCTAGGACTCACCTTGTACAGTGGAAACTCCATGCCAAAAGTTGGGGTGGGGTGGGGGTGGGTGGAGGTAGGGCTCTTTTAGTATAAACTGTGTTCCAGTCTTCTTGCGATGTCGTGCTCGTAATTTCATTTTTTCTTTCACTTGGTGTGTGACTTCTTTTGTCTCCGTCTCTTCACTGTCGTGTTTTTGTCAGCCTCTGTGGCCCAGTTTTGATGTGTTTTAAGACCTCTGCGTACTTTAAAAATCATCCCATAGTGTCTAGGAACGCAGTGGAGAGAGGGGAGGTGGTGAGACTCTTTCAATGTAAGTAGTGCCCCTGTCTTCTAGAAATCTGGCGCTAGTAATTTCTTCTTTTGTGTCACTCTTTGACTTTGCTTTCTTTTTAAATTTGGGTTTAATATTTTTTTTTCTTTGTACAGTCGTCAGCCACTTTTCTGTATTTGTGGTCTGTTTATCTTCCTGTGGTTTGGAAAGCATTTTCTTTTTTGTTGTTTCGTGATAAACATTGTTAGATACCAGGTCTTTCTTGCGATCTGGTGACTAGGTAGTGTAACCTTTAACCACTGAAACAGGCATGTGCTGTCCATTCTGTGGTGCTATTCACTAAGTGGTCATTTTGGTGTGTTTTTGTTGCGTTGGGCTTTTCTTAAAGGGATTTTTTGAAAATCGGTTTTTAAAGAAAAATCTCAGCGAATTGATCAGAGTGGTTGGTGCACTTAGCATGGCTTAGTTTTATCCCACTGAAGAACTGCAGCGTGGAAACTGTTTTATTTATTTTATTTTTTGCTGCTGTTAATTAATGTTTTAAAATTTAATAAGTGTACCGGTAAACCGTATGTAAATTTCTTTCCCTTGACGGGGGTGACTTCTTGGTTTTGTTGTTTGTTTGTTTGTGATTTGCTTGTTTGTTTGCTTATGTTTTTTTTTCTGGTACATGCTGGCAGTCATAGAAAGGCTGTCTGTAGTCTGCTCGAACTGCACTGAAACAGTCATTGTCCGTGCCCATCTCCAATACTGCCGTTTTTAATTTTGTTTCTGACAATGCTTTCAGCTTTAAGTAATTCAGTTCAAAGCACTAACATTCTTATCTTGGTGATTGTGGAGCCGGTATGCCAAGACTTTGTTGTTTTGACCACAGATCCGGACGAGCACAGTCTGACAAGGCCTTCCTCGTTTGTATCCAGCCATCCAAAGTCTGATGAGGTCTGAAAATGAAGTTTAACGTTTGTAAAAGACACTTTCCTCATAAACTGAAATTTACTAAACACGAGTGCGCACGCTTGCACTTAGGCATGCACGCCCGCGCGCGCGCGCGCGCGCGCGCGCACACACACACACACACGCACGCGCGCGCACGCCCGCATGCACGCACGCACGCACGCGCGCACACACACACGCACACACGCACACGCACACACACACACACATACACACACACAGACAGACAGACACACACACACACACACACACACACACACGCGCGCACACACCACACACACACACACACACACACACCACACACACACATACAAGCCGCGCTCGCGCACACAGTTTCCTGACCGTTTTCTCCGTTCTACACTCAACGTGCTACGTTCACTTCTAGCCTGACATTTCTGCTCAAGGGTCGACTTCCGTTTAGCTCTCTGTACCACAGGCCAAAAGACAGGCTGCCTGTGAGTGCCCCCTGGTGCACCTTTCTCTCTGTACTACAGGCCAAAAAACAGGCTGCCCTGTGAGTGCCCTCTGGTTCACCTTTCTCTCTGTACCACAGGCCAAAAGACAGGCTGCCCTGTTAGTGCCCTCTGGTTCACCTTTCTCTCTGTACCACAGGCCAAAAGACAGGCTGCCCTGTGAGTGCCCTCTGGTTCACCTTTCTCTCTGTACCACAGGCCAAAAGACAGGCTGCACTGTTAGTGCCCCTGGTTCACCTTTCTCTCTGTACCACAGGCCAAAAGACAGGCTGCCCTGTTAGTGCTCCCTGGTTCACCTTTCTCTCTGTACCACAGGCCAAAAGACAGGCTGCCCTGTTAGTGCCCCCTGGTTCACCTTTCTCTCTGTACCACAGGCCAAAAGACAGGCTGCCCTGTGAGTGCCCCCTGGTTCACCTTTCTCTCTGTACCACAGGCCAAAAGACAGGCTGCCCTGTTAGTGCTCCCTGGTTCACCTTTCTCTCTGTACCACAGGCCAAAAGATAGGCTGCCCTGTTAGTGCCCTCTGGTTCACCTTTCTCTCTGTACCACAGGCCAAAAGACAGGCTGCCCTGTGAGTGCCCTCTGGTTCACCTTTCTCTCTGTACCACAGGCCAAAAGACAGGCTGCCCTGTGAGTGCCCTCTGGTTCACCTTTCTCTCTGTACCACAGGCCAAAAGACAGGCTGGCCTGTTAGTGCCCTCTGGTTCACCTTTCTCTCTGTACCACAGGCCAAAAGACAGGCTGGCCTGTTAGTGCTCCCTGGTTCACTGGTTCCTTTCTGGAGGTGGTGAATGCTGTGCGTTTTGCTGTTCTTTATCAGTTACCAGGTTCTGCGCCTGGTTGAATTAGCCTTTGTTTCTGAGTTCTTCAGGCTTTGTGTCATTCGTTCTTTCTGAGCGTAACCAAGCTGCAGCTCAAAATTATTTCGTTGCCGTTACGTGAAACACTTCGCTTCTGATTCCGCTCTTAGTATTCAACATTTTTCTTCATTGCTGTGATTTCTTTTCTGATACCGCTCGTAGTATTCAGCAATGTTTCGTTGCTGAGCTTTATTTTGCATCCTTCAAACTAGTATCAAAGTTGATTCAGTATAGACCCTGTGCAGAGAAGTGACACCAGAGCCAGGTTCGGTGTGAGGTGATATTCAGGTTGAGCGTCAACACTCACCAAGGTGTGAGGGCAGATGCAATAACTCCAGCTGGAAGGCTGGTCGGAGAGGTGGCGAATGGAGGGGCAGCCAAATTTGGTAGAGGGTTTATGCAACATCACACCAATACCATCAGAACATCAATACATGAAGCTACAGAGTCTGTGAACTCGTCCTAACAACGGCCTGGGTGTTTTACCCTGAGCTTACTATTTAATGGGGTGGGTATGGGTATTGATGGTAAAGGGTCGGGGTGTGTTCTTGAAGCAGATATGCTGAATCACATGATTAAAGAAATCGTGGCCTTTTTATCATTTATTTTGATTCCTGAGAGTCTCAATATTTACTGGCATTCTTTGTTTTTGTATAAATGCTCACGGCCCTAATATGGTTTACGTCTGGTCCGCTCAAATTATATCAAATTATATATACACCACTTTTGCCCCTAATTCGACTCGTATAGGATTTTCTTATGCTCATTACAATAAGCTTCTTTTTTTTTTTTACTGACTTTCCTATGCTTCTCATTTGCATTCTTTCACACCAGGGTATTGTACTTTTCAGTCCAGTTTTCTCTCTCCTCCTTACTTTTAACGTTCACTCCTTGTTGATCACCAGAGACCCTTCACTTGATCGTATAAAAATGGCATTTTCTTGCTTTTCCATTGCGGTTATCTTAATGAAATGTTTCATGGATTTGAACCTGAGGCCTATTCGTTCCACCCACCCCCTTATTACATTTTTTAGCACTTCCATTACTGTACGTAACCCCTGTTATAATTATTCATGTTTCGATATTCCCCATTCTCTTATGTCATATCTGATCTTTTCCCACTACACCTCCAGCCTTTGAAGTCCTGCAGCCCCCCCCCCCCCCCCCTTCATACTTCTCTGCACAAAGCTCCTTGTATACACTGCTCATCCCCCCCCCCCCCCCCACCCCCCGTTTCATACTTCTCTGCCACAAACAGTTCCTTGTATACACTGCTGGTCCCTTCTGCATTGCTACGAACTGACCATACCATCATTTCCATTGCTACCCCTTCACCTTTCTTTTAGCGGTATTGAACTGACCATCATTTCCATTGCTACCCCTTCACCTTTCTTTTAGCGGTATTGAACTGACCACACCATCATTTCCATTGCTACCCCTTCACCTTCCTTTTAGCGGTATTGAACTGACCATCATTTCCATTGCTACCCCTTCGCCTTTCTTTTAGCGGTATTGAACTGACCACACCATCATTCCATTGCTACCCCTTCGCCTTTCTTTTAGCGGTATTGAACTGACCATCATTTCCATTGCTACCCCTTCACCTTTCTTTTAGCGGTATTGAACTGACCATACCATCATTTCCATTGCTACCCCTTCGCCTTCCTTTTAGCGGTATTGAAACTGACCATCATTTCCATTGCTACCCCTTCACCTTTCTTTTAGCGGTATTGAACTGACCATACCATCATTTCCATTGCTACCCCTTCGCCTTTCTTTTAGCGGTATTGAACTGACCATCATTTCCATTGCTACCCCTTCACCTTCCTTTTAGCGGTATTGAACTGACCATCATTTCCATTGTTACCCCTTCATCTTTCTTTCAGCGGTATTGAACTGACCATAATTTCCATTGCTACCCCTTCATCTTTCTTTCAGCGATATTGAACTGACGATGCCATCATTTCCATTGTTACCCCTTCATCTTTCTTTCAGCGGTATTGAACTGACGATACCATCATTTCCATTGCTACCCCTTCATCTTTCTTTCAGCGGTATTGAACTGACCATACCATCATTTCCATTGCTACCCCTTCATCTTTCTTTCAGCGGTATTGAACTGACGATACCATCATTTCCATTGCTACCCCTTCATCTTTCTTTCAGCGATATTGACCCATGATCTTTCTTTCAGCGGTATTGAACAGTGGGATGGACGTACCATGTTCAAGTCCACCCAGTTCTCCTCTTCTTCTCCCGACCGTCATTTATCATTCCCATGTTCTTCTGCCATCCATCATTCATTCTCATGTTCTTCTGCCATCCATCATTCATTCTCATGTTCTTCTGCCATCCATCATTCATTCCCATGTTCTCCCATCCATCATTCATTCCCATGTTCTTCTGCCATCCATCATTCATTCCCATGTTCTCCCATCCATCATTCATTCCCATGTTCTCCCATCCATCATTCATTCCCATGTTCTTCTGCCATCCATCATTCATTCCCATGTTCTCCCATCCATCATTCATTCCCATGTTCTCCCATCCATCATTCATTCCCATGTTCTTCTGCCATCCATCATTCATTCCCATGTTCTCCCATCCATCATTCATTCCCATGTTCTCCCATCCATCATTCATTCCCATGTTCTCCCATCCATCATTCATTCCCATGTTCTTCTGCCATCCATCATTCATTCCCATGTTCTCCCATCCATCATTCATTCCCATGTTCTTCTGCCATCCATCATTCATTCCCATGTTCTCCCATCCATCATTCATTCCCATGTTCTCCCATCCATCATTCATTCCCATGTTCTCCCATCCATCATTCATGCTCTAAAGCTCTTTTGCTCGTCCAGAGCATCATTCATCAGTTTCACGTTGTCTTCTCTTCACCTCCATTGACCTTCGTTGTACTTTTCTTTACTGGTCCATCAGTCATCCCTCACTTACCGTTCCGTCTCTCAGTTATTATGTTTTCTAATGTGCTACTTGTTTTAACACTTGTCTGGGGGGGGGGGGGGGGGGGGGTCTCTTCTCTGAAGACCTGCTGTCAAGCTCTCCCGAGAGTTTCTTCCTCGTCCGCCATTCGTCCCCAGTTACCGTTCCGTCTCTGAGTTATCGTTCTCATGCTGTCTTCTTCTCATCTTGTTCTTCATTTACTGTTGTCATGTTCTGCCCCCGTCCTACACTCAGTATTTTATATTCTTTTCTTTTCATCTTGTCAAGCATTCATTATTAACGCATTCCCGTCCTCTTACTTTGCCCCATTCTGTGCTGATTGCGCCTACTACTTCTCAGTCGCCGTCCTGTTTTCATTAAGGCCATCATTCTCACTACTCAGTCGCTGTCCTGTTTTCATTAAGGCCATCATTCTCACTACTCAGTCGCTGTCCTGTTTTCATTAAGGCCATCATTCTCACTACTCAGTCGCTGTCCTTTTTGTTCATTCAAGGCCATCATTCTCACTACTCAGTCGCTGTCCTGTTTTCATTAAGGCCATCATTCTCACTACTCAGTCGCTGTCCTGTTTTTCATTAAGGCCATCATTCTCACTACTCAGTCGCTGTCCTGTTTTCATTAAGGCCATCATTCTCACTACTCAGTCGCTGTCCTGTTTTCATTAAGGCCATCATTCTCACTACTCAGTCGCTGTCCTGTTTTCATTAAGGCCATCATTCTCACTACTCAGTCGCTGTCCTGTTTTCATTAAGGCCATCATTCTCACTACTCAGTCGCTGTCCTGTTTTCATTAAGGCCATCATTCTCACTACTCAGTCGCTGTCCTGTTTTCATTAAGGCCATCATTCTCACTACTCAGTCGCTGTCCTGTTCATTAAGGCCATCATTCTCACTACTCAGTCCTGTCCTGTTTTCATTTAAGGCCATCATTATCACTACTCAGTCGCTGTCCTGTTTTCATTAAGGCCATCATTCTCACTACTCAGTCGCTGTCCTGTCTATTCAGGCCATCATTCTCACTACTCAGTCGCCGTCCTGTTTTCATTAAGGCCATCATTCTCACTACTCAGTCGCTGTCCTGTTTTCATTAAGGCCATCATTGTCACTACTCAGTCGCTGTCCTGTCTATTCAGGCCATCATTCTCACTACTCAGTCGCTGTCCTGTTTTCATTAAGGCCATCATTGTCACTACTCAGTCGCTGTCCTGTCTATTCAGGCCATCATTCTCACTACTCAGTCGCTGTCCTGTTTTCATTAAGGCCATCATTCTCACTACTCAGTCGCTGTCCTGTTTTCATTAAGGCCATCATTTCACTACTCAGTCGCTGTCCTGTCTATTCAGGCCATCATTCTCACTACTCAGTCGCTGTCCTGTTTTCATTAAGGCCATCATTATCACTACTCAGTCGCTGTCCTGTCTATTCAGGCCATCATTCTCACTACTCAGTCGCTGTCCTGTCTATTCAGGCCATCATTCTCACTACTCAGTCGCTGTCCTGTTTTCATTCAGGCCATCATTCTCACTACTCAGTCGCCGTCCTGTTTTCATTAAGGTCAACATTCTCACTACTCAGTCGCTGTCCTGTCTATTCAGGCCATCATTCTCACTACTCAGTCGCTGTCCTGTTTTCATTAAGGCCATCATTTCACTACTCAGTCGCTGTCCTGTCTATTCAGGCCATCATTCTCACTACTCAGTCGCCGCTCCTGTTTTCATTAAGGCCATCATTCTCACTACTCAGTCGCTGTCCTGTCTTATTAAGGCCATCATTCTCACTACTCAGTCGCTGTCCTGTCTTATTAAGGCCATCATTCTCACTACTCAGTCCGCCGTCCTGTTTTCATTAAGGCCATCATTCTCACTACTCAGTCGCTGTCCTGTCTTA
>CM065736.1:1738514-1768514 GCA_033310375.1 Conus canariensis | reverse complement strand
AACATTCATTATTTTCACCTTCCCTCCAATCAAACATTCGTTATACTAACATTCCCCAGGTCAAACATTCAATATTCTCACGTTTTCCCCCATCCAACATTGATCATTCTCAGGTTTCCCCCTCTCCTAAATGCTTTATTCTCAAGTCTTCTCTGTCCGATATTCATCACTCACAGTTTCAGTTTCATCAAGGAGGCGTCACTGCGTGCGGACTAGTCCATATACGCTACACCACATCCACTAAGTTTTGAGACCACACTACGCGTGATTTGAAGCTGATGGATATATGAGGGTCTCGTGGCTACGACTCAGCGGATGTCTGACCTACGCGTTAGCCCAACGCGCTGGTCAGACCTTGAGTGCCTGCCTACCATTTTTTTTTTTTTTGATGTACACGTGTGTATGATGTGTGGGCATGGGCCCATGTGTGTGCGTGGGCGCATGTGTGTGTGTGTGTGTGTGCGTGTGTGCGTGTGCGCGCAGGCATGTGTGCGCGTTTGTTTGTTTGTTTGTTTGTTTGTTTGCGTGTGTGAGTGTGTGTGTGTGTGTGCACGTGTGTGTATGTGTGTGTGTGTGTGTGTGTGTGCGTGTGCACAAGTGCGTGTGCATATGTGTGGGGGGGGGGGGGGGGGGCTGTGTGAGCACAGGTATATGCATATAAGCTATATGTGTACATATCTGTGTGTATGAGTGTGTCTTTGTATGTGGGTGTGTGCACATGTGCATGTGTGTGTGTGCATTTGTGCGCTTATGTGTATGCGTGTGTGTGCGCGCGTGTGTCAGTGTGGCCGTGCACAAGCACACATGTATATATGTGTGTGGGTAAGAACAGGCGAATGTACGCACACACCTTCGTGTGTGTGTGTGTGTGTGTGTGTGTGTGTGTGTGTGTGTGTGTGTTGTGACTGCGTGCGTGAATGTACAGAAGATGACTTAAGACCATCAATTACAGCATATAAGTGCGCGCGCATTCTCGCGCGCACACATACATACACATAACAATAAGAACAACTCCTCCTCCCCCGCAAACACATCCTACGCACACACATTCAGAACTTTCCCCTCAGTCCAACATTCCTCATTATCACGTTTTCCTCCCTCCAGCATTCATCGTTTTCGCGTCGTCCTCTTCATAATGTTCGTCAATCACCACTCCCGCTTTCTTTCCTCAGATTTTGTCTGTCGTTCGTCATTGTCTCGTTCTTGTTTTCTGATCGCGTCCAGCATTCATTATTTTCTCTCCTTCCTTCTCAGTCCATTCATCCTTGGATTACTCTGACGATGGCTGATCTTCATCTACTCCATGATTCCCACGTTCTTCCCTCTTACCTCCCTTCAGTCACCCAGTTTTCCATTCATCATTCTCACCTATTTTCCTCTGTCTGCAAACACTCATCATCCTCTTGTTTACTTTAATTCTGGCCATCACTGTACATTCCAACGCTGTCCAGTGTTCATTAATCCATTGGTCTCACACTCCTCTCTTCTTTTCCTTCTGATCCCGTCCTTCATCGTTCTCATACTTTTCTGTTTACCTCCCGTTCATAGATATCACTTTCTCTTTCCATTCCACCCCTCCTTCATGATTCGGACGCTTTAATCATCTCAATCATTAGTCGTCTCATGTCTTGCTCCCCTCCTTCCTTGTATCATGTTGACGTTTGCCTGTACCGTCTTCTTCCAAATCGGGGCCAAGTGCGCCATCCTCTGTTTCTCGCCTTCTCATTCCCACTGCCCTTCATCACTGTCACGTTAGTTTCCGATTACTTTTTCATCTTTTTCACATCCTTCTCCCATCTCTCTTTCATCATTCTCGCGTTCTCCTGTCTGTCACCATTCTTTTTCTTCCGTCCGTTATTCATCCCTTTCCCTCCCCTGTTGTCCATTTCGTCATTCTCACGCTCCTTTGTCAACCCGTTCATACTTCCCATGTTCCAGTGTCGTCCATCATTCGCCGTCTTCTCGTTCTTGTTAGTCAGTCATAACCTTCACGGTTTCTTGTTCTCATTGTGTCTGTTAGTCATATTCCTGGCTTCTTTCCTTCGTCATATTTGCGTTCTCCTGTTATTGTTCTTCATAAAGCATTCCTTCCATGAACCTCTTCCCATTCTTCAAATCCCGTCTGTCGTTCTGTTCTTGTTCTTCATACAGCATTCCTTCCATGAACGTCTTCCCATTCTTCAAATCCCGTCTGTCGTTCACTTCTTCCAGCCGTGCCCATCACGGAAATTCCTCACGGTCTCCCCCCTTCCATTATTCATTATTTCACGTTTTTCTCTATTCATCTGTCCATTCAGCGTTTTTCTCTCCTCACTGCGTCCATCATTCATCATTCCCGTCATCACTTCATCTATTTCTTCCTTTATTGAATTATTCTGACGATACGTTTATGTAGTCCATCGTCCTGATGCTCTTTTCTCTCTGCCTCTTTTCTTGTCCTGTTCCCTGTTCATCATTTTCACCTTTCTTCTTTTCACCTTGTGAACAATGTATTCTATCGTGTCATTTTCCTCCAGTTTGTCCACCACTGAATCGTTCTCACGCTGTTCTGTTTTCATGTACTCTAACATTCTCAAGCTGCCCTCGCCTTTCGCCTCTCCTGAAGCTATCTTTTGTCAGTCTCAAGCTGCCCTCGCCTTTCGCCACTCCTGAAGCTATCTTTTGTCAGTCTCAAGCTGCCCTCGCCTTTCGCCACTCCTGAAGCTATCTTTTGTCAGTCTCAAGCTGCCCTCGCCTTGCGCCACTCCTGAAGCTATCTTTTGTCAGTCTCAAGCTGCCCTCGCCTTTCGCCTCTCCTGAAGCTATCTTTTGTCAGTCTCAAGCTGCCCTCGCCTTTCGCCTCTCCTGAAGCTATCTTTTGTCAGTCTCAAGCTGCCCTCGCCTTTCGCCTCTCCTGAAGCTATCTCTTGTCAGTCTCAAGCTGCCCTCGCCTTTCGCCACTCCTGAAGCTATCTCTTGTCAGTCTCAAGCTGCCCTCGCCTTTCGCCACTTCTGAAGCTATCTTTTGTCAGTCTCAAGCTGCCCTCGCCTTTCGCCACTCCTGAAGCTATCTTTTGTCAGTCTCAAGCTGCCCTCGCCTTTCGCCACTCCTGAAGCTATCTCTTGTCAGTCTCAAGCTGCCCTCGCCTTTCGCCACTCCTGAAGCTATCTCTTGTCAGTCTCAAGCTGCCCTCGCCTTTCGCCACTCCTGAAGCTATCTCTTGTCAGTCTCAAGCTGCCCTCGCCTTTCGCCTCTCCTGAAGCTATCTTTTGTCAGTCTCAAGCTGCCCTCGCCTTTCGCCACTCCTGAAGCTATCTTTTGTCAGTCTCAAGCTGCCCTCGCCTTTCGCCTCTCCCGAAGCTATCTTTTGTCAGTCTCAAGCTGCTGTCCTGTCCACCGTACATCATTTTCGCATTTTCCTCTTCGCCTGTCTTGTATGGATGTTGCGTTATCTCATTCCAATTCTCATTTATAACTGTCTGTTATTCGTCATTCACGTTTTCTCCTTTCATACTTCCTTCACTATTCTTACGTTCCATTAACCGCGTCCATTCCATGTTCTTACGTTCTTATTATCTCGTCCGCACTATTTGTTATCATTCTCTCGTCCTTCTCCCCATCCCACTGTCACCGTCCTCTCCAGTTTCCATCATCTGTTCATCATTTTCCCATTTCTTGTCATTCTCTTATCTTCACGTCCCGTTGGTCATCCCTCATTATCACGCCCTCGTCTCGTCAGTCGTTCATTGTGTGCTCATTCTCCTCCAGTCAGTCAGTCATTGTGTTCCAATTCTCCTCCAGTCAGTCAGTCATTGTGTTCACATTCTCCTCCAGTCAGTCAGTCATTGTGTTCCAATTCTCCTCCAGTCAGTCAGTCATTGTGTTCACATTCTCCTCCAGGCAGTCATTCATTGTGTTCACATTCTCCTCCAGTCATTCATTGTGTTCACATTCTCCTCCAGTCAGTCAGTCATTGTGTTCTCATTCTCCTCCAGTCAGTCAGTCATTGTGTTCTTATTCTCCTCCAGTCAGTCGTTCATTGTGTTCTCATTGCCCTCCAGTCAGTCAGTCATTGTGTTCTAATTCTCCTCCAGTCAGTCAGTCATTGTGTTCTCATTCTCCTCCGGTCAGTCAGTCATTGTGTTCTAATTCTCCTCCAGTCAGTCAGTCATTGTGTTCTAATTCCCCTCCAGTCAGTCAGTCATTGTGTTCTCATTCTCCTCCAGTCAGTCAGTCATTGTGTTTACATTCTCCTCCAGTCAGTCAGTCATTGTGTTCTCATTCTCCTCCAGTCAGTCAGTCATTGTGTTCTCATTCTCCTCCAGTCAGTCAGTCATTGTGTTTACATTCTCCTCCAGTCAGTCAGTCATTGTGTTTACATTCTCCTCCAGTCAGTCAGTCATTGTGTTCTAATTCCCCTCCAGTCAGTCAGTCATTGTGTTCTCATTCTCCTCCAGTCAGTCAGTCATTGTGTTCTCATTCTCCTCCAGTCTGTCAGTCATTGTTTTCTCATTCTCCTCCAGTCTGTCAGTCATTGTGTTCTCATTCTCCTCCAGTCTGTCAGTCATTGTTTTCTCATTCTCCTCCAGTCTGTCAGTCATTGTGTTCTAATTCTCCTCCAGTCTGTCAGTCAATGTGTTCTAATTCTCCTCCAGTCTGTCAGTCAATGTGTTCTAATTCTCCTCCAGTCTGTCAGTCATTGTTTTCTCATTCTCCTCCAGTCAGTCAGTCATTGTGTTCTAATTCTCCTCCAGTCTGTCAGTCATTGTGTTCTAATTCCCCTCCAGTCTGTCAGTCATTGTGTTCTAATTCCCCTCCAGTCTGTCAGTCATTGTGTTCTAATTCCCCTCCAGTCAGTCGTTCATTGTGTTCTAATTCCCCTCCAGTCAGTCGTTCATTGTGTCCTCATTCTCCTCCAGTCAGTCGTTCATTGTGTCCTCATTCTCCTCCAGTCAGTCGTTCATTGTGTTCTCATTCTCCTCCAGTCAGTCAGTCATTGTGTTCTCATTCTCCTCCAGTCAGTCGTTCATTGTGTCCTCATTCTCCTCCAGTCAGTCGTTCATTGTGTTCACATTCTCCTCCAGTCAGTCGTTCATTGTGTTCTCATTCTCCTCCAGTCAGTCAGTCATTGTGTTCTCATTCTCCTCCAGTCAGTCAGTCATTGTGTTCTCATTCTCCTCCAGTCAGTCGTTCATTGTGTTCTCATTCTCCTCCAGTCTGTCAGTCATTGTTTTCACGTTCCTCTGACGTCAGTCATTTGGCACTTTCAGGTTCTTCTTCATTCATTCAGTCATCGTTTTCAAGTTCTTCTCAGTCAGTCATTAGTTGTTTTCAAGTTCTTCTCAGTCAGTCATTAGTTGTTTTCAAGTTCTTCTCAGTCAGTCATTAGTTGTTTTCAAGTTCTTCTCAGTCAGTCATTAGTTGTTTTCAAGTTCTTCTCAGTCAGTCATTAGTTGTTTTCAAGTTCTTCTCAGTCAGTCATTAGTTGTTTGTAAGTTCTTCTCAGTCAGTCATTAGTAGTTTTCAAGTTCTTCTCCAGGCGGTCTCATGTTCATGTTCGTCTTCAGTTAGGCACTTATCCTTTTCATTAGTTGTTTTCAAGTTCTTCTCAGTCAGTCATTAGTTGTTTGTAAGTTCTTCTCAGTTAGTCATTAGTAGTTTTCAAGTTCTTCTCCAGGCGGTCTCATGTTCATGTTCGTCTTCAGTTAGGCACTTATCATTTTAATACTCTTCTCCAGTCATTCATTTATCCTTTTCACGTTCTTCTCCAGTCATTCATTTATCCTATTCACGTTCTTCTCCAGTCAGTCATTTATCCTTTTCACGTTCTTCTTCAGTCAGTCATTTATCCTTTTCACGTTCTTCTTCAGTCATCATTTATCCTTTTCACGTTCTTCTCCAGTCATTCATTTATCCTTTTCACGTTCATCTCCAGTCATTCATTTATCCTTTTCACGTTCTTCTTCAGTCATTCATTTATCCTTTTCACGTTCTTCTTCAGTCATTCATTTATCCTTTTCACGTTCATCCCAGTCATTCATTTATCCTTTTCACGTTCTTCTCAGTCATTCATTATCCTTTTCACGTTCTTCTTCAGTCATTCATTTATCCTTTTCACGTTCTTCTTCAGTCATTCATTTATCCTTTTCACGTTCTTCTCATCATTATTATCCTTTTCACGTTCTTTCAGTCATTCATTTATCCTTTTCACGTTCTTCTTCAGTCAGTCTATTCATCGTTTCCTCATTCTTCTGCCACCAGTCATTCATCATTTTCACGTTTTTTCCCCCTTGTGTCATTCATCATTTCACGTTTTTTTCCCCCTTGTGTCATTCATCTTGTTCACGTTAAGTCATAACAGAGTTGTTGCTAAAAACCAAAGTTGTACTATTCTCTGATTTGCGTGATTCTGAAATATCTTAATCCAAAAATGTGCACAACGTGTGAAAAAAAAAGAAAAGAAATGAGAAGAATCACGAACTCCCACTGCGTCCCTTTCAGTTCGGAAGCATTGTTGTCATGGGATCTTTTGAAGCATTGTTGTCATAAAAAGGGGGGCAGCAGAGGGACATTCGGAGTCATGAACCGGGTGTGGCCCAACCCCCCTAGAGTGTCAGGAGATAAGGGCCGAAACACTTGCTTGAAGGGGGCTTCTCTTCTGAGGACTCTCTGCTGCCACGCTCTCCACGAGTTTCTTTCTACATTGTCATGAGATCTTCTGAAGCATTGTTGTCATGAGATCTTTTGAAGCATTGTTGTCATGATATCTTTTGACAAAGCGCAGACATTTGTAAGGCATTCTCAGAGGACAATTTATTGTCGAGTCTCATTTCTTATATCAAAAGTTGAATATATAATGGTTAGATTATATTCGTACGAGACGATATATATATATATATAATATATATATATATATATATATATATATATATATATATATATATGCATTGTCGTACTGATCCTTAAAAGCTTACAATAACAAATAACTTGCAAAACTGCTCGAAAATACGAAAATTAGTAGAAGAAGCGAAGTTTTATTTCAGCAGTCTTCTAATCGGGAGAATCTGAATGTGTAAGAGTCGGCAAAGTCTAGTCATCTTTTCAGAATATCCATACCCTTCAGTGTGTCATTATTTCTTCTGTTGTGAGTGCTACTCTTACGTGTGACCTACCTAAGGTATAATCAAAATACATAGGTATAGTTTAATATCCTGACGGTATTTCCATCTGGACAAATAGAGACCTGATACATTAAACGGTTACATGGAATAAAATGGGCTTGCTTATTCAGGAGAGAAACACCAATAACGATTTTTGTAACGGGGAGAATCCGACATCATTGCTACAACATCACGGATTTGATGACAAACGTTGCAATATTCACAAGACGAAGTTGTTAAATGTTACTTTTTTTATTTTTTTGCTGTCTCAACCTCTGCGCCACCTCAGAGGCAGTGCACCCACGCCGCTCATTCCGACACCCCGTCCACAGCCGCAGACCGGTCGGCCCCGCCGCAGCCGCGGCACCGGCAATCCACAGGGAGCAGTCAGTGTCAAGTCGTCAAGAGACAACCCACCGGAGGAAACACTGCACTGCTGCAGAGTCACTTCGGTGGTGTTCAGTGCGCCTGTTCTGATCTAACATACGCAGGACACCACCTAAGCCCCCTACTGACGACAATAATTGCTTAGTCGCGGAGCCGGCGTGAGTGAGCTCTCCCTCCGGAGGGCGCCACCATGTCCGTCCAACGACAGCCCCCATGGACTCGCCGATACTGGTGACCCCGACGGAACCAAACCAAGACCACAAACGTGGAGAGGACATCGAAACCGAGGTCACCATGAGAGCAGGGCATGAAGGGCCACAGAATTTGAGACATTTTTTTATGCTGATCGATGAGAACGAGGATCATTAAGATGATTCTACGGATTTCCATTTTGGTCTGAGACTACATGACAGGGCTGTACTCTACGCTTCCTTTCATAATATATCCCGGCGTCAACCAGGCCCGAGAGATACAGGCACCTGCAGTGTTGGTCAGGAAATTTGAGCAACACTCTCAGAAACGCATCCATTAAGTGGATGAAACTCGACTGTGTGGTCCCAGTCTTCGCAACTGAGTCCGCAGCAAACTCAACTCTGGGTAGGAGCCGGTCGGGGCAGAAAAACCCACATGACTGATAGGATTCGAACCGACGACCTCCCAGCCGGGAGTCCGCGACGCTAACCACTTCGCCACGGCGGCTGGTTGTTAAATGCTTACATGACTAGTTATTACATTGGCAATTTCATACTGATAATTTGATAGTGGCAGCAAGGAAAACGTGTTATATATATATATATATATATATATATATATATATATATATATATATATATATATGTGACAGCACGTGATGCTTAAACATGGGATCAAGACATAAACAACAATAAACCTCCGTTGCCACAGTCACCAGCCTCGTCCAGTCAAAACTGATTTATGAACAAGAAGTTTATTTATCAATCCTGCACAGCTTGTTGAATAAAATACAATCTACAGACAGCGCAGCTGTTAAATTAGCTCTCGGCATCCAGTACATGAAAGTATATTGAATTCATTCCGTGTCTCTTTCAGAAGAAGGCAAGTTGTCCAAAGCTAATGGTTTCTATGCAAAGTGTTTTGTCTTGAATTCAGAAACAAAGTATTCTTAGACGCTGGCAACGAGCATCTGAAAAGGGCTAGACACACGCTGTCTCTTCCTAGCCAGTAAGAAATTACACAAATGAACTTTACTAAAAATGCAAGTTCGTTCTTTCATCTGTTTCATCAGGTCCAACAGCACCTGTCATGTTTCACTAAGAGAACGGACAGGTCAAATTTGATAATGATTATACTGCACTGACAACAGGTAAAAAACGTTAATATTTTATCATCTGAGAACTATGTTGACGTAACCATTCTATATTGTGTGACTCAGAACATATCAAAGCCGTGTATCTGAAGAAAAATGTTAACATGCAGCTCATTCCGATAATTACGTACACGTTCTGGGTTAAACAATGAACCATTTAAAATACAAGAATAATTTTGGCTTTGTTTAACTAATACCCAACTTCTTTTTCCTAGGTCCGTGTGAAGTCACTGGGGCATCGCATTGAAGAAGTGTTCACCGGATTACTCCAGTTCTGTCGGTTGTGTTCTGGTACCTTGGGCTCTGCAGACGGTGTCCCTGTCCATTCTGCAATGGTGTCAGTCCATTGTACTGGTCTTCTCCTGATCTCGCTTTTTCAACACTTTCCTGGATGATTATTTCAGCGGGGCGTTGGAACTTCATGGCAATGCCAACTTTGTTTCTTTGCTTTGCCGGTGTCGGCTAATCTTTGTATGGCCCGAAGTGCTGTTTGATGGTCTGGCACACTTGTTTAGTGGTGGAATGATCAGTATATCCGACGTATTTTGCAATGATGTCTCATTTCTGTGATTGGGTTCTTTATTCCAGGTCCGTGTCCAGTTCCATATAGTAAAATGAAATACACCCGTGCATGCAGGAGCCAGATTTGTACTTCACTGAGATGTTAATGTCTTTCCACACAGGGGTTCAGCCTGTACCGAACTGATGTCTCTGCTGCTCATGAGAGGATATTGGATTTAAAGTCGCCCATCGCTGAAAATAAATCCCAAATATATTAACTGTTTTAGCAGTTCCTAGCTGAAATAAATCCCAGATGTATTTACTGTTTAAAAGTTCCATGGTCATATCAGTACTGGAGGTGGTGTTGTGGCTGGCCATTAGCGTGGTCTTCTCGGTGTTGACATCCCTTCTATGTCTTGTAGATGTTTCATCCAGTGTTCTGACAAGCTTAGTGAGTTCTTTTTCAGTGCCCGCCAGGCCACCGAAGTTATCTGTTCCGTGAAGGTTCGTGACAGGTATTCTTGCAGTGCTGATTGTGTTGACATCGTCTTCCAGTGGATAATTCATGATGAATTCAAGGACTGTGCTGAAAAATATTGGAGAGTAAAGGGGCCCTGAAGAATCCTGACTGATATGTGGGACTACTTTCCAGTCGCGCCCTCTGTAAGTACTATACTGGTCACTTTGGCGTATACTGCTGGATGTTTTGATAAACTTTGTCCCATGATCACATTTCTGTATAACGGCATGTAGTATACTGCTGGATGTTTTGATAAACTTTGTCCCATGATCACACTTCTTGATAACGGCCTGTAGCACCTCTGGACAGACTCGGTCAGACTCCTTCTGGTGTTGCAGGTGCTTTTGGCGAAGGGTTAAAGATCTGTTCGATGATAATTCAGCCTTTCAGGTACAGCGATATCTGAGTGCCGCTGTAATCAGCTCAGAATGATTTCGAACATTAAGTCGCTTACATTGCTGATCTAACTGATCTTCCGGTTGTTCTGGCAGTGTTGAGGATTTCCTGTCTGTGGAAGTGGGAGGATTGATGATCAAGTCTCTTTGGCGTCAGCCACTCGTGAGTGTGCCAGATTTTGATGCACATGGTAGTTGATATATCATTTACTGTCTGTCCGCCATATTCATGTGTTCTGCAGGGATGTCGTCAGTGCTTGCAGCAGTGTCATGTTTCAGCGACTTGACTGCTACTACGACTTCTTCGACAGAATGTTGGAAAGTCATCTCCATTATTTTGATGAATCCTGAACTGTTACCGCACTTGGATTTCTTTTGCTCGTTTGTTGTAGAGCTCAAAGCAAAGTTCCTCTGTCTCCTCATGATGGCATTTGACGTCTTTGTCCTGAGTGGTGCTGATTGTGATTTGCCTTGGTCAATTTTTCCACAGATTTAAAGGCTTTTTTTAATGTCGATGTCCAGGTGTTTCTCATAGTCGTCGCACTCTTATTTTCAACCCCGTCTGACCCATTCATAACATCTGCGTTCTCCTTTTCCATCCCGTCTGCCATACACAATCACCACGTTCTCCTATTCTCATTCCGTCCGTCATTTGTCATGCTTAAAGTTCTCCAGTTGATCATTCATAATTCTCGAGTTCGCTCAATCAGTCATCAGTCTCACGACCTTTCCTTTTTGTCGAAAGCCCATCATTCATTTATCGTTCTGGTGTTCTATTCTTCCCCTCCGGTCCATCATGGATTCTTCTCGAGTCGTTGTCGTCTCCTCTTGACCGTCATTGTTCATGACCACGTTCTCCTCTTTTTCTCCAGTCTCCTCATCATCGGTTTGACGTTTTGCACATCCGTTCCTGTCTGTCATTGGTTCTCGGCGACTCCACGAACGAGCAACGCACGTCCAGTCGGTCAGATGATCGTTCGGTCATTCGTTCGTAAATGTGTTCGGTCGATCGCTTGTTCAGTCATTCATTCGTTCAGTCGGTCAGTCAGTCATTCAGACATTCATTCATTCAGTCGGTCAGTCAGTCGTTCGGTTATTCGTTCTCACATTTGTTCGATCGATCGCTCATTTAGTCATTCATTCGTTCAGTCGGTCAGTTAATCGTTCAGTTATTTCTTCGTAGATGCGTTCGGTCGGTCGCTCATTCTGTCATTCATTCAGTATGTCAGTTATTTAATCGTTCAGTCATTCATCCGTAAATGTGTTTGGTCGGTCGCTCGTACAGTTATTCATTAGGTCAATCGGTCGTTCAGACATTCGTTCGTAAATGTGTTTGGTCGGTCCCTCATTCAGTCGATCGGTTGTTCAGACATTCGTTCGTAAATGTGTTCGGTCAGTCACTCAATCAGTCATTCATTCGTTATGTCGGTTAGTTGATCGTTCAGTCATTCGTCCGTAAATGGGTTTGGTCGGTCGTTCATTCAGGCATTCATTCGTTCAGTCGGTCAATCTGTCGTTCAGTCGGTTAGTCTGCCGTACAGTCAATCATTCGTTAAGTCGGTGAGTCGGTCGTTCAGCCATTGATTTGTTCACTCAGTTGGTCGGTTGTTCAGTTACCCATTCATTCATTTGGGCATTCAGTCATTCATTCGTTCAATCGGTCGTTAACTTATTCATTCGGTCAGTCGGTCGTTCAGTCATTCATTCGTTCACTCAGTCTGTCGGTTCAGTCATTCACTCGGGTCAGTCGGTCGTTCAGTCATGCATTCGTTCAGTCGGTTAATCGGCCGTACATTCAATCATTCGTTTAGTCAGTCAATCGATCGTTCAGTCACTCACTCATTCGGTCAGTCGGTCGTTCAGTTATTCATTCGCTCAGTCGGTCAGTCGGTTGTTCAGTCATGCATTCGTTCAGTCGGTCAATCGATCGTTCGGACCTTCATTCGTTCAGTCAGACAGTCGGTTCATTCGTGCAGTCGGTCAATCGATCGTTCAATCGTCATTCGTTCAGTCGGTTAGTGGGCCGTACAGTCAATCATTCGTTAAGTCGGTGAGTCGGTCGTTCAGCCACTGATTCGTTCACTCAGTCGCTCGGTCGTTCAGTCATTCATTCGTTCAGTTGGTCGTTCAGTCATTCATTCGATCAGTCGATCGTCAACTCATTCCTTCGGTTAGTCAGTCGTTCAGTCATTCATTCGTTCAGTCGGTCAGACGGTCGTTCAGTCATTCATTCGTTCAGTCGGTCAGTCGGTCGTTCAGTCATTCATTCGTTCAGTCGGTCGTACAGTCATTCATTCGGTCAGTCGGTCATTCCGATATTCATTCATTCGGTTGGTCGTTCTGTCATTCATTCGTTTAGTCGGTTAGTTGGTCGTTCAGTCGGTTTTTCAGTCATTCATAAAGGAGGGAGGGAAAGATGGGGAAGGGAGGGGGCGGGTTGCAGATTTTAGAGCATGATATAGGTGGAAAATTCAGGGCGTTGACATAAGTGGGAATAGGTGGAGAGAGGTGCACATTCCGCGCCTGACCTGAGTGGGGGATGGGGAGGGGTGCAGATTTTAGAGCATGATATAGGAGGGGGTAGGGTAGGGAAGGCGTGGCCATGGGTTGGCGTACAGGATGCACAGTTTTCAGGGCCTGACGTGAGCTAAGATACAGTGGACGCTGATTTGAGGGTGTGACATGGATGGGGGAACAGGGAGTGAGGTTCTCAGGGTGTGACATGGATGGGGAAACAGGGAGTGAGGATTTCAGGGCGTGACAGGGTGGGAGAACAGAGAGTGAGGATTTCAGGGCGTGACATGGGTGGAGGAACAGGGAGTGAGGTCTTCAGGGCGTGACATAAGTGGGGGAACAGAGAGTGAGGATTTCAGGATGAGACATACGTGGGGGGGGGGGGGGGGTGAGCAGGGAGAGAAGTCTTAAGGGCGTGACATGGGTGGGGGAAAAGGGAGTGAGGATTTCAGGGCGTGACATGGGTGGGGGAACAGAGAGTGAGGATTTCAGGGCGTGACATGGGTGGGAGAACGGGAGTGAGGATTTCAGGCGTGACGTGGGTGGGGAACGGGATGAGGATTTCAGAGCATGACAGGGATGGGGGAACAGGGAGTGAGGATTTCAGGGCGTGACATGGGTGGGGGAACGGGGAGTGAGGATTTCAGGGCATGACAGGGATGGGGGAACGGGGAGTGAGGAGTTCAGAGCGTGACATGGATGGGGGAACAGGGAGTGAGGATGTCATGGCGTGACATAGGTGGGGGAACAGGGAGTGAGGATGTCATGGCGTGACAGGGATGGGGGAACAGGAAGTGAGGATTTCAGGGCGTGACATAGGTGGGGGAACAGGGAGTGAGGATTTCAGGGCGTGACATGAGTGGGGGAACAGGGAGTGAGGATTTCAGGGCGTGATATAAGTGGGGGAACAGGGAGTGAGGATTTCAGGGCGTGATATATGGGGGGGGGGGGGGGGGGGACAGGGAGTGAGGATTTCAGGGCGTGATATATGGGGGGGGGGGGGGGAACAGGGAGTGAGGATTTCAGGGCGTGATATATAGGGGGGAACAGGGAGCGAGGATTTCAGGGCGTGATATAAGGGGGGAAACAGGGAGTGAGGATTTCAGGGCGTGATATATGGGGGGGAACAGGGAGTGAGGATTTCAGGGCGTGATATATGGGAGGGAACAGGGAGTGAGGATTTCAGGCGTGATATATGGGGGGGAACAGGGAGTGAGGATTTCAGGGCGTGATATAAGGGGGGGGAACAGGGAGTGAGGATTTCAGGGCGTGATATAAGTGGGGGAACAGGGAGTGAGGATTTCAGGGCGTGATATAGTGGGAAAGGGAGTGGGGGGGTGGGGGGGAACAGGGAGTGAGGATTTCAGGGCGTGATATAAGTGGGGGAACAGGGAGTGAGGATTTCAGGGCGTGATATATGGGGGGGGGGGGGGGAACAGGAGTGAGGATTTCAGGCGTGAAATTGGTGTGGAACAAGGAGCGTGGATTTAGGGTGTAACAGGGGGGGGGGGGGGATCATATTTCGGCAGATATGGCACAGATACTGGGCATGACAGGCGTGGGTGTATTGGGCAGAGGGGGCGATGAAGGGCGTGACATGGGTGTCTTATTGGGGCAGAGGGGCGGATAAAGGCGTGACATGGGGTCTTTATATGGGCCAAGGGGGCAACATAAAGGGCGTGACATGGGTGTCTTATTAGGGCAGAGGGACACACATAAAGGGCTGGCATGGGTGTCTTATTAGGGCAGAGGGCACACATAAGGGCGTGACATGGGTGTTTTATTAGGGCAGAGGGCACACAATAAGGGCGTGGACATGGGTGTCTTATTAGGGCAGAGGGCAGACAATGAAGGGCGTGACATGGGTGTCTTATTAGGGCAGAGGGCCACAGATGAAAGGGCGTGACATGGGTGTCTTATTGGGGCAGAGGGGGCACAGTGAAGGGCGTGACATGGGTGTCTTATTGGGCAGAGGGCACAATGAAAGGCGTGACATGGGTGTCTTATTGGGCAGAGGGGCACAATAAGGGCGTGACATGGGTGTCTTATTGGGCAGAGGGGGCACAATGAAGGGCGTGACATGGGTGTCTTATTAGGGCAAGGGGACACAGATGAAGGGCGTGACATGGGTGTCTTATTAGGGGCAGAGGGCACAGAGGGGGTGACAGTTGAAGGTCGTGCATGGGTGTCTTATTAGGGCAGAGGGACACTAAGGGCGTGGCATGGGTGTCAAAGGGCAGAGAGGGACAATGAAGGCGTGACATGGGTGTCTTATTGGGCAAAGGGACACAAAAGGGCGTGGCATGGTGTCTTATTGGGCAGAGGGCACATAAGGCGTGCATGGGTGTCTATTAGGCAAGGGCACAATAAGGGCGTGGCGGTGTCTTTTGGGCAGAGGGCACACATAAAGGCGTGCTGGGTGTCTTATTAGGGCAAGGGCACCATAAGGTGCATGGTGTCTTATTAGGCAGAGGGAACATGAAGGGTGCTGGGTGTTTATAGGCAGAGGGCACATAAGGGCGGGCTGGGTTCTTATTAGGGCAGAGGAACATTAGGGTGCATGGTGTTATGGCAGAGGCAACATAAAGGCGTGATGGGTGTTTATTAGGGCGAGGCACCATAAAGGGCAGGAGGTGTTTATAGGGCAGAGGGGACAATGGAGTGATGGGTGTCTTTTGGCAGAGGGCACAGAAAGGGCGTGACGGTATGTTATTGGGGCCAAGGGGACACAGATAAAGGGGCTTTGCATGGGTGTCTTATTGGCGCAGATATGGCGCAGATACCGGGCGTGACAGCCGTGGGTGTATCGGGGCAGAGGGGCAGCGAAGCAGGGCATGACACGAGTGGGCGTATTGAAGCAGAGGGGTGCAAACAAGGCGTGACATGGGTGGCCGTTTGGGGCAGACGGGGCGGATGAAGGGCGTGATATGGGTGTCTTATTTGGGCAAAGGGGGCGCAGTTAAAGGGCGATATATGGATGTCTTACTTGGGCAGAGGGCACACATAAAGGGCGTGACATGGGTGTCTCATTAGGGCAGAGGGGGAACACTTGAAGGGCGTGACATGGGTGTCTTATTAGGGCAGAGGGCACACATAAAGGGCGTGGCATGGGTGTCTTATTAGGGCAGAGGGCACACACATAAAGGGCGTGACATGGGTGTCTTCTTAGGGCAGAGGGGGAACACTTGAAGGCGATGACATGGGTGGTCTTATTAGGGCAGGGGGAACACTTAAAGGGCAGTGACATGGGTGTTTATTAGGGCAGAGGGGAACAACTGAAGGGCGTGACATGGGTGTCTTATTAGGGCAGAGGAGGGAACACTTGAAGGGCGTGACATGGGAGTCTTATTAGGGCAGAGGGACACATAAAGGGCGTGGCATGGGTGTCTTATTAGGGCAGAGGGGAACACTTGAAGGGGCGTGACATGGGTGTCTTCTTAGGGCAGAGGGGGAACACTTAAGGGCGTGACATGGGGTGTCTTATTAGGGCAGAGGGCACACATAAAGGGCGTGGCATGGGTGTCTTATTAGGGCAGAGGGACACATAAAGGGCGTGACATGGGTGTCTTATTAGGGCAGAGGGGGAACACTTGAAGGGCGTGACATGGGTGTCTTATTAGGGCAGAGGGGGAACACTTCAAGGGCGTGACATGGGTGTCTTATTAGGGCAGAGGGCACACATAAAGGGCGTGACATGGGTGTCTTATTAGGGCAGAGGGCACACACATAAGGGCGTGACATGGGTGTCTTATTAGGGCAGAGGGCACACATAAAGGGCGTGACATGGGTGTCTTATTAGGGCAGAGGGCACACACATAAAGGGCGTGACATGGGTGTCTTTTAGGGCAGAGGGGGGAACACTTGAAGGGCGTGACATGGGTGTCTTATTAGGGCAGAGGGCACACATAAAGGGCGTGACATGGGTGTCTATTAGGGCAGAGGGCACACATAAGGGCAGGGCATGGGTGTCTTATTGGGGCAGAGGGGACACGGATGAAGGGCGTGACATGGGTGTCTTATTGGGGCAGAGGGGACACAGATGAAGGCGTGACATGGGTGTCTTATTGGGGCAGAGGGGACACGGATGAAGGGCGTGACATGGGTGTCTTATTGGGGCAGAGGGGACACGGATGAAGGGCGTGACATGGGTGTCTTATTGGGGCAGAGGGGACACGGGATGAAGGGCGGACATGGGTGTCTTATTGGGGCAGAGGGGACACAGATGAAGGGCGTGACATGGGTGTTTATTGGAGCCAAGGGAACACAGGTGAAGGGAGAGGCGGCGGATGAAGCATTGACGTGGGTGGGTTATTGGGGCAGAAGGTGCTAATGAAGGGGAATGACGTGGGTGGGTTATTGGGGCAGAAGGTGCTAGGGGATGAAGGGAAGTGTAATGGGTGGTGGTGGGTTATTGGGGCAGAAGGTGCTAAAGAAGGGAATGACGTGGGTGGGTTATTGGGGCAGAAGGTGCTAATGAAGGGAATGACGTGGGTGGGTTTGGGGCAGAAGGTGCTAAGAAGGGAATGACGTGGAGGGGTATGGGGAGAGTGAAAAGGATGTGGTGGGTTATGGGCAGAGGGTGGCTGGAATGAAGGGAATGACATGGGTGGGTTATTGGGGCAGAGGGGGCGGATGAAGGGAATGACATGGTGGGTTATTGGGGCACAGGGGCGGATGAAGGCGATGACATGGAGGGTGTATGGGGCAGAGGGGGGTGAGGTGAATGGAGGCGTGGCAATGGATGAGGCGTGCATGTGGGTGCAGAGGGGTGGATGAAGGGCGTGACATGGTGGGTGTATGAGGCTGAGGGGGTGGATGAAGGCGTGACATGGTGGGTGTATTGAGGCAGAGGGGGTGGATGAAGGGCGTGACATGGTGGGTGTGTTGAGGCAGAGGGGGTGGATGAAGGGCCGTGACATGGTGGGTGTATTGAGGCAGAGGGGGTGGATGAAGGGCGTGACATGGTGGGTGTATTGGGGCAGAGGGGGTGGATGAAGGCGTGACATGGTGGGTGTATTGGGGCAGAGGGGGTGATGAAGGGCGTGCATGGTGGGTGTATTGGGCAGAGGGTGAGAGGGCGTGCATGGTGGGTGTATTGGGGCAGAGGGGGTGGATGAAGGGCGTGACATGGTGGGTGTATTGGGCAGAGGGGGTGGATGAAGGGCGTGACATGGTGGGTGTATTGGGCAGAGGGGGTGGATGAAGGGCGTGACATGGTGGGTGTATTGGGGCGAGGGGGTGGATGAAGGGCGTGACATGGTGGGTGTATTGGGGCAAAGGGCGATGGATGAAGGGCGTGACATGGTGGGTGTATTGGGGCAAAGGGCGATGGATGAAGGGCGTGACGTAGGTTGGCGAACTGGAGGGGGACTGGGATGGGGCGTATGCAGCATGAGAAATGGAGGGGCAGGGAGGAGGAGGGGGTGTTGGGTGTAGTGGGTGAACGTTATGGGGAGGTGGGAACGTATAACCAGGGCGTGACATGGTCGGACAAACGGCGAGGGAAGGGAATGGGAGCAGATGGAAAAAGCGCTGGTATAGGGGAAACACGAACTGGCGTTCCTGGAGGGGGTAGAGAGGAGGGAACGAAAAGTATGACCTGTGGAGGTACGGGAGACGTGGATGCAGGGTGTGTATGGTATGACGTGTGGAGGTACGGGAGAGTGGATGCAGGGTGTGTATGGTATGACGTGTGGAGGTACGGGAGACGTGGATGCAGGGTGTGTATGGTATGACGTGTGGAGGTACGGGAGACGTGGATGCAGGGTGTGTATGGTATGACGTGTGGAGGTACGGGAGACGTGGATGCAGGGTGTGTATGGTATGACGTGTGGAGGTACGGGAGACGTGGATGCAGGGTGTGTATGGTATGACGTGTGGAGGTACGGGAGACGTGGATGCAGGGTGTGTATGGTATGACGTGTGGAGGTACGGGAGACGTGGATGCAGGGTGTGTATGGTATGACGTGTGGAGGTACGGGAGACGTGGATGCAAGGGTGTGTATGGTATGACGTGTGGATGTACGGGAGACGTGGATGCAGGGTGTGTATGGTATGACGTGTGAGGTACGGGAGACGTGGATGCAGGGGTGTATGGTATGACGTGTGGAGGTACGGGAGACGTGGATGCAGGGTGTGTATGGTATGACGTGTGGAGGTACGGAGACGTGGATGCAGGGGTGTATGGTATGACGTGTGGAGGTACGGGAGACGTGGATGAAGGGTGTGTATGGTATGACGTGTGGAGGTACGGGAGACGTGGATGCAGGGTGTGTATGGTATGACGTGTGGAGGTACGGGAGACGTGGATGCAGGGTGTGTAGGTATGGCGTGTGGAGACCAGGAAACGTGGATGAAGGGTGTGTATGGTATGACGTGTGATGACACAGGAGACGTGGATGCAGGGTGTGTATGGTATGACGTGTGGAGGTACGGGAGACGTGGATGAAGGGTGTGTATGGTATGACGTGTGGAGACACAGGAAACGTGGATGCAGGGTGTGTATGGTATGACGTGTGATGACACAGGAGACGTGGATGCAGGGTGTGTATGGTATGACGTGTGGAGGTACGGGAGACGTGGATGCAGGGTGTGTTGGTATGACGTGTGGAGGTACGGGAGACGTGGATGCAGGGTGTGTATGGTATAGACGTGTGGAGGTACGGGAGACGTGGATGCAGGGTGTGCTATGGAATGCGTGATGTGGGGAGACAGGTAAGGGGAAACTTGTAAAAAGTAGGCAAAGAAGGAAAATCGCCGGTGAAAGTAAGAAAAGGTAGTGAAGATTGGGGGGGAAAAACACAGTGAGTACAAACAGAAAGCAAAAGAGGAAAAGCTTTGGAAAGTCGGAAAAGGCGGAAAGGTAAAGTAAGGAGACAAAAGGTAGGGTAGATAGGAACAGAAATGGATGGCCGGAAAGCTGAAAAAGTAGGGAAAGTAGGAAAAGGAAGGGCAGATAAGAAAAGGGAGGAAAGTAGGAAAAGGCGGAAAAAGCGACAAAAGATAGGGTAGATGGAAACAGAAATACATGGCAGGAAAGAAGGAGACGGAAAGGTAAAGAAGAAAAGAAAGGGAAAATCAGAAAAGGTGGAGTAAGCAGAAAAAAGAAAGGAAAATCAGAAAAGGTGGAGTAAACAGAAAAAAGAAAGGGAAAATCAGAAAAGGTGGAGTAAGCAGAAAAAAGAAAGGGAAAATCAGAAAAGGTGGAGTAAGCAGAAAAAAAGAAAGGGAAAGCAGAAAGTTGGGAAAATAGAGTAAGGTAGGTAGAGTAGGAAAAAAGAAAGTAGGAAAAAGTCAAGTAAAAGGTGGAGTAAGCAGAAAGCAAGAAACGTTGGGAAAATAGAGTAAGGTAGGTAGAGTAGGAGAAAAAAAAGAGAAGTAGGAAAAAGTCAAGTAGGAAAAGATTGATTACGTAAAAAAGGAAGAGTAAGCAGGAAAACGTAGTGCTTTTTGCTACCCGCATACATATAAACAAACATACAACTTTGAGTACCTAACGTTTAGAAACATCTCGCCATATCTTTAGAACACATCATCACCTAGTACTCTGTCCACGCCATCATTCCATGAGTATTACCCAGTCATTGATACCCAGCCCATGTCATTCATTCGCTCAACTTCTGTTTCCCATCTGATCATTCTTACCGTCACAAACCGACGATGTTGTGACCACCGACAAGCAGTGTGTAAACAGTCTGAAAGGAAAGCAGATTTCTTTTGGAAAGCACAGGATCAGACAAGTTAAATGAAACAAATGTTGTGAGTGTTTTGATATGTAAGGCATTGTGGTTACACCAATTTGCCAATGCTCCTTAGTCACTGGATATGCTGTGTGCTACCTAAAGCTGTGGTGCTGCATACTGGAGTGGCTTGTCCACATCGGGTAGCATGTTACCCGTTAAATGGACGTGGTGTTGTCAAAATTTTAAGTAAACTGTCAACATCGAGTAGCACGTCACATTAAAAACTGCCATTCACAAAAAAGGGTGCAGTACCCAAACACCTTGTTGGTACTCAGTCACACAGTATGTAGCCACAATTTGTTGGTAGTCAGTCACACAGTATGTAGCCAGACTTTGTTGGTAGTCAGTCACACAGAATGTAGCCATTCACATTGTTGGTAGTCAGTCACGCAGAATGTAGCCAGCCATTGTTGGTAGTCAGTCACACAGTATGTAGCCAGTCGTTGTTGGTAGTCACACAGTATGTAGCCGGTCATTGTTGGTAGACAGTCGCACAGTATGTAAGTGGTCATTGTTGGTAGTCGGTCACACAGTATGTAGCCGGTCATTGTTGGTAGTCAGTCACACAGTATGTAGCCGGTTATTGTTGGTAGTCAGTCACACAGTATGTCGCCAGTCATTGTTGGTAGTCACACAGTATGTAGCCAGTCATTGTTGGATGTCAGTCACACAGTATGTCGCCAGTCATTGTTGGTAGTCAGTCACACAGTATATAGCCGGTCATTGTTGGTAGTCACTCACACAGTACGTAGCCAGTCATTGTTGGTAGTCAGTCACACAGTATGTAGCCAGTCACATTGTTGGTAGTCAGTCACACAGTATGTAGCCAGTCATTGTTGGTAGTCAGTCACACAGTATGTCGCCAGTCATTGTTGGTAGTCAGTCACACAGTATGTAGCCAGTTATAGTTGGTTGTCAGTCACACAGTATGTAGCAAGACATTGTTGGTAGCCAGTCACACAGTATGTAGCCAGTCGCATTGCTGGTAGTCAGTCACACAGTATGTAGCCAGTCACATTGTTGGTAGTCGGTCACAAAGTATGTAGCCGGTCATTGTGGGATGGCTACCTAAATACTGGTTAGGTGGCCAAAACGATGTTAGAAAAAAGGTACACCAGTACCAACACCACCTCCACCACCATCACCACCACCACCACAACAACAACAACGTCATAGTTAAATAGCACAGAACAGGCTAGACGACAATCTTCGTCAGATGACAAACGACAGGGAGGTGGACCCATATGAGAATCTTCATAACATGACCCTCAGAGACTGAGCTACGACCCAGCCTTTGACACAAACCATTCCTGCAACAGGTGTAGGCTATAGCCACACAAAATAAATCGCCAACTCCAAAGAGAACAGATAAATGCACAGACGTGCTTAATGGTTTAAACCAAAGCAGACTGTGTGTGTGTGTGTGTGTGTGTGTGTGTGTGTGTGTGTGTGTGGTGCGCGCGACATGCGCATGTGTGTGTGTGTGTGCGCGATGTGAATTCTCTTCCATTTTCGTTTCCTCTCCAAGAAAGCAGAAGGCAGTGAACCTCCGCTGAGAATGCGCTGACAGGGACAGATGAAGAACGGTTCAGGATAGACAGGGTCACGAGAGGTCACATCCGTTCTGTCTCCACCCCCCCCCCCCCCCCCCCCCCCCCCCCCCCCCGCCGTAAGTCCGTTCCGGTCGATAAAGAGAAGACACACCTTGACGGCAACAGTAATAAACAGAAGGGAAGGTCGCTGCGTTAGTGGTGGCTGGCTACCCTTCGCCTTGCCAGTCTGGAAGTGAGATGTCACCTTCCACCTGCAACCCCCACCGCCCCTCCTCCCCTCCTTCTTTGCTGCCTATCTTCATCTTTTCCTCTGTCCACATTCCGCAGTTGCTGTGGCTGTTGTGTAGTGCGGATCACAGCTTCCCCCCCCCCCCCCCTCCCTCTTCTGTCTTCTCTCTATCTCCCCCGTCCCCATCCCTTTCTTCCTGTCTTGACTGTACTTTTTCTGTCAGGAAACGTTTGCACACACGCACGCACGCACGCAGGCACGCACGCACGCACGCACACACACACACACACACACACACACACACACACGCTTCTCTTTGTTCTTGGTGAGAAGATTACAATGGGGTAGGGGATGAGGTTAGGGATTAGGGTGGAGGAGCCAGAGGAAAAGTGATTCTCTCTCTCTCTCTCTCCTCTCTCTCTCTCTCTCTCTCTTTATTTATACTTGAATTAGCAATAGAAGTGATTAGAAATAGGAGGCATGGTGCAACATTACGCATGATTATTTTGAACTTTTTACATTACTTTTGGCAGATGACTTGGTTCTTCTGTCGGAAACAATAGCTGGGCTACAGACGCAACTAAATAGTCTACATAGGGCAGCAACAGCACTCTATCTGAATGTGAATATGAATAAAAGTAATATAGTTGTATTTAGAAAAGGTGGGTACTTAGCAGCTAGTGAACATTGGACTTACAATGGAATCCTTATGCCTGTTGTTAATGTTTATAAATATTTAGGCGTCTATTTTTCAACACGGTTGAGATTTACTGTTTCCCGTAAGAAGCTTGCCTGCAGAGCAAAGCATGCGTTGTTATGTATATTGCAAAAATTACGTAAGTTAAAATGCAGTTCTCTTGCTGTATATTTAAAACTATTTGACGCGCAGATACAACCCATTATTCAGTATGGTGCTGAATTGTGGGGGCTAAGTAATGCTGCACACAAATAGTTGGTTGACTGCAGGACCTGGATCAATAAAACAACTTGCCTGGGGTATGGTAGCAGGTCCTTGAGGAAGAGGTGGATGAGGGCGCTTCGGTTTAAAACCTTCTTTGCTCAGAGGGACAAGTGGGAATGGGTCCAACTCTCTCCTTCCTTCCCCCTCAATCCTTGCTGAACACTTTTCATCTTCTAGCAGTATTCACTTTTCAGCTTTTTGGCAGTGCTCACTTCCTCACTTCCCCATTTCTCCCTGCCCACTGTCACCCATTCCCACTTGTCCCTCTGAGCAAAGAAGGTTTTAAACCGAAGCGCCCTCATCCACCTCTTCCTCAAGGACCTGCTACCATACCCCAGGCAAGTTGTTTTAATGCTGCACACTTTTGTGAAAAAAGTACATCTCTTTGCTCTTAAAAAGTTTTTAGGAGTTCAGTTACAGACACCGAATGACCTTGTGTATGGTGAGACAAATAGATACCCTGTTTACATAAATTCTGCCGTTAGGTGCATGCACTACTGGTTAAAGCTGACAAGAATGGATGAGTCAAGATTACCGCGAAAAGCATATACAACATTATTTGAGTTAGACTCTCGTGATAAAACAAACTGGGCGTCTGACATTCGCTGTAAGTTATACATGTTTGGTTTTGATTATGTGTGGTTAAACCAAGGTGTTGAGGGAGTGGAACTGTTTCTCGCTGACTTTAAAGAAAGACTTCAACTTTGCAGATGGCAAGAATGGGATTTTCATGTCAAGAATAGTGACAGATTTAGTGTATATAAGACTTTTTGCACAATAGCAATCGAGAAAATGCATTTAACGTTGAATACAGACAGACATATCAAGATGATTATAATCAGCTTCAGACTGGGTATTTCAGATATTGCTGTACATAGATGTCGATACAAACAACATATCCCTGTTTCTTTAACTTGTCCATTGTGTAAAGAAGAGAAAGAAGATGAAGCGCATTTTGTTCTGTGCTGTCCTTTACTAAACGAGATAAGGGAACGTTATATACATTTAGAAGATTACAGATTGCCAAGTCTTTTCAGATTAAGTTTACTTCTAGCTACCAATAATCAACGAACAACTAGAAATATGTCCATTTATTATCTTAAGTTACGATCTGTTCTTGTTTCTTAATGTATAGCATTGAATCAGTTTTGAACGTTTAATAATATATTTGGAATGATTTCCAGATGCACCCCTTCACGAGAGGCAATGGCCTGTTTGTGAATGAATTATCCATATCCGTATCTCTCTCTCAATTACATTAACGTAATGATTTTTTTTTAAATGACCCCTATCGTACTAGAGTCATCTGAATGTAAATGGTATATTATTATGGTTGAGGATTGTTCGACAGAAATAATGCCGCTAGTATAAATAATAGTTTCGTACGATCGTAAGCTCCAATGAGGCGATATTGTTTTCGTCTTTGTTTTATATCCAGTCTTAAACACCTTTTCTTAGCAATAGGTATGTCTGCAGCAGGATCATGTGAACAGCGTGTTTGTACACTTGTACCACATGCTTGCTGATGTCGGTGTCAACGCATGTAAGCACGCCCAAATGTGTAGAAATGTATGTGTGCGGGTATGTTTTTGTTTCTTTGTATACATTATGTTTTTGTATACATGTATTTTTTTGTAAAGCAATGAAGCCGTGTTCTGTATAGTGGGCTGTATTGCTACCCACTGTTATCAAATAGGTCGCCAGTACCGGAAGTGTAGTCTGTGAGGGGGACATCTCCAAAGAAATGTATTTCCGCTCTGCATAATTATGATGTCTGCTTTGGTCTCGCATCACACAAGAAACATCTGTCCTAGTGGAAGCGAGAAATGATATACCACAATGTGTTTCCGTATCTGCATATAAGGACAACAGAGTTAATACAACATTTTTCCTTGGATCTATAAATTGAAGGTAGCTTCTCTCTCTCTCTCTCTCTCTCTCTCTCTCTCTCTCTCTCTCTCTCTCTCTCTCTCTCTACCACGCTTGCAAATGTTGTAACCAACAAACAATAATCTGCTCATCTACATCGCCTTCAACGGTGTACCGATCACGTATCCATTAAACAAGATAACTGTGCGTTTGTGCGCATTTCTAGAAACTGCCTTTCCACACTATCTGTTTCACTCTCTTCAACCTAACCGCCCCAGGGATGAATGGTTCCTATTTGATGTGAAACATTTCGGAGAGATTAAAGCCACGGGTGGCTGGGTGGTTCTCTGTTTAGATGCACGCTATCATATATCTGCTGGAAGGAAGACACACTGTCTGCGATTGTTATGAGTAACTGAAGGCTCAGTGTCAGGCACATGACACGTCGGCTGATAACAAAACGCGCTGATGCTGAGAGATGTGCGGCGATGTGAGATAAGCCTGCATGGTTACTGCGTCGTCGTCATGCATTTTCTTTCAGGAGGAGGAGGGGGGTGGCGGAGGAGGGGTGTCAAAAGAAAGGGAACGGTGGGACGGTGAACAGCTGTTTCATGGATGGACAGGGTTGGGAAATGATACACATGAGCTGTGTATATTATGATTTGTAAGACGGACTAATCTTTAGCGCTGTTGGCTGCTATCGGTGTAATCAGCATGCCTCGCAGCTGAGGTTTGCTTTCAAATCTGACTTTCATCCGTCCATCTTAGAAGCGCATGCATGTGTGTTTGTGTGTGTGTGTGCGCGAGTGCGTGCGTGCATACCTGCCTACGCATTTGCGCGCGCGCGCGCGTGTGTGTGTTTGTGTGTGCATGGCAACGCATATGCGAGCATGTGTGTGTGTGTGTGTGTGTGTGTGTGTGTGTGTGTGTGAGTGTGTGTGTAGGCGCGCGCGTGTGTTTATCTATTTTTTTCAGGTATTGATGTAAGTTCGATGCACAAAATAAAGAGATATTTAATGCCCAACCCTCTGGGCCCGGTGAACACAAGTCACGTGGTCACAGTGAAGCTGAATGACGGACAAACAAGACCACATGTAAAGTAAATCACATGGAAAGAATATCAACTGGGACTGAAATGCATGAAAACAGTATCTCATTGGAAATGAATCACACGGCAGAGTATTGTGTAATTGCAAGAAGCAAACGGAGTCCCATGGAAACAAGAGCAAAGAGAGCACTTAATTACATAGAAACAAGAACACATATAAAACAGAACAGCATGGACACAACATGGCAACTGACACAGAGTTACATGGAAACAACATGTCAGATGTAAATCAATCACAGAATTACATGGAAATAACATGTCAGATGTAAATCAATCACTCGGAAACAATATCACCGATAAGCGAATCACATGAAAGAGCTGGAAATAAAGCCACCGGAAACTCAGTGTTGTGGAAACAGTGTTATGCGGATATCATATGGTATAGCCATGTGCCCTATCGCATATGTGGCGACATCAAGAATGTTCCAAGACCCTGGGCTGTCTTGAACGTGCATGGTAGAACGCAGTCGTTACGTGTGCGACATAAAAAATAACGTAGCGCCGAACGATCAATCCTTTATCCCAGTCCCACCCTGCTAACCTCACTCGTTCCCCTCCTACTGTCCCCAAGTTCTGTCTACCCTCTCCCTCCCCCACCCCTTCCCCCTCCCCCACCCCCTTTCCCCTGCAGCCCCACACTTCCCACTCCGAGGACTGAAAATGCCAACGGCTTTCTGTCAATGAGAGGACGTCATTATGTTGGGTGATGAAGACAGCAAAATGATGGCTGAACAATAAAAATGCCAACGGTTGTGTCTACCAATGTGAGGACGTCACTACGTTGGGTGATGAAGACAGCAAAATGATGGCTGAACAAAAAAAAATGCCAACGGTTGTCTCTACCAATGAGAGGATGTCACTACGTTGGGTGATGAAGACAGCAAAATGACGGCTGAACGTAATTCCACAAGATTTTCTTGCAGACCTTTTGCCTTTGAAGATAAGTCAAGAACAGATCGGATTGTGTAAAACAGAACTTTATCATCTCGGTACAAGGGAAATGTCTAGAACATAGTATTGAACATGTATAAACACATTCGAGATACATTCCCCCAAAATACTGAAATACTGGACATATTTTGAAAATAGCAAACATTGTACAAAATTTAATTTTGATACACATATCACAGCACCATGATACCTCTGAATTGTGCTGCTACAGGAATGTTGATACACATATCACAACACCATGGTGCCTCTGCTACAGGAATGTTGATACACATATCACAGCACCATGATACCTCTGAACTGTGCTGCCACAGGAATGTTGATACACATATCACAGCACCATGGTGCCTCTGCTACAGGAATGTTGATACACATATCACAACACCATGGTGCCTCTGCTACAGGAATGTTGATACACATATCACAACACCATGGTACCATTGAATTGTGCTACTACAGGAATGTTGATACACATATCACACCACCATGGTACCTCTGCTACAGGAATGTTGATACACGTATCACAGCACCATGGTACCTCTGAACTGTGCTACTACAGGAATGTTGATACACATATCACAGCACCATGGTGCCTCTGCTACAGGAATGTTGATACACACATCACAACACCATGGTACCTCTGAACTGTGCTACTACAGGAATGTTCATACACATATCACAGCACCATGGTGCCTCTGCTACAGGAATGTTGATACACATATCACAGCACCATGGTTCCTCTGCTACAGGAATGTTGATACACATATCACAGCACCATGGTGCCTCTGCTACAGGAATGTTGATCCACATATCACAGCACCATGGTGCCTCTGCTACAGGAATGTTGATACATCACAGCACCATGGTACCTCTGAACTGGCTACTACAGGATTTCTTTCTGTAAAACGGCATCCAAGTTAAAGATGGAAGTTAAATGAATTAATAACATGGATTCAGGAACCACCTTCCTTCCTCACCGCCATACAAACACACCCGGCCACACCAATCCGCCCTTTTACCCTCCTTTCCCCCTTGCACACACACACACACACACACACACACATGCACGCACGTACGCACGCGCGCGCGCGCGCACACACACACACACACACACACACACACAACACACACACACACACACACACACACACACACACACACACACACACACACACACACACACACGAAGTGACACTCGCTCATCTACACACGTAATGCGTTTACAGGCAATCACGGTCCAAGTAGCTTTAAGAATGAAAGACATGGAACACACTGTAGGACAAAACTTCGCCCTTGAGTTCATCAACGTTGTCTTCCAACGGCATTCTGATGGTCTACGTGAACAGTATTTGGCTAAAACATGGCTCTCATCACAGACTGTAGGACAAAACTTCGCCCTTGAGTTCATCAACGTTGTCTTCAAACGGCATTCTGATGGTCGACGTGAACAGTATTTGGCTAAAACATGGCTCTCATCACTTGCAGTATGTTCTGCCCTTCATACCAGTCATTCTTTAAGGCTACGCCATTCCAACATGACTTGCAGTATGTTCTGCCCTTCATACCAGTCATTCTTTAAGGCTACGCCATTCCAGTATCACTAGCTTTCCACACCCTTACTTCTATACCAGCTTAGAAATGGAGCTGTAGGCAAACATGTAATGCAACAGCAATAATGACATTGTCGTAACTTTGAATTGACATCAACATAAATTTTCTTGGGATCTGCAGACAAAAGGAAGTGATTGGCATATTTTCTTTAGGTCAATATTCTCATAAAAAACAATAGATCATCTGAAACCGCTTTTAGATGTTTGTATTTCTCCTCCCTAACAAAAAAGCTCAAAGATTGTCCCTTACATTTTATACTATTTGCATAATGTTTTTAGTTTTTCAGCAGCTTTTTTCCCTCCCCACACTTTCGTTTGGTTTCATTTACTACCCTTCACTGGCTGCTTTGGGGGTGCTATTGGATTCTTTTTTGCACCCTTGGTGTTGAGAACACCACGGTATTATGGACTGTGGTGTGTCTCTATTTGACGCCAGGAGCGCAGACACAACCAGCCGTGTCTCCCTGATGAGTTCCGACCCAGCGGACGAAAGGCCTCGGAGCAGGCAATACAAATATATCTGCCTTCAAAAGGGATTGCGATGGTTCCCTTATGCAGCTAGTGAAGAGTGTTCATATCTGTAATATATTTTCTTAATTTCATGTTCCCAGTTTCTCCATCTTCAAACTCCCCTCCCCCCTCCTCGCCCCCCCTTAAGTCCAAATCATTGCCAAGTCATTACTATGATGACAGTTGAGTTGTTGGCCTGCGCTTGTTTTTTCCCCCACTATTAGATTGTTCGTCTCTGTACTTGTCTGACTTTATTCAAGTTTAAAAGGCTGTGCCAGTCTTGAATAAAAGTTACTCTGTGTTAGGTTTTCTTATGGGAGCAAACGTTACCCCGCTTGTTTACTGTTTATTGTTTACTGTTCTCTACCTCATTTCATTTCCAATTCTGAATTAACAACGGGATTAAAGTCCCCTGTGAGTTTTTCTTTTTATCTCTTTTGCTTTTACTGTTAAATAATACGCATGCTGGGCTAACTGGTTCGCCAAATTTTGCGAAGTGCTTTGCGAACGGAGAGAAAGAGCCGTGACAATTCACCTAACGCTGAATGCGTAACCCCTCTCCAGCCCTATCCCCCATCCCGGTCACTCCTGTTTCCAGCCCTCATTTCTCCCCTCTCCCCTCGGACCCTGCTTCCCACCCCTCTTCCCCCCCCCCCCGCCCCCCCCCC